>WBMY01007371.1:408168-469751 GCA_013397315.1 Donacobius atricapilla | reverse complement strand
GATGGAGCCGGCAGGAGCCGCTGCCCCGCGCCCCGAGCTCCCGCCGGGGCAAAGGGCCCTGCTGCGCTGGCCCTGGCTGCTCCGCGCTGGGAAGTCAGCAGGTAAACGCGGTGTACCGGTGATGCGAGTCCTCTTCTACCGCGAACAGTAACGAGTGCTTGTGACTCAGCACGTTGGCAGAAGAACTATGTAAACTGGGGACGTTCTGGAAGCCATATGATGTAATGTGTTGGAGATCTTTGCCTTCTGTGCAGAATTAAATAGCATCTTTATTTTGCTTTAACTAAACCGATGTTAGTTCAGATTTTCCTCGTTAAACACCACTTGTCTCACATCTTCCAGACTGATCATTGTACCTGATCAAACGTACAGTCAGGGACAGTTTCAAAGGATACTGTTTGTTTTCCCTATGTTTCGACTTTTGTCCCTACACAAAACATGCACTTATCTACCCTAGATACCTAAGGGAGCATACACAATTGACAAAGCTCTGATGTATAAAAGCATGATTAAAACACGTCCTGCTCATTTCTAAATTTATTTTTGAAGCCTTATTGAAAAATGAGCAACTCACTGAGGCCCAGTGCAGGTAGTATTTGTTTTTCTAGATTGTTTCTCCTTGTTTGACACGATCATACGGAGTTGATGAAGGGAGAGAATTTTTAGAAAACCAATACAGTTCCTAAACAGTAGACTAGTCTGTTATGTCTAGTTTGAGTCATTTAATTAAGTTTTCATCTGTGTTAGTGTGTATTGCTGACTTTATCTTAAATCTTATGCTTAATCTTATGCTTTAGCATAGTTATCTTGGTATTTCTTGGAAATCTGTCACGTGAGATGCCACTTCAAAAAGGCTTGGTGGTTTCCAAATTTGGCAGAAGAGAAGATGAGCTGAAACTTAAGAATGTGTAAAGCCATGCTAATTGGTAGTAGGGATTCTTTTTGGCAAAAGTCTTCTCAGCACTTTTACCTCTGGAAGATGCATCATATTGGTTTGCTGATTCTGGTTTCAGTCACTGTGTGTTCTCCAGTGTGTCCATTGATATTGCAAACCCTGTTCTTTAACAGCTGCCAGTTAAATAACTGGTAGCTTTATCTGTATAAGTGAGATGTGCCCTATTGACCTTTAAACAAGCTGCTGAGTCTACTGACCTTTCAGAAGAACAGTGCCTTTTGTTATGCTCCTGTATGGATTTCCCTGATAACTTTTCCAGGTAACTTTTGAAGTCTTAAATGCTATAGTGAACCTAAATTATAGTGAAACTTCTGTTCAGTGCAGTTCAGCATCGCTGAGACACTCCACTTTGGCTTGTCCGGAAAAAAAAAAAGAATTTCTGGGCTTTCACGCACTGTGCAGGCTGAGCATTTGTTTTAGTCACGTAACTATACAGATTCTTGAGCTTTAGTCTAGTGTTTCTTGTAAGGTATTTTGCAGTGTGCTTAGTTCTTCTATTTAATTATTGGTATTTTCACCAAAGATTTCATCAGAGGCTTAGAAAAGATGGCAAATGTTTTTTCACCAAAATCTGTCTAGCACAATTCAGATAAAGCCAGGAGTGTAGTTAATATAACTGACCAGTGTTTGGATTGCCTTTGAATAGCTAGCTCTGCTCTTCCTTTGATATCATTTCCATCTGTCTCTTGGGTTTTTTTCCAACCTGTTCACCTTCATGGTTCAAAGTTACTTCATATCTTGTCTCTAAACATACTTTTTTGGATGCCTGCCAAGCCACCTGGTTCTTTTCTGTCTCCTTTCTTAAGCATATTGTGCAGCTGCTGTTTTGCCTTCTTTCCTTCAGATTTCTTTTTTTCTTCTCAGTTGTTGACTTTGGCTATGTAGGCCAGCCCCTGTCTCCTTCTTGGTAGCCTTTTTTTTCCAGAAAATCTTTTCTGCTTCCCCACCGTGTTGAAAGAGAGCCTAGAAGAATATTTGAAAAAGCATTGGAAGGAATGTCAGGTTAGGACTGAGAACTGCATTTTAGCCACTGCAGTTGGATCTGCTGTGGATTCTTGTACTCCAAGGTCACTGCAATGTATTATATGTTATAGGCAGAATCACTTGCAGAAGGAAAATTTAAAAATTTAATTCATGAACATAATGATAATGAAAAGAATGAAGAAAGGTGATGAAGTAAAGAAAATGTGGGTTGAGTAGATGGGTCTTCTTAAGAGCTACAAGAACATCAAGAAACTTAGAATCTCATCAAGGTAGACCCAAACTAGGGAAGTCTGTGCTTCAGTCATTCAGGTGATACACAAGCATGCTGTTTTTTTCATGTAATTACTGTTTAACAACAGTATTTGTACAGGAAGAAGTGACAGCATTTGTTTTCCACAGCTTTATCAATCTAAATAGATACTGGATCAGAGAAACTGAGCATGATTTTAGATTTGACAAACACATGAGCAACTTATTTCAAATACAGAATGGCTTTAATTGTAAATTTCAAAATCGAAAATATGTCCCTAAGAAAGACAGCAGAAGAAAGACTTTCATCAGCAATGCTGTAGCACAGGTATTTAGGTTAAATCTTTATAGCTGAATTTTGTAGCTGCCAATCCCAGTGATAGCAGCTCTTAATTCAAACTTAGAGTTTTATATTCATTGCATGGTTTTAAACTTTGCCATTGTTTTGTTGGTGCGGCCAAGTATATCTGACAGGACTCCAGCATCACTGAAAATAATTTACTTAGATCAACACAGTTGTTTGTTGCATTTTACATCTATTTGTTAATAGCTTGAGCTGTAATTTGGATCAATAGCTCTGGGTGGTGAACGTACATTAGGAAGTATGAAGCTGCCATTGTTCTAGTGAAGCCTTGTATGTTATGAGTTATTGGTACTGCTGGAAAACTCTCTTGTGAGAGTAGACCAATTAATCACTCCAAAAGGATGTTTAGTGCGCCTCTGATCTGTTGGAAACAAAAGGTGTGCTTATCCAAGTTAGCTATCCGTGTATTTCTGTCTCCAGAGGTGGCCTCAGCAACATGTTGTTTCAGTGCTCGCTCCCTGACACCATTGAGACAGTGGCAGATGAACCACGGAAAGTTCTCCTGCGTTTATATGGTGCAATCCTGCAGATGGTGAGTACATTGAGGGCTTTGGGAGTGGGAGGGTTTCTGTAGCTTCACTGTAATACGTTTGGAGATCTAAATTTGTGGCACTATGCAGCTTTATCTTTAAGGGAATGTTTCTGTGGTGGGGGGGTAGATTGCGAGCTGAAAGCAGCTTTATTTATGGTTTGTCATTGTCTGGAACTTACACTCCTTCCTACACAGATCCCGACTGGCGTGAATTGGCTGAAGGCTCATTTGCTGTTTGTTTGGGCACTAATGTTTTGTTTATGGTCTTAAGTTTGGACTGCAGTGTTTCAGAAAAAAATTGTTTCTGTACAGAATGTAGGACTTTGGCATAACTAGCTAGATTGCAACAGACTAAACTGCTTTATTTTCATCTTGTAGCATTTACGAATCTTGGAGATTAGTTGAAGGTTTTGCCAAGCTTGTATGCTGCTCAAGCATTTTATCAGTTATCATGGGTAATTGTGCTGCTAGAAAATTTGATCTATAGTTTTAGAAGAAGAATGAAGCATGAACATCAATACTGTACAGTCATCCCATTCCAAAACACACTTTCCTGAATGTGTGAAATGCCTTATAGCTGGCATTAGAAGCTTGACCAGATGTGTTGTCGAACCCTTTTAATGATACTTTTATTAGGTTAGTAAATAGTATTGAAATTTGTCACACCTTAAGTGAAGTGATTGGCAAATCTGTTTCAAATAGTAACATTTAAAAGCAAGACTATTTTGGAAACGTGGTCTCTTCTAAAGCTGACAGACTGTTACTCTAGGACTGTACAGCAGATCTTCTCTTATCCATCTCTGCTACACATCTGATTATATTATAAATAAGCAATCACAACGTAAATGTTTAACCTTATGAAAAATTGCAGCTTCATAACATCTGTGTGTTGGCAATTGTTTCTGTTTGACTTAGAGGGTCTGGTTTTATTATCCATTAATTTTATATTTTCCAGTACTCAGTCACTTGCTTTGAACCAATATCTGCAGAAGATTTTCTGTTCCTGAAATTTCAGCCCGTTCTTCCTGCTTCTGCTGTCTTGACCAAGCTTACTATTAAAAGTTTCATTAGATACTGTTGCTTTACTGACTTTGAAGTGTTCCTTTATTATATTTTGTGAGTTGTTAACTTTGCTGTGGTAACAAACTTTACCAGAAATATGTAAAATACTCCAGTGGTTTGGAATAGCATGAATTGCATGCAGCACCATATGTGTTGGAAAAGTTAAACTCTTAAACAAGAAAAGTGTGTAGAAGTTCAGTAATTCAAACTTAAATAGTCTTAAAGGGAAACTAAAAGCAGAGTGAAAAAAATGGTGGTATGAAACTTTGTTTTTAAAATGAATCCTAGGATTGATTCTAAGTTGGGGTTCTTTCTAAGAATTATTTAATGGTTTCAATGTAATGCTGAGTTAACATGTAGAAAGCTTGAGTAGGAATATGGGCTGTAAAACTATTGTAGTGGTAAGAGCTTCTGTTTCCCAAGAGCTGTAAAGAAATATGTCCTTTCCCTTATTTTTCAAAGGAAAAATAAAATAGACTCTAGAATTTGGCTGCCCTCTTCTTCCCTCAGGGTTTTTGTTTTTTTTTTTAATTGCTTCTTTTCTCCCCTATACACTGAAGAAATCAAAATAAATTTTTGGGCTCTAAAATCAGAACTAATTTGGTTTGAAAATTGAAAGTGTGTTCATAACTTTCTAACCTTTCTGCTCTTGGTCTTGAAGGATCTTTTGAGATGTCTAACTTCCTTTATTTCCATAGTGGCAGTGAAATGACTGCTCTTGTTGGTGCAGTTCACTAATGGTTAAGTAAGCAGAGAAAGTCCCAAGGTAAAACTTTGATTGCATTGAGGTTCACAATTTTTGTCAACAAACATTTGTCTCTTCCAGCCCCTTTACCTTAAATGCAAGTTAAAATATAAGCAAACTGTTTTATTGGGTATTTTGAAAACATTACGTAGGATTCCTGTGAGCTTCTGGGTGGCATAAGCAGAATGTTGTGGCAAGCCTGTTAAGTGGGAGTAATTTGACATTTTTAGTAGAGTTGCTTAAGTTAAAAACCCTGTAGAAATTAAGGAACACTGCTTAAGTAAGTTGAGTTTTGAGACCTTATGCTAAAATCACAGCTTAATTCTCAATGACTGAATTGTAACTGCCACTGGGTATTAGTAGTTACCACTTGTTTGTTTGAGCCTTTGTAGCATGTTTTAACTCTTGTCCATTTTCCCTTCTGTTGTAATTGGAGCACAAACCAGTGATATCAGTTCTCTATCCCTTTACTGGAAATACTGTGTATCTATTGCAACCTGCACCAAATTGTGGTGCATACAGAAGACAAGTTTAAGTTAAAATTTTGAATACAAGTGAAAAATGGATCCCTGATTACTAACTTAAGAATGAATGACACTGGCACCATAATTCTTTGAGCCACCTTTTAAAGGAACCTTTTTTGCAGTTTGAAAATAGCTCCAGTTTGCTTATTATGACTCTTGGAAGACACAAATGTCAGTACATGAAACTCATCCAATATAAACCATGCCAGCTGACTAAAGCTGCCACACAGGGAAGGCTTTGTGCCTTTTTCTGTCATAGCTGATATGTTTAAGCCAATTTTTTGTGTGCATGACTGTTTTGGGGGGAGCTGGGGGGAGATGAACTGTGCTGGCTCGGCCATTATTATGAATGGTCACACTGGCATGGATGTTTATAAATCAAGGACTTCTCTTAAGTATATCCTTGAGCAGAACTTTTTTTTTTTTTCAAGACAAGTATTGTACTTGTGACAGGTTAAAGTACTAACCACATTAAAACTCCAATATTTGAGGCACAATGCAGATATGTCCTACACTGAGCAAAGGGAAATATCTTACTCTGCTTCACTTATTCTTGCTCCAGCTTAGTTGCTAAATTTAAAGGGAGCATTGAAAGTAAAACTTGTGACAAAATGTTTTTAGCTGTTGGTTATATTAGTGTTAACAACTGAAACAAAAGGTGGTCCAACAATATGCCATTTAATGTCCAGACTTTAAATTTGGATTTTATATTCATATCACTATAGTGTTTTTACTTAAATTCAAAATAGCATCTTGAAAATGCTAATAGGATTTCAACTGAAGGTGGCATCAACAAAAAATAAGCTCAAATTAAGGTGAAATTTAAGTTCACCTATGAAAAGGTAACTCAGGGATTGATTCCCATTCTTTTACAAGTGTCAAAAGAACCTTGAACTCAGACTCACTGGGGCTCTGTTACTTTACAACAGCCAAAACAAAATCTTGTATGCAAGTGAGGAAAAACAAACCAGTATACCTAATGTTCCTTTCTGGTCTCTCTATTTCTATGTGAGCAGATGCAAAATGAGTATAAATGGTTGCCACAGTTGTGTGGTAAATCTTTTTCCATACCTGCCTTGCTGCCTTTTATTTTGTGTAACTAAATAAAATGCAGACTGCTGTGTAACTGTAATTATCAACGTCTTCTGTGGTTGTTGGTGTCCATGTCTGTTTGTAGCATGGAGTAACTACAAATCCCTGGCACTGGCAGAAGGCTTGAAAGCAAGCAAGCACCTCCTAGGGGGATGGATATATTTGTGTTGGGTGGCATTAAGGGTGTTTGGGGGTAATGTACCACTTTAGTTGTATATGCATGTGTTCTCTGCTGCAGGCTTGCCCATGCGATCGTGCCTAGAGCACTCTGGTTTCCAGGTGACAGACACGATTCACGGTATAGTATGAGATCTCTGAAGTGGAGCATTCTCTACAGCTTTCATTTTCTTTAGTACTGGATTTCATTGTTTAAAAGTAAGCCTTAAGTAGCACCAGCTACTATCTGTGCATCTGAATGTTGACAGCAATAACAGAATATCAAAAAACTGTCCCTTCCTTTTCTCTGCTCCCTCATAACAGAATGGTTACTTGAATTGTAGAGGATTGGAGTTGTGGCTTTTGTAGAGCTTGAATTGGGAGTTCTTCACATGCTAGATTTTTAGGACTTCAGCAAATTAGTATCAGTTCCTTCAGGTCTGACAAGGGTAAGTGATCAATGGCAGATCCTTAGAAGCAGAAATAGTTATTGCTGGATCTAAAGCTGGTTTTGTTCCATACGCTGAAGTTCAAACTGATGTGTGCCAACAGCTTCTAGAAAGGCTTCCCCTGCGCAGGTCACCTCTAACCTCCAGGCAATTCCTTGTGATGTTGTGATTTAAGATTTGAATTCCTAGAGATTTATCTAGTTCAAGGTATTGCAGTATTCTGAAGTATTGAAAACTAAAGCTGCTTAAGCTCAGAAAAATTGAGTTATGTTATATTTAAATTTGTGAGCAGAGGTCAAAGTTATTTATTTAAAAAAAAAAGAGAAATAACTTGTCTGTACAGAATTCTCTGGCCAAGCATCATTTAGGTTTTTTGGTAAGAGACTTCATCTTTCAGCTAAAAAAGAAATAAATTGGGGGCATTAGGAAGCAAATGTTGAACTCAATTTTCTGTGTCAAATTGCCAGATGTATAATCACTGTCTGGTCATCTGAGCACAGATCAATGTGTACTATTTCCCATTTATCTTGTATCCTGCATTAAAATCAATTTACATTATCACAAATTAGACTCTAAACAACTTCTATTCAATACAGTTGTCCTCCCTTACTAAAACTGCGGTGAACGTTCTCAGGGCTTTGAGAATAAATCTTCCCACAATAGAAGAACCTCTGAATGAATATTTGACGGAATCTTGAAGGTGTTGAGCACATGTCCAATTCTAGTTAGTTTCCATGTAAAGAGAGTGATTAAAAAGCTCTAGCAGTTACTCAGTGATTCTCTTTTCCATGTAATTCAAATCACCTCATTTCTGTTGTTGTAAATAGCTCCCAGAGTTGGACATTAGTTGGAGTAGGCTATTAGAGTTATGAAAAAAGTGAAATTGATTGTTTTAGCCAAGAACAAGTGAGCTAAATAGGTTGATCAAATTATATGAGATGCCTTGTTTTGAACCACTGTTCTCAGAGGTGATTGTGGAATCAGGAAATAATCAAATTCTACTACTTTAATCTGTTAAACTCTTAAACTTCTGGTACATAATATTACATCCTGCTTACTTTGTTTTCCTTGCCCATGTATAGTGAAGAATTTCCTAATCCTGAGTACATGGCCACTTGTGAAAACTGATCCTCTCCAAGTCCCATTCATATTTGGAAGTTATTTACATATTTGTATTCATTTTCTGCTGGAAACTAATGCTTCATGCTGAGGGAACAGAAAAGAGGGAAGGGATGCTGCAGAAGTCTCCTCTTGTGATGACTCTTCTGTAAAGCCCTAACTGTCCCATTCTAATGGCACAGTGGATGCCATTAGGCTGTCTCCCACACAAATTTGAGGTGGACTCTTGGAACTGGCTGGCTTTTTACAGTATGACCTCTGGAAAGCATCTGCCAGTTCAGGTTCTAGGGAAAAGTGCTTACCTTCTGATTGAACTGAACCATTCTGAGAGCACCATTTATCAGGAAAGACTCCTGAATGGTGAGTAACTTTCTGACTGCTCAAGAAAAATCTGAGAGTGATATTGATGTAGAACATGCTTGTTCAGAGAAGCCCTCTGTAAATGATTTTAATGCTATTGAGTAGTTACACATTTAGCTGTAGTGAATATGTTTGGACTTTAATAATTTCCTTGAAAGTAATATAAAGTAATGGTAGCTTCCATATTGTCTTGTTTTAAACTTATATAGTAGTGTTATGGGAAGTACTTGCTGAAAGACCATCGATTGTTGTTGACTATCCTTCTTCTATAGCTTCTGAAATACTGTAACTGCAGACCTTGTGTAAATCATTAGCTTGTTGTATTGTACTTAAGGCAGCTGGTGTTGCTTAACTGTATTCCATTAAGTTCATATTTCCACCCCTGTTTTGGACATGTTAGAGCTTTGGAACAGGAAGGTATGCACATGGTTCTGTGAATGAAATGTTTGTGTTCAGAAGGTGGAGATGCAGGCTGCCTTTATGGGCCTCTAAAGCTAGTCTGGTTTAAACAGTCAATGGTAGAATTGCAACATAAATAGCAGCCACAAACTGTCACTAATTCTAAGCAGATATTTGCTTTCTCTTCTCCTTACCTTCAAGCCCTTTAAAGGAAAAGGTTTTTAATACATCTGGAATGTTTAAATGTGCAGCTCTATTCAAAGCATGTGCCATTGAGGGTTCAGTTGCTGAGGGTATGGTTTAATATTCTGAAACTGCTTTGTAATGGCTCTTAACAACCCTAGCACTATACATTATGCATGGAACTTGTTAAAGTTTTGCTAGTATACTGTGGTTCCTACTGAGACACCTTTAGCTTGCATGGGCAAGTCATTCTAAGAAAAATCCTGGATTTGCACAGCCAGTGGTACACTGGACATATAGCCAAGACAGCACCCTCTAAATAAGGGAATTTTAGCCACAAGAAATTTGGAAAATAAGGTAATAAGCAAAAGAAGTGCTTTGCGACCTTCATAACATGCCTCTTCCAATAGTCCTTCTAAGGTTTTTATGTAACCTCTGTAATGCATCTCAAGTGCTTTGTCTGGAAGAATCTCATCCCACATGTCATGCAGAGGGACTTAATTTTCTCATAATTAAAAACATTCCTCTGAGCTTATGGTGCATTCAAATCTTGTTTTGAAAGACTGGCAAACAATAAAAATAAGTGAAAATCAGGTGTTTACACGAGTGGCTTGGTCTCAGTGGCACATCCTTTTGAAAGATTTTGGAATTGTTGAAAGTGTGGTGGTCAGAGGTCAGATGGATACTAGTGCTGTAGCTGTCACAGATCGAAGAGAGTGTTGAGACTTTTAGTTAACTGTAGCTGATACTTCTACTCCCTTTGTTCTGGTGGTTGCAGGTTAATAACTTTAAATTTCATCTTCTCATTGTGTTTGCTTTTTCTCATTCATAGAGGTCCTGTAATAAGGGAGAGGCTGTACAGTCTCAGAAGGAAAATGACTTGCAAGTGAGTAATTAAATTTGCTTGTTTCACAGAATGTTATAGATTATAGGGAAATGTGATGATCCCGCTTGTTTTAAACCAGTAGTTATTCCACCTGGACTGTGTCTAGAAAACGTAAAAAGTAATGAAGAAAAGAAATTTATTTGCTCACAGAAGCAACATTATGTGAGTTTCGGGACATAGTTTGGAAAGATTCAAGCATCCCACATTATGAAGAAACAACCTTCCAATTCTACTCTAAATGGTTTCTTACCATTTTGAATATTGGTATCAGTACTGCAATTTCTAGTATTAGACCTTAAGTAGATGAACATCAGTTCTGTGCTATATGTAATCCCTAATTTTTTAATACATTGGTGAATTCCTCTGAGGAAAGTACATGGAGCTGGAGAGAACTTGCTGTTGAACATGAAGTGTTCCTGATTAGCACTGTGCTTGGAACATCTCTGCTCTGCAAACTTTAAAGTTCTTGTATTTGGAATAATTTCTTTTCCTGCAGCATAATGTTTAGCTGAGTGTATCTTTTCATAAAGTCATCTGAATGGGATTCAGTATTTTAGATTTCCACCGTGGCATTATTTTTTCAGTAAGGGATAACATTGCAGCATGCTAGCCAGATGCCTTGGTTGTTATGTACTCTGTTTTCAGCTTTGTAATGATTTTGGCAGTGACTAGGGAAAAGTACATTTTACTCAATTGATAAGTGCTGCTTTTCTCTTTGTATTTTTTGCCTTCTGGCAATGCCATCTGAAACATTTTCAAGCATTTGTTTAGTTTTGGGGGTTTTTTTTCCTAGTGAGTTGAAACTGGTTTTAAATTTTTTGTTGTTGAATGACTGCTTTTGAAGTTTTGTTGAACTTTGTTTAGCTTACTGGAACAGCATCATTCAGTTGAACAGAATTGAACAGACTGAACAGAAAAGTGTACTGGTTTGATACCTCTCTTTTTTTCAAAGATGAAAAATGGAGATGGCTTGATTTCTCCTTAATCACAATCCTGTAAAAAAAAAAAAGTTAGTTATAAAAGAAAACAAAAGTCCAAACAAGCCCCACCCTGGTGACAGAAGCCCAAAGAAGTTTCGTAGTACAGGAAACAAGGTTTTGAACTTCAGGACTTCATTTGTGGTATTTGTTCCTTGAAAATACTGATTCGCTGCTGATAGGTTATTTTCTGCTATAAATCTCTTAGTGCTGAAACTTCACTGTTGAGTCAGTGTTCTCAAGCATTACTGTCAGGATGCATTTGTTAATTTTCTTGTGTCTAGGTTTTGAGAGGAGATGGTATCATTTAGAGAACAAAATTCTCTGGGTTCACTAGCAAAAGCATTGGAGTTTCTAAGCTGCCTGGTGGGTGACAGTTGTGTCTAAATATTGGATGGTCTTGCCAGCTTATAAGGCTTTTTAACAGGAATTTATTTGTTTTATTTTGGTTTTGCTATAATTTGCAGTAGTTTTCCTTAGAATATGACTACTTCGTGTGTTTTATAGTGAAAGTTCTGTTAAGGCAAGAAAAAGGCAGAAGCTTCAGTTCCCACTGAAATGTACGAAGGCTTCTGATCTTTCCTTGTCTGTATGGGAGTTGCATCCTGGGGAAGTCTTGTAAAAGATGTGTATAATTGTTGTGTTTGAAACAAAATGTTGATCTTCAAGTATTCATTTAAAAACATGACTGATTCAATTTTCTTTGGTCCAATCTAAATACAAGTGCTTATGGATGAATCTCTGGAACCAGTTATAACTGAGAGCTTTAGATCTTAAAATAACAGGTTGTTGTCTTGGCAGCATGAGTATATTGCAAAATGTTTGAAGGCACTGAGATACATAATTGCCTTGGTTACAGTGCTTGATCCTTTGAAGTCATCAGGTGAACGTAAATCTGAAAAGTCAGATACCTAGATTTGTTCAATGTCCATATGAAGTATGCTGTACCATTTTTTAATGTCCTTTAGCAGTTTATTTCCAAACCTGTCCTGTGTTTATCAGTAGTGTATGGAGTGGAGACTTGGTAAAAGGTTCCTTGGATATTATGATGGAGAAACCTTTGTGCCTGAGATTATATGGATGGTATTGTTCCAAAACTCTCATTGGACTTGTGTTCAAATAACCATTTGGTTTCAGTAGAGGAAGTTCTTCTAGTGCTTGCACTTCTGATGCATGAAGAGATGTCTTAATGAATAACAGGATTTTTTGTACTTCCTGTTATCCAGGAATAGTGAGTTGCTTTTCAGTAAGATATGGAAACAAGGAACTGACACCTTAATGGTGTCACACTTAAAACAGACTTAAAAATGCCTGCTGTTGTACCAGGTGCAGTCAGAGTCAGTGTTGGTTAAATAATAGAGTGGACATTCAGTAGCTTGTAACTAATTTCCCCTTTGGTGCTTGGCATTAGCTTTCAGAATGAACAGAAAGCATTCAGACCTGTGATGGGGAGGTGTGTGAAGTGATTAAAAACATATTTTTGGTGTGTTAGCGGATAAAGCCGTCGGTGCTTTGAGGAACTGGGATGAAAAACTGGTGGAGAACATAGATGCAATACATTCATATGCAAGTTGTCCTAAAGTCTCAGTGTTTCATGAGTCTTTACTACACTTAATATGAAATGCTAGGATTTACTGAAGATCTCAGAATAATAAAGTATGGGACAATAAAAAAAATAATTTATCAGCAGTGCTGCCTGGACTGTAGTCAAGAGTAGAACTTGTATAGAGTTATATACTGTCTGATACTGTCTTGACTGCAATAATGCAAAAGGATCTGTGGTCTGAATTACGTGAGAGCATTCTCAGTATCATGATCTTTGTTCTTATGCTTTAGAGTGTTGTGGGTCTGACTTTGAGATGAGTTGCTCAAAAGTAGGCAGAGGCTTGGCAGATCTTTAAGATTTGAGTAGAGCTGGATTCTGGTGAACATAATTGCTAGAAGTAGAGATTTATCATGTGACCTCTGTACCTACTTACAGATAATCTTACCCATCCAGAAAGCTACACTTCAGTGATTAATTGTGGTTTTGAGACTAAATATGTCATATTTCTTTTAATTTTTAAGCATTTATATTAAAAAGCTGTCTGCTTGTCTTCTTATGAGCCAAGCCTATTGATGTAAGACAACCTTAAAGAAAAGTTACTGAAACTTGAGGTATCTTTGGTGGTAGAAAAGGAAGAACATTTATTCACACACATATGTTCCTTAGCAGGAGCTTAAATTACTTCCTCTATTGAAAAAATAAAAAAAGGGAATACTTAAAATGTGCTTAATAGGAGGAAAACATAAGTCATTCTTCTAGCAATATAGTAGTTTTATTCAATTTAAAAAAATCTGTTCACTTCATTCACTTGTGTAGCTAAAATGTCCTTTTGAGAGGCAGTGTTCTGAAGAGCATTAAAGTAGCTGTTATAGGATAATATTTGTTGTTCCTGTGTTGTGTTTCAGTGGGATGAACTCCTCCAGGAAATGGATTTGCAGAGTTCCCACAGGTTAGAGAGGAGAGGGTGTTTTGGTTTTTGCAGTTTTCCTTAGACCTGGCCCACTAACAGTACCTGTTAAGTAATAGAGATTTTCCTCTCCAGCTTTAAATTTGAAAGCAAAATACTTGTATTGCTGCCATGCTGACTAAAAGTTATTAGTCAAGAAATTTGGATTAGTAAAATGTTGAGTCTTTTCAAAGCTAGCTGTAAAATTTCTCACTTGGTAACAGTTCAGCTACCGTGCACACCCAAGTTAATTCCTGTGCAAGCACCAACTAATACTTTAATTTTTTTGGTAGGGGGCAGAAGCCATGGTTCTGGAAAGTGTTATGTTTGCCATTCTTGCAGAGAGAGCACTTGGCCCCAAGCTGTATGGAATCTTCCCACAAGGACGACTGGAGGAATTCATTCCCGTAAGTCCTGGTCATAATTACTTAGTGGGCTGCTGGAAGCTGTTTTAATTGATCATGACAAGAAGGTCTCTGGACTGCCCAGAAAAGCAGGGATGTGGGAATGGAAAACTTGGCTGCCTGTAGTAATTGCTGGCTGTAATTTGATACAGTTAGAGTGGGTGTTGGAGAGCCCCATTGTAGCTCTTGCCCAGGGGGAGATACCTAAAAACTCTTCAACTCTAGCAGAGGCTAATAAATGAAGATAAAAAACCTGTTAGATACTAAACATAGCATGGGGAAGCTGTGGAGTAACACTTCCCTTTAACAAGAGCAGATGCTTTTGATGTTCTTAAATATTTATGCTTGATCTGCTTTGAAGATATTCTTAGTGTGAGATGTGATACTCCCCAGGTCTTGAATCTAGAAGTGAATTGATTAAGTTGTAAGTAGGGCTGGCTAACAGCTTTTCCAAAGGCAGCAACTTTAAGTTCATCTGTGAGCAAAAAAAGTGTATTGCTTGAGTACTGTGCTAGTATTTTACACTGTACTGCATAGAGCCTAATGCTAGTGTTTATAATTAATCACAGTTCTGTAACTCATCAATTAGCTGTACTTTAAAAATACTGTATTTTATTACAGAGCAGGAAACTGAGCACTGAAGAACTAAGCTTACCTGACATATCTGCTGAAATAGCTGAGAAGATGGCCAGATTTCATGGCATGAAAATGCCATTTAATAAGGAACCCAAGTGGCTTTTTGGAACAATGGAAAAGTAAGTTATGCAATACTTTAGGGGGAAAAAGGTGAACTGTTGTAATTTTGATAAGGAGATCATTCTTCCTGGATGCCTGAGAACACAAACTTTCACTGTACCCAGAAACTATCACATGAAAGACTTCAGTTACCATGAGGAACAGCAATGTTTTCTTCAGTAACTCTTTCAAATTCCCTCAATTTTGGTTTAAATGGTATCATATTATGGGAAGAATAATATACTCACTGTTATATATCCTGTATTATTCTCTTTTTTTAACAGATATCTAAATCAAGTGCTGAGAATTAAATTTACCAGAGAATCCCAAACCAGAAAACTGAACAAACTTCTCAGTTACAATCTCCCCCAGGAAATGAAAAATCTAAGGTAGGCTTATTTTGTCTACCACTATCTTCTCATCTCCACAGTTTCTGGATGGATTTTTGTATACTTGTTCAGACATGTTATACATTATAGCACTTTATATTCACTTTACTTTGCTGGGGATTGTTTTTTGTTCTGTGACCAACCTGAGTCTCATGCAAATATAAAATTCTATGAAATTGCTGGTCTGACTTACTGATCATGAAGTCAAACTTCACTGTGCTTGTGTTTTGTTCCTAATTAAGAAAATAGGCTGCTGCTGGGAGGGAATAGTGTTTTGAATTCTTACAACAAAATTACCTGGGAGTGGAACTGAACTTAGTGATTTGTTACTTAAAAGATGCTCTGTTTCTTTATTTTAGAGCTACTCTTGAAGCTACTTCTTCACCAGTTGTGTTTTGCCACAATGATTGTCAAGAGGGTAAGCTGCTAATGTTTCAGTATTGCTCCCTGATGTACTGTTGAGCCTTTTCTGGTTACTTGTTTGCTCTCTGAGAGTAGCCACGTTGTGGAGGTACTGCCCTGAAGCAGCAGCCTGTGCACTCCCGTGTGCTACAGTACCAAAGCAAAGTGGGTTTCTGCAACCTTTCAGGCTTTTTCAGAGAACTCTGGTGTCATGCTGGGTTAAGCCAAGAATGTATTCATGCTCTGTTAGTACAGGTCAGTTGACGATGTGGAGCCTTATGTGTTTTCTGTTTAGACCATACCTTGCTTAGCTGCAATATTACACATGACCAGAGTAGGATATACTGGAGTAATTTTAAAAGAAATATGCTGAAGAAGTGCAGTGAGTGGTGAAAATAGAGAGTAGGGTGGTTTGATGTGGCAGTTTTTAACTTGTACTGGTAAGAAACATTAGGAAAACCTTATCCACCTTTTTTTAGTGTTCTTTGGGAGTCATGGAAGGAATAACTATTTTCCAGAGCCAGTTACTGAAAAAGATGAGGAAGCAAGGCTGAAGGTGTGTTGGGTACGCTGTGTCTGTGTGCCCTGACCAGTGGGTAAGCTGGGCTGAGCTGGAGGGGTGCTCTAGTGGGACTGTGTGCAGAGCTGTTCTGTTGTCAGGGGTCCCAGCTCTGTCAGCTGAGGCTGAGGAGCTGCCCTGGAGGATAGGCAGCACGAGGGGAACAGGCCACGAACCTGAGGTGGCAGTAGTGGTGGAGTTTGAGGTCTTGCTGATGGGGCAAGGTGCACTACTGGAGAAGTCAGAGCATAACAGGGCTGAGGCAAGCTGCGGAGCCTGAAGTCCCAAGGGGTTTGGGGGATGTGTGTGAAATACTGTGCTGCTCTTTCTGTTGCTGCAAGAGCATGGTGTGGAGAACAGATGTACTTGCAGAGAGGGGTCACTGCTGCAGAACTTGACATTGCTCTACATTTATTTACTAACTGGTACTTGACAGAGGCAGACTTGATGTCTTTTAGATGAATTATAGTGACTATGTGAATTGAAAGACACATAAACAATCACCTAAACTTTCTGTATAGGTACTGGTTGTGCCACATATTAGAACAGCAGAGTGATGAGACTAATTTTCAGGCTGCTGAAAAGCAATTTCTATCCCAAGTGTTGTGTGATCATTGATAGTGCTATGCTGATATGAGAGATGCTGTGAAATTTATAGATCCCAAGCTGTGGAAAGAAACAATGCAGCAAGGACTGCTAAGGCTGACAGGGCCACCTGAGCTGGCTCTAAGCTAGACTGGGGAAAGAGGATCCTTGGGAGAACAAATCTGCCTCTTCCTGTACAGAAAACACTTTCTTGCTTTGAGCTTTACAAGGTAAAGCTGTATATCTCAACTGCCAGAGAGCTGGTGAGCAGCCAGTGCAGCTTGGCTTTTCCTGTTGTTGTGGTTTAACTAAACCCAGCTGGCAACTCAGCCCCACAGAGCCATTCAGTCTTCCCAGTGAGATTGGGAAGAGAATTGGACAGGTAAAAGTGAAAACTCATGGGCTGAGATAAAGGCAGGTGATTAGGGAAAGCAAAAGCTGCTCACACAAGCAAAGTAAATAAAGAAATTAATTCTCTGCTACCCATGGGCAGGCAGGTGTTCAGCCATCCCCAGGAGAGCAGAGCCCCATCACACACAGCAGTGACTTGGGAAGAAAAACACCAGCACTCCAAACATCCCCTCTTCCTCCTCCTTCCCACACTATATAGTGAGCATATAGTATGGAATATTCCTTTGGTCAGCTGTTTCTCCTCACAACCCTGCCTGCACCCTCAGTTCCTTTTTGGGCTGGAGTGCGAAGCAGAAAAGACCTTGACTCTACAGAAGCCTGCTCAGCAGTAACAGAAACATCCCTTGTTATCAACACCACAAATCCAAACAAAGCCCTGTGCCAGCTACTATGAAGAAAGTTAGCTCCCCCTGCCAAAACCAGTGCACCTGTAATTCTTTGGTGCAGATATAAGGGATAACTGGGATTAGCTGAACAATGTTCCTTAAGATACACAGTATTGCTTTTCTCTGATTTTCCGTCATTATTAAATACGCAGTATTATCTTAATTTTCAGGTAATATCTTACTTCTGGAAGGCAGAGAGAGTTCAGAAAACCAAAAGCTGATGCTCATTGACTTTGAATACAGCAGCTATAATTACCGGTAAACACTTTATTTTCTCTTCAGCATGGGAGTGTGTTCTTTTTTGCATGCTACAGGGAGGCCAAGTGCTGCCCTACTGATTGCTTGTCTGTTCTTGTGAATTGTGTTCTGCTCTGATGGTGGTGCTTAGCAAACATAACTAATCACAGAAGCTCTGAAGGTTCTGATGCTGTTGAGTTTAGGCACACAGCAGAGGCAAAGTTTTTGGGGCTCCGTGGTTGTTCAGACTAGAGCGCTTATTCATGCACAAATGGCTTCTTGCTTGCATGACAAAATTTCTTTCTAGTGGGAAGCTGAGGAGAAGGGTAGATTTTGTGTGCATATGTATGTAGGGCAGCTTTGCTTCTGTGTTTTTTCCTTCTGTCCTTTCTAATGGTTTTTTCATCTGTGCAGATGAGAATTCAAGTTTTTTCACTACATGGTTATGCAACATACTTGTTCTTCCCTCAGCCATCTAGTTAAGTGTTTTTAAGGATGATCTAAGTGTGTATAGTCACTGAGATTAAGCATCATCATAGCTGGAACATAATAAAACTGTGAATTCCAATAATGTAAGAGTGGAATATGTTGACAACTTTGAATATGATCTCTTTGTCTGCAATAATGCCAATATTAGAGACGTCTGACTTCACACTGAAATGTAGTGCATACTCAAGTATTTTTACTGTCTCCATTGGTATAAAGTTCAGTAGCAAAGTCTGATATTTTCATGTAGCTGGTAGCCTTCATTCTTAACTGCCCCTCTTTACTAACAGTTTTATAATAACCTGCAAAAATTTTTCTGGTTTTCTCTACCTCCAGCAAAACTGCAGTAAATTCTGAGTAGCCCAGTGCTTTTAAACTTGATTTTGGGTTTGCTTTAAAAAAACCCCAGATTGCTAGTTTGTAAATATTGAGGTACTTTGTCTTTATTTCTTTTTCAGAGGATTTGACATTGGAAATCACTTCTGTGAATGGATGTATGATTACTCATATGAGAAGTACCCATTCTTCAAAGCCAGTGTTCTTAAATATCCTTCGAAGAAACAACAGGTAGATAAAAAAGGCATAGTTAAATGCCGTAACACACAGTCTTCACATCTTAACTCTTTTTCAATTCTCTTTTGGACTTACTGTGTTCCAACATATTTCTTACATGACTTCCTTGAATGTAATACTTCCTCTAATCCTGACTACCTTTGCTTTAAAAACCATAATAACTTAATAGCTATTCAGGATAGAATATTTTCTATGTGCTGTGGTAGCCATCCACCACAAAAAGTCCAGTAGTTGTAGACTGCAACTATGAAATTAGTCGGCAGCAGCAATATGTTGCCTGTCCTAATAGTATAACTTTTCTTAAACCAGACTTTCAAGCAATTGTTAGAAGTACCATTAATCTTAAGCCTAACTCCAACACTATGATGTTTGGAAAAAAATAAATGCCAACTGATTAGAAGATCAGCCTAGGTCTGAAAGAAACAAAAATATGTTGAGATAAAAAGTTGTAACTCTGTTGTTTACTTTGTTCCAGCTTCATTTCCTCTCCAGTTACCTGTCTGCATTCCAGGATGGCTTCGAAAATCTGAGCAATGAAGAGAAGTCCAAAGTAGAAGAAGAAGTGTTGGTAGAAGTTAACAGGTAACTTGCCTTGTACCACTGTATCTTCAGACTTCCACTGTGGTACCTGCACTTGTATACATCTCACTGGGTGGAGGAACTTGAGCCAAGAGAGATTGAAAGCTACTTATATGTCTAAAGAACAATCTGTCCACTCTAACGTTAGATATGTGATATACACTAATAGTGGACTAAACAGAATACTACTCCATGGGGAACTATTTTTGTAGTATCATAGTTGAAGAAAAAGTGTGGATATCCCCAAACTAGGGAATCCTGTTCTAAGAGGACATTGAGATAAGGTGTTGTGACTTAGCTGGGTGTTTATTTCAATAACACAGCCTTGTAATTTCAGGTTTGCCCTTGCATCACACTTCTTCTGGGGCCTGTGGTCTATTATACAAGCAAAAATCTCATCCATTGAGTTTGGGTACCTGGTAAGTTTTTTAATTGTGGTTTTACACAACTAAAAATGAATAATCTAAATAACCAGTGATATGTTATTGAAAAGGCAATGGAATGGCCTCTCACAGCAACTAGTACCTTCTAAGTGAAGTAAAACTTTCAAAAATCCATTTGTTACTAGTTTGTGCTCTTTTCTTAAGAATGTAAAGAACATCTAAGATCATAAAAACTTCAGAAATTGTTCCCATGGTTATATAGAGTGTATAGCCTTGTGTCAGGCTACATTGCAGCATTATTCAGCAGTAAGACATCCCAGGCAAGAGAGGCCAACACGCAGTGAGAATTTTGAACTGAGTACTCAAAGTGCACACGCTGTCCCATGGTGATGTTCAGTGTGCAGCAATAGCTGTGCCGGGTAGCAGCTTGTACTTGAGCGACTGATCAGTCTGGCTCTTGGTCTGTGCTCGGTGTACTGGAAAGTGATAGGACTAGCAGGTACGTGGAATATCTTAGCGGAAGTGTTGCAGGAGCCAGCCTTTTCAGTGAAGTCTTGGCCTTTTTAGTACCTGTTTTTTCTGACATTTTGGCAGCAGCTAATTGTGTTAGAGTTGAAACAAAGCTGGAGGAAATTTGAAGAAGCCAGAACACCTCTGGAGAGATTATCCTTTGGAATAGAGCTAATTAGTGCACTGAGATGATGGATTAGGAAAATAACACTGTTAATACCTTCATTATGTTTCCTCATCCCCAAAAAGAAAACAGCTGTTTACTGTATTGAGTACTGAATGTCCTTTATTTCTCCAGGAATATGCATTATCCAGATTTGACGCCTACTTTGATCAGAAGAGAAAGCTGAAGGTGTGAGTGTGGGAGGAGTGGCCTGTTGGTTACTGTATGAAGAGGGCAGCTGGACAGAACTTTCACTGTGCTTAGGCTACTGTATCTCTAATGAAGGTGTCACTGAATTCCAGTTCCTGGGAATGCAGGTGTACAGTACTGAGGACTATTAAAATTACTTGTTTACAGTTCCGTAAATAGTTGGAATGAGATTGGGAGGCAAAAAATAAAATACAACCATGCAATATCTTTAAATCTTTTCAATCTAGAAGCTATTTTGTATTATGGGAGAAGCTTACAATTAAGTGTCAATACCACATGCATCAGAGCAAACCTGCTGTGGGTACATTTTTGGAGGGTGTTGGCATTCTGGTTTGTATTGTAAGCAGAACAGCTGTAAAAGCTGATTGTAGACATTGCCTCTTGAAGAGAAGGAAAAGTGAAGGAGACAACTGCTAAACTGTGAAGTAGGCTTAAAAACTTACTGTGAAAAGTTTAGGTTCACCATGCCCCAAGAACACTATCTTCAAAGCTGCTGATACCTTACACCACTTTAACCAGAAGCAACTAAACACGTTGAAGCAGTATGCTTTAAAGTGTTGGTGACGCACACATGAATGTTTCCCTTAGGCTGGTGTGCCTGGGAAGTGAAGTACGAATGAGCTTTGAACTGGACTTTCTGAAGGAGTTTTTGAACTGTTGGTTCCATGTTGTTCAAGAACATGCTTTAGCCCAGCCTGGTTCTCTTAAAATGCTGTGTCCTGCACAGGGGGTTCTGTGGGCTGGCAGCACTGGGAAGAGTGCCTTGAATTGCTCTAGCAGCTCCCCAGAAAACTGGATTGGCATTGACAGTACTGGTAATTGAGGCCTGTCTCTCTTCTTGTGTTGCCACAGTATATGGCTGTAATAAACAGTAGAGACAAAGACTGTGGAGAACACTTCAGGAAATTGCTCTTCTGCCCATCCAGTTCTTATGTGGCTTGAGAGGTGCTTTTCTTGCACCTTCAATTCTCATCATGTTCCAGGAATCCAGTAAAGTGGAACATCTTGTGGGGAACAAGAACATGTATATTGAAACTTGAGTATAATCTATGTACATGCTATCTAAAGATTTCTTTTGATTTTTGGGAACCTGTTTGTTTTGAATGTTACTTGTTTGTGCTTTCTAACACACTGTATTATAAACCAGCTTCTAAGTTTACCCTTTTTGACTTGTATAGCAAATACTGTTTGAAGCGGCTGAAAAATCTGCAGCATTTCATGTACTGTATAGCAGAACTTGTAAAAGCTGTCATGTTACTCTCTTGTACAGAGAATCATTTTCCATACATTTAGTTATTAATACTTTCTAATAAATATAAAGCACTTAAAACCCCTGTTGTTGATATTCTTGAGTCTCTGTTACACCTGCAGGATAAAATAGATGCATTTCTGGCCTTAATCTCTGTTAGATCCTTGCAAAGGCAGATATACAGGCTCAGTCTTCTGGGATATATCTTCTACTTAAATGTGTCTTCAGCATTTATTGTGTAATTGAATTCTAATAGAAAGAAAGGTGTTTAAAGCAAGCAATGAAAAGCAGACTAAACATCAGTCTCTAAATCTATAGCTTTAGAGGTGGGAAGAGTTTTAGTTGAAGCACTTCCTTCTATCTGCCCTGCTGACTACCCTCAAAGCAAAGGTAAAAAGTACCAGCACACATTGAATTTTACTACAAATACTTCATGTGGTATGCCAGTATGAACAGCCAGGTCATTTCTCTAGGTTGCTGAAGGCTTCATTTACGGTATTGTTGCACACAGCAGACCCAGTGGAAATGGCAGTATAGGGAAAGGGGTGAGAACAAACAGTTCAGAATGAGGCTTTGCTGATAACTTGAAAATATTATTGATATGTAATAGGTGTCTGGAATCTTGGAAAGTATTCCAAGGGTAAGTTCAAGTTCTTGAGAAACCACTTGTGGATACTGACTTAACACTTCATGTTTCTCAAAACCAAATAGGAAAGAGGACTCAGTCACAGTCAAGCTAACTGTAATAAAAGGTGTGATTGGAGGTGATCCCCTTTAGGGGAGTTGCAGAGCCTCTTAAATTCAGAGAGGAAACTCAAGTTCCCTGGTGAGATGCTTTGGGTAAGTCCCAGAACTGCAGTTGTACACCAGCACTTCTACTATGATTTCCTCTTTTGAAGGAAAGCATGCTTCAGCCTGGGCCTTCTGTAATGTAAATTGGTTTTTAAAAGGATGAGATGTCCGTGAGTGTTGTGGGGTACAGTTGGTGGGGACATAGGTAAATCAACACTTGTGAGCAGAGACAATGCTTAGTTACTTCCTGTTTTGGTTTTTTTTCAGTCTTGCCTATCGATGGCAAGTTCCTTCTGTTTTTTTGGAGTAGACAAAGGAACTGGAGTAAAACCTTCTCTTTACTCAGTCACTGAATGTTAAAGCTGATTTGTAGGCTGATAAAGCAGTTATTTAAAATGTGTTGGCACTTCCTAAGATTTAGTATAAAGGTAATTAAGTATTTCTTAGTTTTTCAACTTCAAAATGGTTATGGTCAAGCTGATCTGCTTTTCAGAAAGGAAGTTTAAAAACTGCTGATTGATCCTCCTTTCAGTTGATTTGTAAAAACAATCTGTGCTTGAGCTCTTCCTTGAAACTGCTGGGTTTTATCTCTACTTTGTGAATTCTTGTCTCTGGACCTGCTATTAACTGGTGGAAATGTGACATTTGTTATTAGAGTTAGAAGAAGAAAACTTGAAGGAAGCTATTGCTTGTCTAGCCAGACAGCTCAGCCACCACTTGGAGGTGATTCAGTGGGTAATTGGTCCAGTTTAGTGCGTACCCCCATCACTCCTACAGCCACTTAGTGTAAGACAAAAATACAAACATTTGAAGTGCCTCACTACAGCTTGTTAAGGATTTTCCCTGAATGGCCTTAAAGCCTTCTCTTTTAACAGGAAAAGTAGGTGTTTCTGGGCTGAATCGGATACAATCGATTAGTAAATTAAGCATCTTTGATAGTGGTGATGCTACTAAATAGAACAATACTGGGTTTAGAGTTGCTGCTCTCCACAGAATTGATTGGGGAAGAAGTTTATTTCCAGCCCTTCCTCAGGGAACACACTGCCAGGAGAAACAGTGGCAAACAGCAACAGCAGCTTTTGCTCTCTGTGACTCAGGGTCTTTCTACCAAATGCAAAGGCACTTGCCATAGTGGGAGGAAACTGAGATTTACCAATGTTTTGATCTCTTACTGTTTGAGAACTGCTGTGTGCAGAGGTTTCACATTTGCCAAATTTTGTTTGCTAAATTTAGTGTAGTGGTCTTAATATTTTTCCACTATGGAATAGGATTAGGAGAAAGGTAAAACAGGCTTAACTTAAAGAGAAAAACAGTTAGATTTATTAATACACTATAAGGAGAACAACCAAAAAAAATGAAACCTTTCAAAAGCACTGCTCTCCCCCCAACCAACAGTCCACCTTTCCCACAAGCAATGTAAAGAGACAGAACTCTAAGTCAGTACCACTTATAAAATAGTCTTTCATTCAGTCTTTGAGAGAGAGAAATTTTTCCTCTTGTTCTGTTAATTTTCCACAAGAAGACAGTCTCTGGTTTCCAGCTCCCACAAACGCAGCCTGCCCGAGAATCTGCATTTGTGAGCTTCCCAAAATGTAGCCTTTCCAGCTACTACGTATGGGCTGTGGAGTTACACATGGGGTTTCACCTTTTGAAGATGCACAGCTCCACAAGAAAGGATTTCTCATTCTTCACTGGCGATGAGGCTTCAAACATTTCATAGGATCACTAGATTACAGTTTCTAATTCAATATCCACTCAGTAAAATCACAGACACCTTTGCTTGAATCCACACAATCATCTCCCCAAATTCATATTGTCCACAATTTAAAGGAATATTACAGTCCGTTACCATAAATCAAAGGCGATTTTCAGCCTAGAACTAAGGCAACTTGTCATCTCTTCCACTTAAGAAGTCACTCTTCCTTTACTGACTTTGATATCTTCATATTGTCCCTTTAAGTATCTCCAGTTTGGCCTTTCCTCTCTCTTTGACAAGGGTTAGGGTTTATAAAGTCTGTGTTAGGAAAGAATTAACATTTCCTGCCCAGGCCTGCAGATGGTCACATGATCTCTGCTGGGGTGGCAGCTGTAAAGGTCTCAAATCCACACCGTGGGGAAGGCTCAGAAACGGCAGCCAGGTTCTCTTACGTGGCTGGGCTTCTCTCCCCCCTCCACCCCTCGGTCTTATTTGGGGTGGCTCAAACTCAGAGATGCTCCCAGGGGCCTGGGAAAGGGGAGGGGACATCTCCCCCTGGCCTGGCCAGTAGCACAGGCAGGGCCCAGAGCCGACTAGATGTTGAAAGCTGTGATTTCCCTTTCTCTGCCGGCATCTGCCAGGCTCAGGGGCCCAGCTCCAGCCAGGGCCAGTCCCATCCTGGCTGTCCTGTTCCTGTCCCAGCCCCAGGAGCAGCCAGGCCCCGCTGCTGCCCAACAGTGTTACCTCATGGCAGGCCCAGGGGCGAAAGAGGGCGGCCTCCCAAAAGCCTCCTGTATTTAAAGCCGTGTGTCCCAGAGGTGTATGTGTGTATCCAATTGGCCAAATCTGGCTGTCAATTTTAAAGGAGATCACTAATTGTTTTTTACCATTCATGCCAAACCAATACACTGTGTTTTCACTGCTAGGCTTCTTCATTTAAGGCTCAGAAGTTACTTTGGAAAATCCCTGTACATACATCTGGGAAAATTTCACCAGGATTGTTTGGCATTTTTCTTCACGGTAGCTTGGAGAAGTAATAAGCATTTTGAAAAACCTGGAAGTGTTAACTGTGTAAATCAACTCTTTTTCACTGAAAATTTG
Source organism: Donacobius atricapilla (assembly GCA_013397315.1). Lineage (NCBI taxonomy): Eukaryota > Metazoa > Chordata > Aves > Passeriformes > Mimidae > Donacobius > Donacobius atricapilla. Next base: position 444,373 of record WBMY01007371.1, on the reverse strand, counting down.
CTACTACTTCAGTCTGAAAATTTGCTACTATCAGTAAGAATTTCTGCCTTTTCCTGCATATTGACTTGGCTGAGCTTGAACTGCAGCTTAGATGGAATCAGCAGGGTTTCGTTCCTCTAGGTGGATGTAATTATTTCTCCTCAGTGATTATGGCTCTGGAAGCCCCTCAAGGGCACTGGGGCTAGCAGTTGTGTTGTTCAGGGTCTTAATATGTCCTGCAATTTTATTAGATATGTTGATGGGAAGGGAGGAACCTGGCTTAATTCTGCAAGGGTCTCTAGGACTTGGAACTGAAGAATTAATCCTCTGATTTGCAACAGAAAATGAGAGAGCAAATTCATTATCAGAAAAAAGAAAGATGACTTGCCCTTAGCCCAAGTGCCAGCACCTCAGCTTTATGTATTCTGTTTTCCAACTGCAGTGCTATGAGCTCCTGAGGTTCAGCTGATGACTGATGCTGTGTAAAATCACACTCAATCTGCTCGTGTCTCAAGACACCAGTCTTGTCTGCAGACTACATCAGCAAGTCATCACAGCTTTTCCAGGTTGGTAAAATCTCAAGTCCAGCAGTCTCTGCTGCTGTTTCTCTACCCCAGTTCAGCTATTCCACTTGATACAACCAGCAGCTGCTGGGCAGCACAGCCTTGCATTCTTTCAGTGGCTTACAGAAAAGCAGTTTGGTGAAGGATCACTGCTTTCTGGGCCTTACCAAGACAATAAGCCTTTTGAGAATTCAAATCCTCCCTTGAAAGATCCTTGAGGCAGCCTTGGGTGAGTTCCCTCACCAGGCAGGGAGGATTGTCCCTGGTGCCAGCCTGTGTCTCTATGTGAAGCAGCAAATGGAGCACTTCTGTGGAGATGGATAAATGGCCATAAATGGCTCTGGACTGAAATAAAATACAGCATACTCTTACAGGCTCCTGGCAAGAAGCAAAAAAGAGTTTCTGTACTTGGTACCCAGGCAACAAAGCTGATCACTAAAAAACAGGCTACTTATTTTTTCCTAATGCAAGATTCAGTTTTTATGGCTTTCGTTTTCAAAGTATGCAGAGCTCCTATTACCTCAGCATTAAGTGCTGTTGTATTATACTGCAGAAACAAGGCTCTGTGTGTGTGTGTGTATATATATACATGACTTCTTACCAGTCTCATTAAATAGGGATTAGCTAATAAAGTCTGAATACAGACCAGTCTGCCTTGCATGAATACACTGAGTCCTGCTCTTGGAGAAAACATCCTGAGCCGAAGCCATCTGAGATGTGGTATAGGCACTGGAGTGCTTGTCTGAGGAATGGCGCTTGGAAAGGCAGGAGAGCGAGCAGAGGTGAGGGGGTTTGTTACAGGTCACAGGCATGCTCTGGCAGAGCCAGGAACAGCACACAGCCCTTGATTCCAGCCCAGCATGCTGGACTAAATATCTTCTCAGAAAGCCTTACAGATGCTGCCTCTGCTGCCAGTCCGAGGGAATGTTACTTTTATTCATTGTTTCCTTCTTATGAAAATAAAATACACCATGGGAATCAGCCATCCTTCCTAATTTTCAAAGCACACAACTTTGAAGGTCCTTTGAAGTCAGGACTGGCAACTGCTGTCTAAAGAGCTCTGACATTCTGTGACAGCATCCATGAGAAGCTCCCAGCTCCTGCCAAGTGAGAAATACAGCAGAGCCGAAAGGCACAGCCTTGAACAGAGTTGAAGCATTACCAGTTTCCAGTTTCCTGTGTCCTGCCTCAAGATAGAGATCCTCTCCCCAGCAGTACACTCAGCCTTTGGTTGAGCAGAAGAAAAGCACTGCCTGCAATCATCTCAAACATTTGCTGACCTCTGCTCTGGTGGTTGCCATCTGGAAACTCTCAGAGTTTCCTCTCTGCATATGCTTTTTTCTCCCTGCCGTTGCACTTCCTCCTACAGCCTGTGTGGCAGCTGCTATGCTGTGTTTGTCTAGCTATGTGTATTGAAGGCAAAGGGCATTGCCGTTTCTGCACTAAAAACCCAACCTTCCACGCTGAATAATCCCTCCAAGCCCACATCCCTTGCTTCTTGCTGCATCTCACTGCATAATTCACTGGAAAGCAGCAGAGACTGTGGCCCTAGGAACCTGCTGCAAATGTACATAAAGAGAACAAGGAGTGGAAAGGAAGAAAGAAGCCTGCTGTAATTACCCAACACAAAGAACACTAAATAATACAATAATTTCCTCAGGAAGAGATTATAGATGGTTGTGTGTAATGTCTCAGGTCTGAAGGATTTAAAAAATCACCTCAAAATGAAAGTCTAATTAGAAGGCTACAGCTGCAAAGACAAATGGTTATTTCACAAACCCCTCATTAGAGTTGTTTGGAAAAATACTGGTTTGTCTTTGGAAGTAAGATGAATAATTTTTTTCATTTTTTAATCATAATTCATTTACATTGAATTATGTTTTGGATGAAGGCTTAAGACACAAACTTCAGGTTTTTGAAATTCTCTGAAGTCTTTTTACTCCAGTCTGAAAATGTGAGCAACCTAAAGTAAAATGGAAGCTTTTCCTAATGTCTTCATTTATTTTCCTTTCTGACCTCTGCCAACTAATTTTGATTTTTTTCTATATTTTTTCTCAATATAATTAGAAATATGCAGGCTTTTATAAGATATTTATATTAAAAGTATTTGTACACCTACAAAAGTATTGAGTAACAGAAAAGTAGTGATGCTTCCTGAGGAGCAAGTGGATCCCATGGTTATGATCCCTTCTACTGTTCAATTTAATCAAAAGAAGACAAAATAAGAACTAGTAAGTCATACTTAAGCAGAAGTTTCCGTGGCTGAATGCTTCAGCTGTGTTATATGTGAAACCACCCTTTGTGTCACAGTTTGTGTTCTCACTTCCCAAGAAAATAAAGACAAAAAAAAAGAGGAAGGGATAGAAAAGATAGACAAAACTGGAGAGGTTGCAATTAGCAGTTTTAAAATGCCCTTTTTGCACAAGTCACTGGTTCTTACTGGGCATCCTCAGAGCCTTGCTCTGCCAAGGCCCCTCCAAGGCAAGTGAGTTGATGCTCTGCACCAGAGCAAGGTGGCAACACAGAAACACAGATCCTCCTGGGAAGTGGCTTCTTCAGCTCATGCTTCTTCATCTCCAGCTCATGCTTGTTTCTGTTTTCGCCTGGCTGCTTCATGGCTTGCAGCCCCCCAGGCTGCAAGCCTGGCACTGTGCCAAGAGCTGCCAGCCGAAGAGTGGCTTCAAATGAACCTGGGATGCTGGAGTGGGGATGTCCAGCAAAGGTCCTCCAGGCAGCAATGCCCTGAGGAAGGGGATACAGCATCCTCACTGTCTTCAGACACCCAAACTAGGCTTCTTGCTGCTCAATGTAATAATATAGCATACAAAGAATTAACAACACTACAGTGTCCTACTGAAATATTTATAGTTGCCAAGAGTTTCTATCTCAGATGTCAGACTTCCTGGTAATGTTTCACTTTTATCTTCACCTGTGGGAGAGACCCAGGCTTTCAGAATTCAGCTGTAAATTAAGTCTCTGATACAGCTTTTTCAGTTGGACTCTTCCAGTATGGGTTTGCATCAGACATATTTTAGCACTCCTGCCTTTGGCACAACGAGCAGGTTCACATTACTTTGAGGACCTTACATTCTTCTCCCGTCAAGTCTTGGACTCCTCATGTCAAGTCTAAGTCATCGCTGAAGTGCAGTGGACTAGAAATCTTGGCAGGGATCTGACCAAATCTGTAAGGCAATTACTTTCTGTTCTCACAGAATATTATGCTCCAAGACTAACCTTACCTCCAGTACTTGTGTGTCATGGGTTGCTTCAGTGGTAGTGGAAGGCTGACATCGTGTTATCTACTGAACAAGCTTGTTTTGGAAAGCTGCTGGTATTGCATCACTGCATGGGCTCCGGCAAAACTGTGAGTTGTACTCTGTGAGTACAAGCTTGCTGACCTCTGAGAAGTGTAATGGTACGATGTGTTTGGCTCAACAAACACGTGTAAAATTGCAAAGGCACTGGGCAGGAGATGTAGGAAATTGGGCTTTAAAAGCTCATCTTCACTGGGTCAGACTGGAGATGATCCTGTGGATCTCAGTACGCTGCCAGCTGAAGCAGCAGTAGGTGATGATTCTTCAAGAAGCTACTCTAAAAGCTCTAAGTGGTGTTCACCAGAACCTGACCTGAGGGAGCAGGACTCAGGATCTAGTGAAGCTCAGTGGAGCTTCCTACTCGGCTTATCCTCTTCTTGTAGCTGGAGTTCAGTGGGTCAGTAGCTTATTTACACATTTTTGTCCCAGAAATTGCAACATAACTTTGCCTATCCTGACTCTGATCCTTCCCCAGGGGAAGCTTTAGTCATAAGCTTCTCCTACAGTTCCCAGTGGCTTTCAGGTCACTGGGAGTGGACTCATTGGTCTTCCCTGCATCCTCTCTGAAGACTGAGGGGCTCCCTGAAGAAACAGGACCAGGCAGTTGATGTAAAGGCCAACTGCCCTTTGTGTAGCATTTCGAGTCCTACAGAAGATGAGGATGTCACTCAGAAGGAGAAAGGTTATTTTAATAGTGCTTTCTCCTCGAGCCCTAGCTAAATTATAGATTTCTTGGCTTAACTGTTACCTGCCACCAATACAGAGCAGAAGACTGGTCACTGCCCTTGTCATCAGTGCATCCATATTTTTATTACATCAAGATTTCTGTGAACAGTGCAAGCACTGAGGAATTACTGACAAGCTGTTCAGCCCTGTCTCCTCTTTCTAGGACAAAGTTATTTGGATGCTGCATTAAGGTATAGGGAAGGACCGCACAAGCTCTGTAAACATATGATAAAAAGAGAGCATTTTTGGCCCAGTAACCTGAATCTGTTCTTCCTTCAGCTCCCGTGTGCCTGGCAATGGCTGCAGACTTTGCTTTTTCTTTTTCTGTGCCAGTTTCCCCCCCCTGTTGCTGGAAATCCTGGGAACTTTCAGTTGATGGCACCAGTTTGTTTACAGAGCTAGCTTAATGTGTCCTGTGTACACCCAGACATTAAAAGAAACCAACCCTCTCTTTCCAGGCCATTCAGTACCTGGATGTCCTTTTCAGCAACTGACTTTGGCTTCAGTATTTGAAAGCAAATATTCAGTTTGTGGAGCGAGCGTGACCAACTGGAGTCAGGGCATTTGTGGGGCAGCTGATAAAGATGCTGGGCTGACAAAGGGAGGCGATCAGCCCCTGGGGAAGCTTCCTTGCAAGGCAAACCACCAGCGTGACTTCTGTGCCTCCAAGCTCTCATTGGTTCCCCTTCCTCAGCCTTAAGAAAATCAAAGCAAATGTTGCCTTCCAAGGTCACACCTTGGGTTTCACTTGTTTCACACAGTGCAGCTTCCCTGCCCTCACACAAGGCCATCGGAATGTCTGACTACATAACAAAAACAAAAACCAAAGCAAAAAAAAAAAAAAACCACCAACAAATTAGCTTGGGGATACCTTGATTTAAAACTTCATCAATTTTTGTAAGCCTAGTTGCTCCTTTTGGGTTTGACTTGAACTCTCCCTCCTGCATGCTAGAGAGCACATCAGAAAACCACTGAATTGAGAACAGCTCAGCAATGTCTGGATGCTTTTGATTAAAATGGGATGATAAGAGGAATCCAGGCGAGAGACCTCTTTTTAAGCTGTAAAGAGACTAAAGTCCTCCTGGGATGTATATCGGAGTTCGGCCCTGCGCTTGCTGCAGATCAGTAACTGGGGGGGAACACCTTCAGTCAGTGTAAGCAATAATGCACCATGGGCTGTGAGTGGTCCCTGCTCAGTGCCCTCCCAGGCACTGGAGCTGGGATGTTTCCTGATGGCCCTTAACGAGATCTCCATCTAAACCCCTGCTCTCTGAGCTTCAGGGAAATTGTGCAGTTTATGGTTAATCATTAAGATGCTCTTCTGGGAGCCGTGACTCTGCTTGGAGGTACCGGTTTGTTCATTAACACACGTTTAAAAACAGATGTCAAGGACATTCCCCTGAAGGCACACGTTTAGTGTGGTTTTGACCCAAAAACACAAGTCTCTATTTCTCTTCGGGAAGGAATTGTTTCACTTCTAGTCAGTGAGAATAGCAAGTTTTCAGACTGCACACTGAGGGTATTTTCTCAAACTCCCACAATGCACCACTTAGGAAAATGGCTCAGTACAACACAGGGCTATGGAAGAGATGAGGATAGTGAGAGGGACATCTCCAAAATGCCAGCCCTGAACATTCCTGAGTCCCCATGCAGAAAGCCTTTTTAAAAAGGCACAAAGGTACCATTTCCCTATTAAGCAACCTGGAGCCTGGGATGATAGGGCCTAATCTTAAGTAAACAAAGAGAAACTATTGCGTGAATTGGGCAACAAACAGTCTGGGGCACCAGCACCGTAGTTATTTTTAAAATTTTCTATTTCTAAACCCTGTGTGCACACAGGGTATGCTGTAGTCTGCACCACCTGAATTAATTTCAGGACTCCTCTTATTTATAGTTTTCAGTGCTCATTGAATGTGAGCATTTCCAACTGCCAGTCTTGCTTTACTAAAATAATAATAATAATAAAAAAACCAGTTCAATTGCTGCTCTTGAAAATACGTGTGCAAGAAACATCTGCAGGCTTCTTTTGAGTGAGAGTAAGGAAAATTCAACATACAGTCATGTCATGGTAGGACACGAAAATAGATTGACTCCATATAGTTGTCATAAGAGAAAGGAGGCTTTGTTTACAATTCCAACAGTTTCTTTTATAACATGCTGCGCTAAAAAGGTCTATTATTGGTCCAAGGGACTGACACTTCTCTCCATTGGTTAAGTAATAGGAAACAAAACCTGGGGACAGTTGTTATGGGAAAGGGAACACTGTTTACTTAACCTGTTTTGAGAAACAGAGAGAGATGTTTTGAAAAGAGAAAACTGTTGACAACTTTGCCTTGGGAAAGGGGCTAGCAATAGTTAGAAAGCTAAAATTCAGACTCAGAAATGTGGAGCCCACACAGTCAGATGCCTAAACATGCCACTTTGGTGAGGCTTGAGTTTTCCAGGGTGTACTCAAATTTCATGAGAGATTAGGCGCCCTTATGATGTTAGATAGGGTCTTTACCTGCACCAAAAAACAGTCAACAGATTTAATTTTTTTCTCTCACCCTTGCCCAGCTGTCTTTGGATGGCAAACCTTCCCTGTAGGAGCAGAGCTGGTTCCAGGAGAGGATAACAGAAGGGTTTGTTCCCAAAGCTCTTAGGGCCATGGTCTGAGTGAACTGGTGTTTTTATCTCTCTTCAAAGAACAACACTGCAGTCAGCTTGGCTGGATCCCCGGCACGTGAAGAGGACCTCCCCCTGCAGTCACATTTGGCTTGCCATAGCATTTCCTCCTTTTGCTTATATTGCTTCTTCCTGTCCACACGTGTCTTTTTTCCAGTGCAGTTTTTCCTGCCATGTTGTTATCCCCATCGGGACCACAGCAAGATATTGCTTGAACCAGAAGCTGAATGGTGCGTGCATTCCATTCAGGAATTTCTTCCCTTTGGCCAGAGCATATCTTGCACTTGCTGTTCGAGCTCCATCATGCTCACTGAAGTCAGGCAGTGCCAGCAGGGGTGTCTGGATGGGTGGGTGCTGGGCTTCCCCTGCATCGGCAGGAAGAGGAAGCTGCCAGGAGCAAGTTTTGCAAGGTCTTTGCTTCTGCTGGGGCAGAAGGCCAGGCTCAGCTCCCTGGGGATGCTCACAGTGGGGCACTGGGGGGTCCTCAGTAAGGAAAAGCTGGGCCTCAGCTCTCCTCAGCTTTGACACGGGCAGGTGTGCAGGGAGACAGGGCTACAGACTAAGCAACGTGGGCCGAACACACTGTCTTTGATCCTTGTGCCAAACTAGAGGCATAAGGAACTCAGACCTCTGTTTCTCCAACCTTTTATCCCCCCGCCACTTCCGCAACCTCCGTTTTGTTGGGGCTTTTTTTAAATCCCTCATTTTAACCCAGGATTGGAAATGTTATGCTACGACCAGATAGCAACTTTCATCTTCTCATTTCTGCCCCAGCCACAGGGTGATTGGATAAAATGGTTTCCTAGCAGGGCTTTTGGTGAGAAATGGTTTGCAGGGAGAACAGCTGCACTCCCACATGGAGTAAAGCCTGCAGCTAATGCGCAATACCAGGCTCCACAGATTTAAACTCTCTTCCTTCTTTTTAACAAGGTTTCTAGGAAAGTTCAATCAATGTGCCTTTATCTCTAGCACGAAATAATACTCACCTCCCAGCTAGTTTGTTGGAAAAGGTAAATCAGTCATGAAGCCTCTTAGCTTCAGTGATGAGAGCCTTGGAAAAGGAGATAAGTGCTGTGTGGGGAAGCAGATGCTTATCTAGAGCCAAGCAGCCCTTGGAGGCTGCCGGGTCAGGCTGCTGCTCTGCTCTCCAGGGGAACCGACTGCTCCTCCTTTGAAAGGTTGTTGTCTTGGTGATGCTGCCGTAGGCCCTGCAAGAGCTGACACAGTGACACAGACATGAAACCTGGTCCCCTGCCAGTTCCCTGCAGTTTGTTTTTTTTAACGCATATTTGCATTTTGTTTCTGTGGGTAAATACAGGGGGAAGGAAGCACAAATTCTGACTGCTGGCTGTAGGTACAACCCCCTGCTTTGCCTGCCTGGATGGGGCCATGGGCCACCACCACCTGATGGGACTGGGTGAGGACCATATGGCAGTGGTGTGACATCAGATGAGGAAGCAGACACAAAGCTGTCCCAAGCACACACCACTTCTGCCCTGGCAAGCACAGAAAGAATCTTAAAACACACAGAGAAGCTCCCAGAGGGATCATATCCCCAAGCAGAGTGTGTGAGTGGTGTATGGGGGGACACAGCTGCATGGGGGCAGGCACAGCTAGGGGTGCTTCCTAACTCCCTGGTTTTGACCTCTCACTGCATGTGATGGTTTATTCTAGTCTGGGACTCCAGTCTGAGCGGGAGATGTTGCCCAGCATCAGGCCCTGTGTGTCAAAGTTTAGCATTTCTGGAGGAGTAGGGTGCTGTATGCACAGGAAATATTTCTGAAGGAATATTGGTGCAGCTGGGAACGGTTGGCAGGGACAGCAGCTTCTGTCCAAGGTCATCAGGAACACTCCTGATAAGGGATTGTTCTTATCAGGGACTGCTTTGGCTAGGTCGGATTAGGAACAATCACATGCTTGTTATTTCCAGAGAAGATGCGTCGCTGGTCTTCCCAGCAGCAGCCACTAACACCTGGGGACAGGCAAGTGGGCTGTTTCACCTCACCAGCAAACACCACTGTACCATCACTGTCATGATGCTCATCCAGGAGGGTTAGAATCATCCTGGATTTGATTTTTCAAGTCAACAGCAAGGGAGAAACAGCATACAAATCTGGTTTGGTCCTCAGGAGGTTTCAGCTGCTCCTGAAGATGGCCACCCGTGCCAGGGAGTGTAGCAGAGGGAACACAGGCAGGCAAGTGGGGCAAGTCTCGACTCCTTCCCATGACAGCCCATCACAAACTGGCACTTTGAAAGATCCCCACTCCCCACTCCAGCAGCTGCCACTGTCTCCAGGGAAAGCTGCACAGGCCAGAAGGAGGGGACACCAGCAGGCACAGGGCAGGGAGCTGCCAGCCTGGCTGCTGCAGGCAGGGGAGGGAGGAGTCACATTTGGCAGAGATTTTGGGTGGCTTTTGTTTACCCAAAGGGCCCATGTGGGGCATGAGAAGCGCAGTCAGGAATGACTTTATGGTCATGGTGGGAGGGCTGCCAAAGGCCCAGCAGTATGGGTAGCATGGGAACGGGACGGGGGGGGGAGATGCCTGGCCTTGATGCACAGCTCATGCTCTGGGCAGCTCCCTTATGTCTCTTCCTTTCAGCTGAGGAGACACGTCTGCAGAGCAGGACTTGCACTGCACAATGACTGGGCTGGCAGGGACTGGGACAGCCAGGCCTCCACTGCCTGCCTTGCCATGGAAACAGGTGCTTAGAGAGGAGGAGGGAGGGAAGGGTGGATATGGGAGGTTTGCAGGCACCAAAGCAGCTGGGAGATCCTGGGGAGAAGACATGTGGCACGGGTGGGCAGATTAACAAGCTGAGCCAATCAAAGGCCGCTCAATCCTTCATCCATGCGCCCGGGCTGGCTGCCAGCACCTCTGAAATGATTTTTCCTGGCCAGCAGCTGAAGGAAGGTGCTGTTCAATATGGCAATTCCATAATATTTTTTTTTCTACCAGCCAAGCCTTAGCTGAAGACTCTCCTGGCTGGGACCAAGTCTTGGATGCCAGAGCTCTCAAAGTGTTCAGTGACACATCCTGGCTACCTTCAGAGCTCCTGAATGGCAGCATAGTACAGGACACTGGGGCTTAGGGGACTTGTAACTATGCCTTTATCTCGTTTGACCCCAGAGATGGGGTCAAATTGAATTTGTCTCCAGAGATGAATCTCAGATTTGCCATAGTCTGAGGAGATCTATCTAGCATGAGTGTAGAACAAAGGGATCTAAGAACTTTGGTGTTCAGGTGTGCTTGAACTGGACATGTTGCTTCAAGTCCACTTGCATGGTGTTTTGCCAGGGCCACATAAACATTAAATAAAGAAGGTCCCTCCAGGCCTGTTTTTAAGAGAAAAGCAAAGTGTGTGACACTTTTGTCCCTCAGGCAACTACAGGAGCGCAAGGTGAGAAATCCCCCTTCTTCAGCTTCTCCCTCTCAGCCATTTGTAGGGGAGAGCTTGTCTTAATTGCAATGCACGAAGTCTGTAGAGAGAAACCCTGGTGATGCTGGGGGCTTCTGCTGGTCCCAGGCTGAACTTGCACTGGGCCCTTGGGGCCAGATCCTGGCTCCAGAAAAGCAGCTGTGCATTGAGCTCATACAAATCTGCTGGTACCTGCATGAGAGCCTGTCACTACAAAGCCAAGCTTGAAGAAGGAAGCACAAACCCTGGAAAACACAAAGAATAATGCCAGGTAATGAAGGCCTCTTGCCGAAGCCACCCAGACCAAAGGGAAAAGCCTTCATGTCTCTGTTCTGTGCTGCTTTCAGAGGGTTCCGAGTCCCTGTGTGTTTCCTGGAACTCTCCAATGCATCACCAGAACATTTTTTGCCACTTCTGTAGGGTATTCTGCTTTATAATCCCAAGAAGACCATTGCCTGTAATTACTATAGGTAGGCAGGAGAAGCTATGTAAGGACTTGAGCCTGCAGTTCACTGTCAGAGCTAACCCAGGCACCCCCAAACCAGTCAAACACAGCCAACAGCCAGGACAGGCAATTGTACAGGAATGAACCTCCAATTCATGTTAATAGCTCCAAACCTAAAATTGCTAGATGCTAATTATGGAAGCTTTGAGACTTTGAGGAATAAAATTATCTTAATAGTTTAACTGCATAAACACACTGACGCACTATATTGAGGGTGGAATAACAGTCTCCTGAGCGGTGTGTTCACCTGTGAGCCAGAAGCTGGCTTCTTCTCCACATCTTTGCCTTGAGATAGGGAAATCTGCATGAGGAAGAAAGGAAAGTTATGGCTCTGTGGTTTGATAGTACTTTGCTCCAGTGATATTTTTCTGGCAGGTTTTGCAGAGCTATTTGCCCAACTGTCTGTACTTCTGCCCGAATTTATTTAAATATTTTTACAGACACATAATAATATATATTTCTATAGAAATACTATGTATTTAGTTAAAAGCCTCTTTTTTCTTCCTCAACTCAGCATCCCCTGGCTGCGTCTGGAATCACACCTGTTGTCCATTCATGCTCATGAGAAGGCAGCACAGCATCCGACCTAGTGAACTTCGAGTGAAATCTAGGATCTTGTGTTTGGGAGAGAAAAAACTGTCCGCCGTAGGAGACCTGAGCAAGTGGCTGTCTTGGGGTGATTTATGATGATAATCTTTTCCATGATCCTCTGCTTTATGCCCCAAAGCGGTCGTTGTATCTTTAAGGTGTGTGGCCGGGGGCAGCGGGCACCCTTGGGCTCTTTGGCGGGCTTTTCCTAAGCCTCACTCCTCAGGGTGCGCTGCGGTCTGATTTCCCTTGGCTAGCTTGGCTTTGTTCATCCAGGCAAAAAGCTTTTCCCTTCCCTGGCCTTGGAGAAGCTGCAGCAGCAATCCTGCAGCTATCTTTGAGATGAACTGCACGGTTTGTTAGTCCGAGACTAGAGAAACGGGACCCGGGGGAGAGGGGACCGCTCCGTGCCGGCCCCACACCTCGGGAAGCCGAGCCGGGGAGAGAAAGGAAACCAAGAGGCTCCAGCCCAGCTGCTTCCTCAGCCGTGGAGACGAGGTCGACGCCAGCGAGTGCCCAGGTTTTCACCTGTCGCCCGAACTGCTGCGTGAAGCTCCTGTTTGTTCGGGGTTTCTTCCCTGAGGGAGAGGCCGGCGCCATCTTGCAGCCCGCGTCACACGGTGAGCGGGTATTTTCCCTGGCATTTGGGGGTTTTGTTGCGGTGTGCGTGTGGGGGGATCAGATCTGACAGCTTAATATCTAGCATTTATTTAGTTTTATTTACCCTTGTCTTTTGGGCATTCTGATTGTTAATAAACTAAATTTTTTCCCATTTTCACCATTAGTATTGATTTCCTGTTGGTGGAAAGGGTTGGAACATTTTAGAGAGATGACTCATTCCAGAGTGTCTTCTCCGAATCCTGTCTCTAAACTGAGACAGTGGTCCATCCTCAAAGAGGCCAGAGAAAGCCTCTGCCCCAGAGTGGCAGTCAGGGTGACAGGCATTGGAGTACTGGTGCTCATGTATGGACAGCTTTGGAGATTGAAGCCTGGAAGGGCTGGAAATGGTCGTGAATGAAAGGAGGAGGACCCCAAAGACTACCAAATTACTTCTGGCTTCTGTAGGAAGGGGCAGACAGAGGATGACAAAAGGAGTTCTTACTTTCTGTTTTCTCCTTGCAGGTCTAAAATCCTGTTTACCTGGAGAGCTTTCACCACCCAGAAGCCAACCTCCTGCAAGCAGCCCTGAGCTGTCACCCAGTGCCATGCCCCTGCCTGGGCTTTGCACCTTGGAGAGCCGGACACTGGCCCCTGGGGACACCCCCATCAGAGCTCAAACACCCTCTCCAGCCTGCAATGCATCACAGCCTTCCATCACTCTTCCTCCTCCAAGCTTCCCTCTTCCTGCCTACCCAGGAGCCAGGCCTCTGCTGTCACCCAAAGACATTCTGTAGGGCAAGCAAACGTGAGGAACTGTGCAAAGATGGGGGGGCTGCAGGGTCATCCATTTCAGCTCAGCACCTCTCCCTCCCTCCCCTTTTCTACTGGCCTGCTTGCACTTGCTTTCCACACCAGCATAAGCCTCTGTGACCTTACTCTTTTATTTTTGTGATACTCTATGCAAACCCCATCCACGCATTTTCATAGATTTATCAGGAGGTGAAACCTTATATGTCTTGTGACTAGGGCATAGTGGCAGGATTTTTAAGCAGTGCCGCTAAGAAAAAATGCAAAACAAAGGAAGACTGGCATTCCAACCCACACCTGCCTGCAGGCAAGTCAGAGGACGGTTCTTTTATGAGGGAATCTGCCACTTTGAAAGCCTGGGAAATCAGTCACAAGACAGGCTAGGAGTATAGGAAATGATAAATGAGTCTCTCATCATGACAATGAAACAGGTGAAAGGAAATTTTAAGCTGTGAAAATCTATTTTTCTTTAATTTATTTTTCCCTATGACATGCAATGAGCATGCCCCAGAAATTCCTAAGGGCAAAAATACATCTACATTCAGAAAAAGACTAATTAGATATGGACAGCAAGAATATCAGGATTCATTAGAATTAATGGCAGTAAAAATGTCATCAGGTATATTAAACTCCCTGCTTCAGGGTGCACAAAACATTTGAGCCATTAGATCCAGCTGGAGTGGGGAGAAGAAGGGTGGGGAGGCAGATCCAGGTTCAGCCCTCCCTGAGGATCCATCACAGGTTCCTGCAGCAGGAGGATGATGTGAGACAGGTGGATCTCTGGTGTGTCTTGCACCAGTGTTCCCTTGGACATGCAGACAGGGCAGGGCCCCACAGCCACGGCCACCCTGGTGCTGCCAGGTTCTTGCCCTGCCAGTGCAGGGTGCTGGGAGCAGCTTCCTTCCCTGGAGAAATCGCTTCTGCACAGAGGTCAGAGATGGGGTACGACCCTTGTGCCTGCAGCACAGGTAGGTGCCCGTGCTCACTTTGGGGATGGCTGTACTGCCTCTGTATGGTATCTCAGAATAGAGAGGTGGAGGATACATTCCCATTACTGTCCTAGGTTACAATGTAAGATATGCCCAAGGTATGTATTCTATCACCATCTTCATGAACTGTTGAAACCAGGCGGGGCAGTGTTTCCCTTGCCCCCACCCTCCAGACTACCTCCTGTTAATGGGCCCATTCATGCTCTGCTGTATGACTCATGGGTAACTCCCTCTGGGAGCTATCTCTGTTTAATGGGCAATCAAGGACCCACCGTATGATTCATAAAATGACATCATTCCATTGTGAGATGCTCCGCCCAGGGGGAGGAGCCAATAATTCCCACCTGGATTTAACACCCGGGATAGCGCAAGGGGCCCTCACCCTACTGGATTCCCAGAGGACAGGAGCTACCAGACTTTTCTATGGGATCACTGCTTCAACGAGACCACTTCATCCGGACTGCTACCAGCGCCCTGACTAACAAGGTGTCAGGTTGTACTATTGCATTTATTTTATTTTACCTTTTATTTTTCTTTCTTCCTATTAAATCGTATTTCTGACTTGGAGTCTCTCACTGGTTTTGCTTTGAAACCAGTACAATTACCAACCTGTGCTATGCAAGCACAAGTAGGGCTCATACCAAGGCAGTTTCACTTCAATATCCCCAAAGTCTCTGTTTTCACTCTTTCTGTAACAAATTTGGAGGTCCTAATAAGCCAAGTCTGGTAGGCTACTAGGAAAAACAGAAAAATGGTGATGGCTTTCTGTGGTGCCGGAGAGGATCTCAATACAAATTCAAGATCACAGCTACATTTCTTGTTTGAGATTAGACAAATCAATCAATCTTTTAATGTCTTTTTTATCATCTAATCGTGCATCCATATGGTACACAGCTCGACTCATTTAGGGGATGTTACCTGCCTTTAGGGCCTGTGCTCATGTGTTCCTGTTCGTAGTCATGGGCTTTTGGGGAAGTCAGGATTGGGCTCTTATGCTAGCAAAGTGGCTCGTGTCAAGAAGGGAAATCCAGATCCTTTCTTTCAGTGGTATCACCCTAAAAACCTCTTCTGCTGTGGTTCCACCCAGCTGATGACCCAGTGCTCTTGACCATCAAGCAGCATTAGGTCCCCCTGTCCCCTTTCTCAGACTGCCTTGAACAGGCTGTGTGGACGCCATGACCCCTCTGACCTTGCTGAGTCCTGCCCCTCATGCAAGGTTTGCCAGCACTCTGTGGAGGGCTGGGAATGCTGGAATCCCCTTGCACAAGGGCATGTCCTCTGCCAGCTGCCCACGCTTGCTCCGTGGTGGCTTGGGGCTGTCACTGCACGTGCTCACACATGGCTTCAGCCCTCAGTCACCTCTTTGTGTCCCCTCTCCACAGCTGTTTCTACAGCATGCAGCCATTTCCCACATCCAGTCCAAGCTCCCTGGGTTTCTGCTTGCTCCCCCAGGAAAACTTAGGGGCCAAATCAAAGGGGCTTTGAAGTAATGTGCAGCTGAACACTTGTCATGATCTCTTGAACATGATCTCTGTAACAACAAGTGGGAGCTGCCATTCAGGCTCAGAGCCTCAAGCCGTCTAGTCCAACAGTGCTTTTAGGAGCAGCAATTGCTGCCTTCTCCTGCAAGGAGCAAACATGCCTAAGACCAGAAAAGGATTATGTGACCCCAGGAAAGCCATCAATCCTTGACTGATTACAGCCCCTAGCTAACACCTGAAGAACTGTGAGCTTGCATCAGCTCTGCAGTACCAGCTTGTCCTTATCCTGCTGGTGGTGCAACTCCAGATTTCTGGGTGACCCCCTTCCCTCTACCTCCAGCTGAGCTCATGGGCACCATGGCATGATGTGGAAAGGGGTTCGAAGTACAAAGCCTTTTGTTTCATGCATTTTATTACTGCCAGCCCATGGTGTCTGCAGACTGTGTGCAGGGAATAGTTGGTTGAAAAATAAAACACAGATTTTGGGGAGATCAATTCCCCGCCACTACTTCAATAAAGCAGATCCCAAAGACTGGTCTGCTGCAGTTCTTCACCACCCATTTTTGCCTTCATGGATCACACACTGGAGTCTAGGGATATGGGATGAGACCTTCCTCAGCAGCTGGACCCAGTTGGGAAGAAAGGCAGGAAGGAAGGGTGGGCTGGTTCTGGTAGTAGGGCAGGAGTCCTGAATTCATGCTGCTGAGGTCCTTGGTCCTGTTGAAGGAAGAGATGGAGCAGGAGCATGGCTTGTTCAGCTCAGTTTGTAACAGCTCTACCTAAGGAAAATGAGGACAAGAGGAAAAGAGAGGTCTGGAGCTTTTATAGTCTGGTCATGTTGAACTTCTTTCCTGTTGCTACAGTGGTAGTAAGAAAAGAAGGTATGTTTAGACCTGGTGCCTTTGTAATAGAGCCAGAGCTCTACCACATGAGGGGCATGAGGCCCATGAGGGGTTGTGTGGTACAGCCAGGACCGCTGGCATAACATGAGTCCTGGTTCAGGCAGTGGGAAGAAAGAGCTGGAAAGAGCATGGCCTTGCTCAGGAGCTGTGTGTTAGCTCAGGCTGGACAGTGAATGAAATGCACAGCCCAGCCTGTGCTGCAAGAGGGAGAGCAAGCATAGGCTGCTTCCTTCACCCTTGGCCATGCAGGACAGGTTCTTTCAGACTTTAATCCCTCTCTTGCCGTGCTTTTCTTTCTGTCCTTGTCTCTTAATCAGAGAGGAGCAGCTGCAACCCTCTAATAGCCTCTAATAGTTTGTTCATAGCAGCTGTCGGTGGTATTTTGGTGCTGCCTCTTCTCTCCTGTTGCTGAGCTGGCTATTTCCCCTCTGCAGAGCTGCCTGCCTGGGCTTCTCCTCCCGAGTTAGCCATAGCCAGCTGCAGGAAGGCCACTGGGAACTTGAAGAATTAATTTTACTGGAAACCACATCCAGTAACCAAGACATGGGCTGAGTGGGAGAAGAAACTGGATCCATTTGGTCATAGGGGAAGAAAAAAGTACGAGAAAGGTTTGCAATTGCTTTTTTTCAGTGAAAATTTAAGAGATGGATAAAGGAGAAGGAAGTAAATTAAAACTATTGATCAGGTGAGAGGAGAGATTTTGCAGGTTTCCCCAGGAATTTGCCTGCCAGTGTTTTCAAAAACTTCTCTAGTATGGTACGTCAAAAGCTCTGAAGCTCCCCTTGATGCACAAAGAAACAAACCAAGGTCCCTGTCCCACATTGTGATACCTCCACCATGTTTTGCTTGCATCCCAGAGAGCTTATCTCCCCACTTCCGTGTTGTGCATCTCTGTGACTGGTCTGGTCCTGGTGCACACATGGGAAGAGCTTCTGTTGGAGTGAAAAAACAAGATTTTCTGTTACTGGGATATAAATGGAAGTGCAATGTTGCAAGTAAAATACCTTGTGTTGTGTTTTGCTCCATTCTGTTCTATGTTGTTCTATTCTACTTTGCATCTCTAGTATTCTTGGACTCTGTTGTGCATATAGTGCACAGCTGGGAAGAGCTTCTTCTGGAGTGAAAGAGGAATATTTTCTATTAGTATTATATAAATGGAATGTAGGAATGGCTTATGTTTGAAGGAAAGAGCAATGTTGTGTAGAAAATATATTGTCTTGGGTTCCTCTGTCTTTTGAGAATTAATTCCAAAAAACAGGCCTGCCATTTGGTTGTGTGCCAAATAAGATGGGAACTATTACGTTGTGATAAGGTAGTTTAGTAAAGCAAAAAGGGGAAACAGAAGTTTTCTCATACATAAACAAAGGGAAACATTAATCTTTAATTCCCATCAGTGAGGATGCTCTGGAAGGCAAACACTGTAGAATAACAAATGCCCCACATTCCTTCTCACTCCCTTAGCTTTTATATCTGAGCTGATGCCATATAGTATGGAATGTCCCTTTGGTTGCTTTGGGTCATCTGGCCTGGATGTGTCCCCTCCCAGGCCCTTCATGGGAGAGAAGGAATGTCACAGAGACAGTGCTGCTCAGCACTCTCCCAGCTCCCATAGCCTCTTTCATTTTCTGGTAACTCATCTGGTGGTGCTTCTCGGGCACAATTCGCCTTCTCAGGCACTGTTCCAAAATCTCTGCCTTCTGGCCAGTTCATCAGCTCTTCTAGGATTCATAGGAAACAGTTTTCCCATTCGGGCTCGTTGGGTAATGAGTGTTGCCCACTTACTCCATCTAGCGCTGGTTCTGTGATGTGTGGAGGGGATGCTTCCTGGGAACATCCAGTGTAGGACAGGCAACTGTGGTGCCAAAAGGAGATGCCTTTGTCCCAGCAACTCCTGAGGTGGCTTGTACTCCCTCATAGGCTGCTGAATTCTCTTTTTCAGTGGGAGTATAGTGGGCTTCTGGTCCTCGATGACTCCAGCTCCAAAACCCTAATGGCTGACCTTGGGTTTCTCCTGAGGTCCTTTGCCAGAGGCTCCACGTGAGCCCCTGCTCCCCAGCTGCAGTGTAGGGTGTATTTTGCACATCTCCATTTCCATAGGAGACACTCTGGTTCCAAACAAACTCATGTCATTCACCAAAAAAATCACTCAGCAAGGCAGGAACCAATATNGCTACAGTGGTAGTAAGAAAAGAAGGTATGTTTAGACCTGGTGCCTTTGTAATAGAGCCAGAGCTCTACCACATGAGGGGCATGAGGCCCATGAGGGGTTGTGTGGTACAGCCAGGACCGCTGGCATAACATGAGTCCTGGTTCAGGCAGTGGGAAGAAAGAGCTGGAAAGAGCATGGCCTTGCTCAGGAGCTGTGTGTTAGCTCAGGCTGGACAGTGAATGAAATGCACAGCCCAGCCTGTCCTGCAAGAGGGAGAGCAAGCATAGGCTGCTTCCTTCACCCTTGGCCATGCAGGACAGGTTCTTTCAGACTTAATCCCTCTCTTGCCGTGCTTTTCTTCCTGTCCTTGTCTCTTAATCAGAGAGGAGCAGCTGCAACCCTCTAATAGCCTCTAATAGTTTGTTCATAGCAGCTGTCGGTGGTATTTTGGTGCTGCCTCTTCTCTCCTGTTGCTGAGCTGGCTATTTCCCCTCTGCAGAGCTGCCTGCCTGGGCTTCTCCTCCCGAGTTAGCCATAGCCAGCTGCAGGAAGGCCACTGGGAACTTGAAGAATTAATTTTACTGGAAACCACATCCAGTAACCAAGACATGGGCTGAGTGGGAGAAGAAACTGGATCCATTTGGTCATAGGGGAAGAAAAAAGTACGAGAAAGGTTTGCAATTGCTTTTTTTCAGTGAAAATTTAAGAGATGGATAAAGGAGAAGGAAGTAAATTAAAACTATTGATCAGGTGAGAGGAGAGATTTTGCAGGTTTCCCCAGGAATTTGCCTGCCAGTGTTTTCAAAAACTTCTCTAGTATGGTACGTCAAAAGCTCTGAAGCTCCCCTTGATGCACAAAGAAACAAACCAAGGTCCCTGTCCCACATTGTGATACCTCCACCATGTTTTGCTTGCATCCCAGAGAGCTTATCTCCCCACTTCCGTGTTGTGCATCTCTGTGACTGGTCTGGTCCTGGTGCACACATGGGAAGAGCTTCTGTTGGAGTGAAAAAACAAGATTTTCTGTTACTGGGATATAAATGGAAGTGCAATGTTGCAAGTAAAATACCTTGTGTTGTGTTTTGCTCCATTCTGTTCTATGTTGTTCTATTCTACTTTGCATCTCTAGTATTCTTGGACTCTGTTGTGCATATAGTGCACAGCTGGGAAGAGCTTCTTCTGGAGTGAAAGAGGAATATTTTCTATTAGTATTATATAAATGGAATGTAGGAATGGCTTATGTTTGAAGGAAAGAGCAATGTTGTGTAGAAAATATATTGTCTTGGGTTCCTCTGTCTTTTGAGAATTAATTCCAAAAAACAGGCCTGCCATTTGGTTGTGTGCCAAATAAGATGGGAACTATTACGTTGTGATAAGGTAGTTTAGTAAAGCAAAAAGGGGAAACAGAAGTTTTCTCATACATAAACAAAGGGAAACATTAATCTTTAATTCCCATCAGTGAGGATGCTCTGGAAGGCAAACACTGTAGAATAACAAATGCCCCACATTCCTTCTCACTCCCTTAGCTTTTATATCTGAGCTGATGCCATATAGTATGGAATGTCCCTTTGGTTGCTTTGGGTCATCTGGCCTGGATGTGTCCCCTCCCAGGCCCTTCATGGGAGAGAAGGAATGTCACAGAGACAGTGCTGCTCAGCACTCTCCCAGCTCCCATAGCCTCTTTCATTTTCTGGTAACTCATCTGGTGGTGCTTCTCGGGCACAATTCGCCTTCTCAGGCACTGTTCCAAAATCTCTGCCTTCTGGCCAGTTCATCAGCTCTTCTAGGATTCATAGGAAACAGTTTTCCCATTCGGGCTCGTTGGGTAATGAGTGTTGCCCACTTACTCCATCTAGCGCTGGTTCTGTGATGTGTGGAGGGGATGCTTCCTGGGAACATCCAGTGTAGGACAGGCAACTGTGGTGCCAAAAGGAGATGCCTTTGTCCCAGCAACTCCTGAGGTGGCTTGTACTCCCTCATAGGCTGCTGAATTCTCTTTTTCAGTGGGAGTATAGTGGGCTTCTGGTCCTCGATGACTCCAGCTCCAAAACCCTAATGGCTGACCTTGGGTTTCTCCTGAGGTCCTTTGCCAGAGGCTCCACGTGAGCCCCTGCTCCCCAGCTGCAGTGTAGGGTGTATTTTGCACATCTCCATTTCCATAGGAGACACTCTGGTTCCAAACAAACTCATGTCATTCACCAAAAAAATCACTCAGCAAGGCAGGAACCAATATTGGTGAACTCAGGTCAGAACAGGGCTTACATACACAGGGAAGGAACAAGAAGGAGAGGCTGCTGCTTCATTAACTCCAGCAAAACTCTGGAGGACTGGTGTTTTGGATGCCTGCTTGGAAAATCCAGCTGTCAGAGTCACAATGAGAGCTGCTGCATACCTGGTCTCCTGGGAGAGGCCCAGTGGGCACCAGGCAGGACATGAAGGAAAGGCTGAGCTTTGCAGGAGAGTAATTCTAACCCCTTGCTGGACTTGGTGACACCAATCCATATTGACTTGTGAAGTCCTTCCAGCACTGCAAGCCCTTCCTGGGCACAGCATAATTGAATAGGCCAAGAGTATGTGCTTTTTGCCTGCTTTTGCTATGCAGTTGTTTTAAATCTACTTTCTCTATCCAAAGCTGTAGGAATTTTTTTTTTCACAAACATATCCTGTAGCAGCTTGATGCCAGCAGTGAATACGCTTTAATCTTTGCACACACTTCTGGAGCTGGATCCATAGTCTCACATGTGCGGAAGCCATCCCATACACTTTCAGTTCTGCCAGGCCTAAAATCCAGGAACCTAGAAAGGCTTGAAACACTTAGCAGCAATGAGCCATCTGAAAAGCAGGAGTGGTTCTCTCTTTCAGAAGATGGTGCTAAATTACATGACAATTACAGGGCCAAGAACTCTGGAGGGAGGTGAGAAAGGATGTAGAACACCATCCTCCAGTGCTTTCTTTCCTCCGTTATTATTTCCACCCCAGCTTCGATGAACTTTCCTGAGAAGTCTCAGATCGGTCCCATTTTCTCCCTCCAGCCTTGGAAGCTCTGCTTGCTTTCTCTCAAGTGATCCAAATCCAGCCAGATTTCCTCCCCAGAGCATTCATTAGGTGACTCTAAGCCATGTTGGTGGGATTACAGCTATCTTTGATCCTGCCGTAGTTAGGAGATAGGGCTGCATGCCATGTAGTGTGTCTAATTTAGATTTGCTTTGCATCCTGGGGCACCGAGTAGGGAATGGATCCCCTGGGAGCCTGATGTGTAGAAAGCAACAAGTCCCCACTGGAGTCAGGGATGAAGAAAACAGTCTTCTTTTCCCTCTTTGGGGGAAGTGCCACGGAGCAAACTCTTTGGTGCTTTATATTCTGATTATCTCTGAGTGCAGCCTCATGCCTTGGTTTGCAGTTAGGGCATGTGAGAGATGAGCTGACACCTCTAACTTGGCCATAAGGAACTGGTTCAGCTGAGCTGCCCCCCGAAGTCATGAAGGCAGGCAGCACTTCCCAGATAATCCCAGTATGGCCTGCAGAGCACTTCTATACCCAGGAGCAAAGAGGCGCTTTAATCATCTGCCAAGCATAATTGGGGTCTGAACTAAGTGTTTGTGAAAGGCAGACAAGGCAGAAGCAACACAGAGGGGATGTAAAGAAGTTGGGGTGGGCAGTGCTAGGCCTGTGCGCTGTCCCGATGGCACGGGGCTGTTCCTGGCGTGTGATAATCACCAGTGAAGTAGGAAATGGGGAGCAGCAGAGGAGGATTTGCATGAGCCGCATGTAGGGTGCCTATGCAAGTGACAGCTGTGCTGGAACTTTATTTCCCTCTGCGGATATTGTGGGCTGCTGTGCGCCAGCCTGAGGGCAGCACAGCCTGGCTGGGGACTTTTCCTGAGTTTGCTCAGGAACACCTTCAAGGCCTTGAGGAAGTGCCAACCATTCACCTCTCCCACTGCATACCTGCCTCTAACTGCAAACCAGATAGGCTCTGACATGATATTGGCCAATTAAAGTTTCCATTCCCCTCAGCCACATGGTCCTGCATCCCACATGCCAACAATTTGCCCTCTAGCTTGGAAAGGCTTATCATCTGCCCAGTCATCTGACCCAGCACAGTTTCTTCCTCCTGGGGGGCTGGGGGCTATGTTTCCTCTCAGTGGATGCAGCTGGCTTTAGCTGAGAGAGGCAAGACTACCCTCACGTATTCATCAACCTGCCAATTTGCAAGTCCTTGCCACGCTGGGAGTGCACTGGACTGGCTGGCTTTTATGGTGTGAGTGCCAGAGGAGTGAGCATCACTCAGTAAGGAGGGGGCTGTGATGCTGTGCCCCAGGAGGAGAAATGTCCATGGTTCATTTGCAGTTGTGATGAGGGGAATGGGTAAAGCAGATCAAAATTCCTCTTACCTTATGGGGAGAGGGACTTTCCTGCCTAGTGGTTTATTTGGGTTTTTTTCCCATGTTTTTTTCCCCTTTAGTAAAAGATGAAATAGAGGTGTGGTGGAGGAAGGGGCAACTGATGAAATCGGCACACAGAAAGGAGGAAATACATTGTGAATTATGGTTGAAAATCACAATGATCTGTGCAAAAGAGGAATTCAGGCAAGAGATAAGTCCCTCTTAGACTGTTTTAGTAGAGGTTTGGGAGTGACTCAGATGGCAAGCACTGTTTTTAAAGCAGGGAGCTGTGTGTAGTTAACTCTTCAAACACAGTGGGCTTGATTTCCCCTTTCAAGTTCAACTGGAGTACTGTAATTGCTGGTAGCATCACTATTATTTGAAGCTGGTACCTGGGGCCTTGTTGTGCTGGAACTCATTTCCAAAACGCTCAGGCACCAAGAGAGCAGTTAGGGATACCAGGGCAGCCATGACTTGATATTCCAAAGCAAGTAGGAGGTTTGGTTGGGATATAAACTGTGAGGACAGTAATATTTGTTTAACTGCTTCTGGCAATGTCAACTGGAACGGTGTGACCTCCCAGCTCAAGATCATATACTGTGATGAATAAAAAATTAGACCTATTGTAGAATCCGAAACTACTAGCAGAAACCTGAAGTTTTACTACACCCTAAACCACTGTTGGCTGTTACTGAGGTCCAAAATACAGACCTGTTTCTCTGAATTGAAGACCTCTGGGGCATGTCTTTTAAGGTTCTAGTATTTGCTTAAAGTGAAAGTCATACCTGTATTTCTTAATCTTCTATTTTAGCTGTGTAATTTTGTCCTTAAGCTTCTTTAATGAAGTGAAACTCAGCCCTTGCTGGTAGAAAGTCAGTACTTGCAAACTACTGTATCATGGGGGTCCAAGCCTTTTGCCCTGAGAGCCAGGATGTGAGTGCCATGTCCCAGGAACTGCCGAGTTCTCCAGCTGTGATCTTGATATGAGTAAGGCATTGCCTGCCAGCCTACGACCTAGCCCACATGAAAGGTTTGTGACTCAGTTCCTGACTACTTTGGCTTAAGATGCTGCCTACCCACACATCAAAATGCAGAAGCAAATTTCTGTGTCTTTCAGCTCTCCCAAGTTCACAGTTGTGACAAGGTTTGTCAGGGAAGTGAGATGGACCAACAAATAGATGAATAAAAACAAATGAGTTTTTAGGAATAGAAATCCTTGCTTGAGTCTTGTTCATGAGTACAAGTGTCTCTTGCTACAGTGGCTTGCTTCTGGATCCTGGGATTTCTATCTGCATTTTAGAGCCAAGCACAGGACTTGACATTGTTCTAAAGCACAGCACAGGCTCTCAGTGCACAGATTCATCCTCATCCTGGGGGAACTGTGGAGCTCTGTCAGGCTGGCCTGGCCTAAGCTGCCCTGAGCTCATGAGGAGGCAAAATATGGCTCTTGTGGTTTTCCTTGCTGTGGCTGGCAGCTGGACACGTGGCATTTGCTGCAGTGACTTCCAAATTCTGTGTGCATTCTTGGAGGAAATGCAGAGCCACTCTGGGATAAAGGCAGGCATGGACTTCACCCCTGGTGGGAGCAGGCTGTCCTAGGCCGAAGACCCCCAGTGGGGCCATGGTGGCAGACCCTTCCCAATGCTTGTCTGCCTCTGGGGGAGGAATTGGAGGCATTTTACAGGCATTGTAGCTGCTGTGTGAGAGCACAGTGCCCCCTCTCAGGTAGCCAGGATGAAGAAAATCCACTTCTAATTGCTCTGGCTTTTTAGAGGGCTGTTTTTACACCTTCCCAGATGCCTGATTTTTCTGCTTCTCCCTACACATCTCTTTACCCTCTGGAGCCCTGTCTTCTCCCCCAGCATGAAATTAATCTGGGCTTCTGTGCACATCAAATCCAGGAGAGACCAAGAACTGAAAAGCCTGTTTATGAGCCCCTTAGAATGGGAAAATTTTTATTGATGGAGAAGAAGGAAGCAAAAAAGGAGTGGGATTTTAGTATTTTAGCATTGGGCAGCTATGAGAAACATGCCTTGAGGAAAAAAACAAATCCTATCCTTCGTACCTGCCTGAAGACACAACTAAAGCTATTTCTCATGCACTGCTTTAGGTCTGTGAAGGCTGCTGTAGAAACTGTTTAGGTCAAATCTTCTAGGACAAAGAAAAGCCAGTTGTGGCCTCTATGAGATGAAAGTGAGCAGCAGAAAGCAAAGCCTGGAGAACACCTTTATCTTGGGTGCCACACAGAATTTGCCAGGGAAGGAAACACCAAGTGACCACTCCAGGAAGACACGTTGGGGAATGGGATTTTTTTGGCATTCATCCTATATGGCCAGCCAAGGACTATGCCAGGCTTGCCTTTTATATTTTTAAAGCTATATTCATTCTTTTGTGGTTTAGGTGTGCAGCAGCTGCATTTTCTGTGGGAACGAGGGTTTGTTACAACTCTGGGTATGAAACCCTAGTGTTCCCTGAGAACTGACATGTCTTCTAGACTTGTTCTCTACCTAAAACCTTGACTACGATCTTCTCCTGGCATGTTTCAGCTAGGGACTTAATAAAAACAAACAGGTAAACCAAGATGTTTAGTAGTATTGCAGTTCACAAATAACTAGATTGGTCTTAAAGGAGAAATATACAGATATATTTTATTTTTATAAGTAGAAAAATTAAGTATAAAGTTCCTGTAGAACTACTCTTTGCCAGATCAAACATATCAATCATTTAATCATTTCCCATACTAGCAGAAATGCACATAGCATCTTTTGTTTGTAGGAAAATCACTTTTCAAAGGACATGAATTTTGACATAGCTGAACAGCTGCTTATTTCTTTTTTTCTCTAGTGCCTTGGCCACCACTGCTTTTCCAAGAACTCTTTTAGGGAAAGACAAGGGAGAGCTCAATTTCAGATTAAAAACATTTAGGTTTTTTTGAGAGCCTTCCCCAGAGAGCTATCAAAAGCACCACCCAGTAACAATACAGTGGGTAGTTCTCTTGCCTTGGGAAAGGAGCTCTGTTTAAAGCCCAGCTAATTTGTTAGAAGGGATTATAGGATTAAAGAGCTCCTAAAGGCTAGAGACCCACTTCTACAAGACAGTAATTGTTTATTTCAAGGATAGTGATGCTGCAGCTTCCATGAGTCTCAGAGTTAGTACATCCAGAGACGCAGAGAAGGTCAATCAGCTCCCCAGACACCCACTCAGGGAATCCACAAATGGTTTTGGTACAAGAAAATTCCCTATTAAGTTAATTAGTTTTACTTATAAAAAGTTTGGATTAAGAAGAGGACATTGCTTTGACGTTGTTCTGCAGGCAGTCACCACTTATGAAATGATCTTCACTTCAGGCTTGGACTCTTCCAAGGCTCTCAGTTCATCATCCACTTCAGAACTCCACAAAATGTCATACAAACTACACCAAAACAAAAAGGCAAGTGAGATTTAGTGAGCATCCTCCTGTTAAGGGAAGAGAAAGATGCACAACTGGCCAGTATGGGAAGGTCGTATGCCAGGAAAGGCCCCATCTAGCTTTGAGAGCAGCCAGAAATTTGCTTTACAGCCCAGGACTCCCCTACTCCCTCACCAGCACCAACCTCCCACCCCTGCCAGGGCCACCATCTCTCACATTAACTGCTGCACGTTGCAGCTGGGCTTCCTCAAGGCTTCACAGATCTTCCTGATGCCTTCATCATCCAGAGGGTTGTAGCTCAGGTCCAGCTCGGTGAGGCACTGCTTGGTGGCCATGGCGGTGGCGAGGGTGGCACAGCAGCCTGCTGTCAGGTCACAGTTACCCAGCCTGCAGGGAGCAGGAAGAGGCCAGCACAGTGAGCCCTGGCTCCAGCAAACACTGCCCACACTCAGGCAGATGTGGACACCCCCAGCATGGACAAGAGATCCCTGCAAAGATGGCATCTCTGAGACATCAGCAGGGGCTGGCCTGTGGTCTTGCCAGCAAGACAGCTGCCCTCGTGGTGACTTGCTGAACACCTCAAAGGCCTCCCCAAAGGATAACACTGTGGCTAAGGGTGTAGAAGGAACCTATTGAAGTCATTCCCTATTTCATCATCATGCATCATCTTCTCTTATTACTATACTTGAGATTTGCAACCACCTCCAAAGAGGGCAACTGAGGCCTCTCAGTTTATGACCAAGTAGTTTTAAGTGGTCAAAAGACACATCTTTGGACAGACTTCTAAGTCTTACTGATGTCTCCCCATGACCTGCCTGTTCGACTCACTCCCTGTGAATTTAGGCATCAGAGCACAGCTCTGGCTTCTGTCTAATGGCAAGGAGAGAGTAAGCACGGGGCCCTGAGCATCCCACAGCCCAGAGCTGGGCCCAGCAGGCAAGGGAACAGCCTCATGGGGAAGGCAAATCCCACCCCAGGGCTGGGGGTGACGCTCCAGCTGGCTGCCTGCACCTTCTAGTGAGGCTGGACCAGCACTTGTGCTGCCACCTGTAAGGACCATGGAAGTAGAAGACAAAGGGTAAATTCAGACAGCAAGAGAGAAGATGACTTCTGAGAGTGCACCTTACCATAGGGACTGGATGTTGCAGTTGGGGTGCATCAGCCCTTCACACAGAAGCTCCACACCTGCATCTCCCAGCTTGTTCTCGCCTATGTGCAGTACTTTCAGGTGCTTGTTGGTGCTGAGGGCAGAGCTGACAGCCTTGCAGCAAGCAGTGGTGAGCCCACACTCCCTAACCCTGCAAGGCAAAAGTGACATGAGATCTAGGTGGGACAACTAGAGACTATCAGGCACCTTCACTTCTTTACATTCACTTATCAGGACCCCAGTGGGAACAGAGGAACCAGAGCTTTCCTGCCATCACTGTACTCCTTACAATGCCTGTCTGCTCAGTCCTTTCTAGGCAGCACCTCTCCCACTCTTTATGTGGGAGGTCTTGTCTTAGAGCATGCACCTAGGAAAGGCACCTGCCCAAAAAGCACAGGAACAAACAAGGATGAAGTGTGCTGCTCTAACAGTCACTGTTGGCTTCACTGTGCACTCCTGAGGTGCCCCACTGACTTCAAGGCCACCAGGGCAGGGGAAGAACCCAGCTGGGTGCAGGAGCTGAATCTGCAATGTAGGAAAATTCAAGTTCTAAGTGAAAGAAAAATTTCCTCTCCCAGCCACCACACCATCCTAACCTAAAAGGTGACAGTCAACAGGATAGGATGCTGAGAAATGTTTCATGTCATTAGAGCTTTCTTTTGTCTCATCAGTGAGAGTTTAGCTCCAGTGGAGAACCTGAGATATCTGATCACAGCACTCCTTTTGCTATTCCATCAGGCCTTTCAAACTTCAAGTCTCTTAACTGCCATTTGTTGCACAATAAAACAATTAATTAGAAACTCTGCAAGTGATGCTTGGTCTCCTTTTGCTTATAACAGGATAACTGTGATGGGGCACATCTTCCAAGTGTCTACGAGTTTAGACATACAAATCCTTTTAAAGTCTTTAAGTCTAGAAAAGCCCTTTTTAGCTCTATAAATCCTTTTGGTAACACAACCAGCCGGAGTTGCTTATGGAACCATGGCAACTGAGGATCTATCTGGGTGGGCATTACTTCACTTACATCTTTCTTCAGTGAGGCCTCCAAAGAAGGCAGTGGGTATGTGAAACTTGACAGCAGCTCACCATAGCTCCTGAAGTTTAGATTTGGGATCCTTGAGTGCCTGACACAGCATTTCCATCCCTGAGTCTCTCAGATTATTGTCTATCAGACTGATCTCTGTGAGCGTCTCCTTTGTACTGATGAGTCTGGAGAGATCTTTACAGCTAGCACTTGTGAGATCACAGTCCCATAACCTGCAGGGAAGAACAAAATGTTATTTTCTCCCAAGAATGACTTAGATTAGAAAATGGAGTCCTGTTTTAGTATTCTGAATTTCTGGTTACATTGTCTCATTTTCTTGTATCCTTTCATACACCGTACCACACAGCTTCCTACTTGCCTTACTTTTCACTTGCTGCACCAGAAGCTCTGCTTGTAACACACAAAAAAAGAAACAGAAATATGCAATTCTAGTAGACAGATAACTCAACTGGAAGCAAAGACAATGCCATCATAAATTTCCATTTGCCCTCTCTGCAGAGTCTGAACCAAGCAATTTCAGTGTGGCCCTACTTGTTCATGGTGTTCTCCACCCAGTTTTTGGGAATTAACTGATTCTCAGCTGAGACACTTTTTTGACTGTAAAGGGTAAATGAGAAACTTTCCACTTAGGAGCAAACCAGCAGCACAACCTAAACAGCTCGGAGGCTGCAAAAGGATATAAGAAACCACTGCCCACCCTTACCACAGCTTCTGGATTTTGCAGCTAGGATGCATCAGTCCCTGGCATAGCAGAGCCAGACCGGAGTCCCCGATCTTGTTGTCCCCCACAGAAAGATCCATCAGAGATGACTTGTTCCTGAGAACAGCACTTATCTCCATACAGCTATCGCTGGTTATGCCACAGTTCTCCAGGCTGCAGGAAAAAGCACAGTTGGAGTTGCTGCTCCAGACCCACTGTGTTAGATACCCCTCAATACCCCAGTTCAGACTGAGAAGGGTCTATGGGCTGATTCCTTGCCGCAAACCAGTGCAGCTCAGCCAGGCACTGCTACATCCTTGCAAGGTTCAGAGAAGATACAGGTGTCCAAGATGGGACCCTGGGTGAGGCAACATACTGCTCCTGCATTTCATGAGGTTGCAGGGCACTTTGATCCAGCCATTCATATGCATTAATGTAAGGATGGTTCTTGCCAAACTTCCCCTTTTTATCAGTTATCCTTTCTAAGACGAACTTTTGGCAGCACCACACAGAGAGTCCCTGCTGAGCCAACCCCTGCTGAACCTCAAGGCAAGATAAAATGAATAGTGCTTTTCCCAGAAAGCCCTTCATGGGTTTTTCCCCAGAAATGAGGCCAAATCCAGCACCTTTGTTTTGCAGGAAAAAAGGGCTCTAAACAAGTATACTCAACAGGCTGGTAATTCCAGTTTAAGAACTAGAGCCACAATGATTGTTCCTCTGCTCTGAGACACAGGTGAGCAGTCTCCCTTAATAAGTGGTGGTTTAACCGGGGGTGCCAAAAACTCCAAAACTGAAAGTCCCAGACATTTGTGTGCAGTTTTCCGTTACGTAAATTTGAGCCAACAAAAAATCTGGCCTATATTTCAAGTGTTCCTGACAACAATTTTTCCCATCCTATGGATAGTATGACTAGCAGCAGCACTAGTTGCCATTAGAGATGACCAGCTCTTCCTTACTGTAGTAGCTCTAGGTTGCAGCTTGCCTCCACCAGGCCCTGGCACAGCTGCTTCACAGCCGTATCTCCCAGCGTGTTGTTGCTCAGGCTGAGCTCCCTCAGAGTGGGCTTGCTTTGCAGAGCAGCATTGAGAGCTTCCACAATATCAGCTGTGAGTTCACAGTACTCCAGCCTGCAAGAAGAAAAGAAGTCCAGGCAAAAAGAAAACCCTTCTCACACATCCTGCTACACAAGAATCAGCTGAGCCTGGTGTGTGTTAGCCAGAGCAGCAAACATGCCAATGTGAGTTGAGACCAGGCAATGCATAAAACCAGAGATAACTGTAAGAGTTTTTAACAGCATTTCTCTGCTCATTTCAGGAAGCATTAATTCTTAAACTAGATCCCAGGGGACCCTAGCAAGACCAATTTTTACACTAGGCCTCCATTAAACCAGTGTACAGACAGCTTGGAGCACAGGGCTGAGCTCTGCACTGCAACACCATCGTGAGCCTCAACTCTGGGCCTGCCCAGGGGAGCTTGGGGCTGCAAATATACCCAGGTCCTGCTCAGTCATGAAACAAGGACCAAGGGCAGCAGAATCTGATGTTTCCTGGGCATCTGAGAGGTCCTGCCTTTACAGCCACCACTGACAGGAGGGCTAAACAAAGCCTATGGGAACAGACACTTGACTCTTCCAAACCCACAAGACTCACCAACATGAATAAGCATTACAATTTCAGGTAAAACAAGAACAAATCCACACCTGGCAACAAAACTCCTGCTTGTCTCAAGGGAAAGGCAAGCATGGCCTGTCTGATGACCAAAAAAGCCCAGTGACTACTTACTGCAGTTTCTGCAGCTTACAGCTGGGGTTCATCATCCCTTGGCAGAGCACCTTCACTCCAGCAGTTCCCAGCCTGTTATCCCCCACATGCAGCTCTGTCAGGGACGGCTGGGCACTGAGGACAGAGCGCAGGGTCTCACAGCTGGCACTTGTCAGATTGCAGTTTTGCAGCCTGTAGGAGAGAGGCAACAGGGCTGAGGGAAATGCACTCCTAGAATTACAGAGGCTTTTCTCAGAGAGGTTTATCTATGAGGTTGGAGCTTGGAAAGGACGCCACAGCTCTGATGGTGCATAACCCTCTAAGAAGTGGTTTGTCCAGGTTAGTACCATTATTTTACAGGTGTGCCATAATATTTTATCAGTTACACCTACGTCACAAGCAATAGCTTGCATGCTTCCTTCAGTGTAATCACTTATACAGCATCTCCAGCAGAATAAAGATTCACCCTACAGGTAGCCCCACAACTGGTTTATAGAAATGGTTTAAATATCAGGAGGCTGACCCCAGAGGTTAAGCGAAGGCATCTTATGATTTCCTGCCCCCTCTAGAAATGTGATCCAGAGTAGGCAGAAGTTAAAATCTCATCCAATCATGGATATAATTTAGTTTAATGGTATAGTACAAGAAGGATCTATGAAGCTGATCCTTCAGCACTCAGGCTTGGAGAAGTAGCATAGGAACTGTGCTAGTACTGCTATGGGGTGTTTAGAGAGTTATTGGACAAGACTTTGGAGCAATGGGGAGGTGTTGTGCAGGGAAGTTTGACTTCGGTTTGCTTCCTCTTTTATTTTCTCTTATTCCTCTTATTTATTCCTTTTTATATTCCTCTTCCTTTTATTTCCTTTTTATTTGGTTTCTCTTTTATTTAAGGCACCTTACCAGAACCCCAAAAATGGACAATTTTATTTCTACAGAACTGAAAAACCCTAATCCAGGCTGTTACTTGAGCATGTGGAGAAGTCTGAAGCCTAGGGCAAACTCTCTGAAAAATTACTTAAGTCTTCTAGTACAGAGTACCACAGTTACTTCTTGAAGGCCCATCAGAGAACTGCAGTTTCATCAGCTTCACAGTCAACTTTCTATTTGCCTGAGTCCTCATTGAAGGGGGCACAGGGACTTTAATGTCCGATCTAAAAGGCAAATGATTTTTACAAAGTAGTGTCCTGAGGATACCGGATTCCCCTCAGGAGCTGGAGGACTCCTGCACCCTGCAGGAGATAAGCTGGACAGAGAAGGCATCTCCTTGAGGCCTTCTGAGGAGCAGAGGCAGCAGCCAGTGGCTCTGACTAAAGCTCCTGCACCAGGGTTGCTGAGGGAAGCCCACTAATGCTAGAATGTGGTGGGGTGCCTCTATAAAATGCCTCTCAGAGCTGGGGAACTCTCCAGTTTTCCACCTTCCGAGGATCACCGAACAATGACGGATCCTGGGCTGGTACCCCCACTCCACGAGGCTCAACCTCAGAGGCATTTAATGTGTGTCCTTCACTGAATTTGAGGGGAATTTTCCACAGGTGAGCACTGTGTACATACGCCTTTAGGTTTGTGTGCTTGTGAGTGGGAATATGCTGTAGCAAATGGACTGTGACTGTTGCTGTTCTAGATTATTAAGTACTTTAGATATGTAAGTAAGTTAGGCCTGTGAGTTAGTGTTGCACTGTAGCAAATTCTATATGAACCTCTGTTAAGTTGTTTAACCCAAGCTATTAATCGAGTTCTGTTAACACTGTTAGGCCTAAAGTGTTGGTCCAGTCCAGGACTCAGTTTAGCAAGGATTCTGAACCTTGGAATTCAAAAGGATTGTCTTCTTTATTCACCCTTTCCTGTCCTGACCCTTCCCCCTTCTCCCAGCCTTCAGGTAGATAATTCTTTGGCTGACATTGGTTATTGACTTTAGATTTTTGTTTGCTTTTTCTCTTTGTGCTTTAACCATCTAGTAAATAGTAGAGTGAACCTTGTCAACAAACTGATGTGCTTTCACTTTTATATTAAACCTGCCTTTGCCAGTGATTCTTTAAGAGACCTCAAAACACTCATTTGTGACAGCATGATAGAGCAAGACAATCAGTGGGGCTTTACCATAACTTCTGTAGGCTACAGCCTGGCGTCAGCAACCCTTTGCACAGGTATTCAACACCTGCATCTCCCAGCTCATTGTTGTTCAGCTTCAGCTCTGTGAGGGATGGATTTGTATTGATGATGGAAGAGAGATCCTCGCAGTTACTGCTGGAGAGATTGCAATCATCCAACCTGAAAGATAAGGAGAGAAGGAGGACTTTAGTCCTCAGAGTTGCTCTGCTCTTCCTGGCCAGAGCACTGCTCATGAAAGCAGAGTGGGCAATGTTCCTGCAGTTCCTGGGATAACTCCGTAAGTATGTGCAGGGCCTGCTGGGTGTTGCATGGCCCAAACCAAGGTGTGCTCTGGGCTGCACCACAGGATGGGCTGGATGGCAGCTTCCCAAGCCTTGCTCCTCCTCTGTGCTGCACAGAAGATGGCACAAGCCATCCCCCTACAGCTGGAGGAAGAGCCTTAATTTAAACAGTGACAAAGCACCTGCCAGCTTACAGGCTGTCAGACTGGTTCTGCACTGAGAACAGCACAGCTGGGTTTGCAGCCAGCCCCAGAGACACTCAGCAGCAGTTGGTGTCTTGCAGGTGAGTCATGCTGGTTTGCACCAGCTCCCTCCAGCAGGAATCTCAGCACACAAACCCTGAGTTTGCAGCTTGGCAGCGGCTTCTCCCACTGGACATCAGCATTCTTCTAGGTGCTGCCAAATTGATGGGGATGAATTGAATTGAAAGGAGAGCCAAGGAAAGGATCAGGAGCACAGGAGAGCAGGGAGGTATAGAGAGGCAGAAAAGACACAGATCAAATGGTGGTGTCATGAAGAACCATACAGCCCCAGGCACAGCCACAGCCAGGAGTGCCAAAAGTTGCCTGCTCGTTTCTCCTTAGACAACAGTATGAAAACTCAGGCTTCTCCTTCCCTCCCCTGGCAAGAAGACATGACTTCCAATGGGACCATGTTCAACACTGATGGAACAATCCCTGCAGCAGTCACCCCCATCCGTTGCCTCTGGAGCAGCCCAGCCTCTGCCCAGGAGACAACCATCACACTGCCTTCTGCAACCCAAGCCAGGCCTTGGGAACTCAAGGCCAGGCCCGTGAAGCTTTGCCTGCAAAAGGCTCCTTGGCAAAGCAAAAGGAAGTTGCCCTCACCAGGTCTGGTGCCCTCTGAGGCACTGCTGGCATGAAGTGGCCCATTCTCTCCAGCCCCGGCAGGATGACGCCATCCCAACGCAGTGTGAATTCCCAGCCAGCAGAGGGGAAACATGGCAGCAGCATCTCCGACACCTTACACCCCAGGAGATGCTTCCCTCACACTGCTTGCTCAACAAACAAGGCTGGTACTTCTGAAGGTCAAGTGAAGAATTAATTAAAAGCTGATGGCACATGGCTTGTACCTGACTACTGAAGCCAAAATCACTTGACAGCACCAAGCCTGCAACCCAGAGTGTGCAACCTAATAAGCACAGAGAGATGTCTTCCCCCTCTTAAGAGACAAGGCAGAATAACCAAAATGGGGGTCAAGTATTTAAATCACAATACCTAGCTGAGCCCTATGGCACACCAAGAAACAGGGCAACATTACTTCATACCAAAGGATATTTATCTGTAATTGAAAAAGCTTTGCAAGCGGGTGGGGGTTTATTCCCCCTTTAAATTAACTTTCTAGATAAAAATGGGTAGACTCATTCCTGTTGCTGGGCAATTTCTAAGTCCCAGGTCAAACAGTTCTGAAGATGAAAAGCACAGGAGAGAAATGCAAGTTCTTACTCGAAAGAGAGAATACACAACTAGTTGCTACCTGATGGTTTTGCAGGATTTCATTGTGGTCAGAAGTTCAGCCCATCTAGATGGGCTCAGCTCTTCACACTGGATGTCAAGCTCCATTTTGACAGTTGAGATAAGACCTAAAAATTAAAACAAAATAAAACCACCTTTTTTTAAAAATTGACTGAGAAGCAGCGATGTTCTTCAATCTTTCCAGCTCTCAGCCATGACCCATACTGTGCAAAGGGGACAGATTATAATTTTCCAAAACCTGCAAACACCAGCATAAGGCCGGGAGTGTTGGAATGGTTTTGTCTGGGACTTGGGAAGGCCTTCCTCTGAGACGAAAAAAGCACAGGAATCCTGAAGGGATATGGCAAAAGCCTATTATCTGAAGGCTGCTTGTGTGAGAATAAGATGTTACCCTTCCTCCTCCAAGGCAGCTTAACCAGAAGGAGCTTTGTAGGGGCACTGGTACTACTCCCTATTGCACTGCTGAGCCACACAGACACCAAGTTCCACCAGCGTGGCACACTTGACCCATTGTGGAACCTCAAGCTGTACTTAAAATTTGGGTATTTTTGAGATAATTTGGGTGAATGAGGAAAGTGAGCATGAGAACTGGCTGGGATCAAATTAAAAATCCTGCTGGGCATGAGTCTGTATGTGAAAAGTGGAACTTGTGAGGATGGGAAAAGTGTTCCTCCAGAATTCAATATCCAAGCCTTGAAAGATCCCTCTGGCTGGGCAAATCCAAGTACAGAGAAGCTGGTAAGCAGATTTTTTTTGTTGTTTTGTTTTGTTCTGCAGTCAAACTGCCTTTCTGACGTGATGTCAACACAGCGCTGTGTAGAACGGCTCCGGATAAACGTGCACGAACACATGCCAAGGCCAGTAGCTGAGCTCTAGGTCTGGTCTACAAGGGCTGGGGTTAAAGGCAGCGCTGTAGTAGGTGACAAAACACAGCCTTGGTCTCCTGCTTTGGCCAGCATGACTCAGACTACCGGGCATTTGTAAAAGAATCACTCCCTCAGCTATCCCATCGGAATGTGCGCTGCAGCCACCACCGTCTTCCCTGGCCCCAGCGCTCTCCCGCCGCCCGACTCGGCGGGGCCGCAGCTCGCTTTTCCCAGCGGCCCGCTCGGTGCCAGCGCTCCCTCAGGCCGCGCCCACGGCACGCCCGGCCCGGCCGTGCGGAGAGGAGGGGAGGGGAGGGGAGGC
>WBMY01007371.1:279121-398636 GCA_013397315.1 Donacobius atricapilla | reverse complement strand
TTTTTTTTTTTTTTTTAATATGGAGAAAACAAGGAGATGATCGAGAGTCTCTCCTGTTGAGGAATCTCACCTTCAACAGCATTTTACCACCTTGGCTTTGCTAAGTATCAAGCTGACTCTGTGGAGCTGGAAAGTATGTTTCAGGCTTTGTTTTGCATAGAAGCTCTCAGATGTGAGGTTTCACTGTCTGGTGTTGCATGTGTTTTTCCTGTCACAGGGCAGCCTGCCTCTGAATTGTATTGCTGGGAGCTCCCGGCAGAGCAAATGCAGGGGGAAGAGAGGCCTGTCTTTAGCTTAGCTTCATCAACCCTAGCCACAGCCCTCCCTCATTTGTGCCTTGTTTGGTTTAATAACAGGGTTGTACAGCAGCTTTTCCCACAGCTAGACCTCTTTTCTCCTTTTCTTTAAAATCAAAATCACACCAAAGAATGTGTGTTAAGGTGGACTTTGAAACTCAAAGCTTGTCAGTCCTTCACAGTCATGCTGGAGTAATTCCTGTGCTTTCCTACAGCTGCTCCTTGTAAAGAACAGCCCCCACAGACGCTGAAGTTGTAGAGCTATGAGGGCAGCATTGTGAAAGCGTTGCTTGCTGCATCCCCTTTGGCTTTTGACAGCCTGGGACGTCCCAGTTGTCCATTTTACTGAGTAGTGCAGGAGTTCTTTAAGGGGCTGGTTCATGCCACGCTGCAGATTGCTCAGCATGGCACTGCAAGAGCTGCTGTGTGGTGGAAGGCAGATTTCTAGAATGTGCAAGATACTCCTCTGTGCTGAGGGTAGCAGTCCGGGCTGGTTTGCTGCTGTACACCTCCCTGTTTGAAGTAGCAGTGGGTATTTTCTGAAGCAGGTATTCAAACTGGATTCTGCTTTTTAAGGTGGGTGGATGCTCTCGCTAGCTGTGGGTTTGCTTTGACACCGTCAGCTTAAGGTATTTGTCGAGGGGCCGGTGTAGATTGTCCCCCCAAGTGTCTGCCCGAGTGCCGGCCACGCTTGCCGGGTCGCTCCTGCGCGTGCCATCCCCCTCTGTGCTGCAGAAGAGCTAAATCGGGGTTGGAGGAAAACTGGCAAGAAGCCTGGATGTTCCTAGAAAGATATTGATTGCCCTGGACAGTTCGGGGTTGTTCCTTTTGTTTCCCTGGTTCTCGTCACGGGGTTGGGCTCGTTCGGGTGGCAGCTCGCTGGAGGATGCAGAAACAGTGCCGGCTTTGCAGGCTGAGGCTGGAGCGGAGCCATCCCAGCCCGCCTCTCTCAAGTGTTAAGTCTGAAGCAGCCTGCCTGGTAATTCCATTAATGAGAGCCCGGTGCCAGAGAGATAAATGTAATTCCATGGTAAAGCTGACGCTCAGGCTCAAACGGAGAGGATTTGCTGGTTCTCCTGGGTGCACTGCTGTTACCTACAGATGATGTTTGAAGTCTACATATCACTGCAAAGACTGGGCAGTGATTAAAAAATCTGCTGTTAAATCTTCATGTGAGGAAATACTTGGCTCCAGAGTGTAGCTGTCTCTTTGCAATGGGTTTTACAGGGAATAAAAGTTTCCTGCTTAACTCCTGACATGCAGGATGGCACCATGCTGAGCAGCCAGCTGATCCAGGAGACAGCTTGTATGGGCTATAGCCAGAACGAGCTGTCTGTGTATAATCAGTGCAGAGCAGAAATTATATACCTTGTATGTGTCACACCAGAAAGCTTGCAAACACCTCAGAGCCAGCCACCACAACTGCGAGTAGCACAAGCTTCTCTACATTTTTGGCAATGAGGTCCATGCTTGAATTCAGAGCTTACGGTCCTGGCTAGCTGTTTGCTCAGTTTGATTTCTTTTTGAAATAATTTTTTTCTGATTTCTCACTTTTCTTAATTTGATTGCAGATCACATCATCCTGTTTGCAGTTGTATAATACCCTTGTGGCACCATCATCAAGTCCTGTGTTGAAAAGGAATGGTTAATTGGAATATTTTTAGCTCTCCTTGTGGCTTGGATCCTGGAAATCAAACACAGGAGCCAGCACCATTCAGCTTTCTGCAGAGGAGCTTCCTGTGCTACAGGCAGCAGCCGAGTAGTTGTGTCCGGCAGGGTGGGAGCTCACGGTGCCTGTGAGTCCCAGTGCTGTGGTACCCCAAAGTTCAAGCAAACAAATCACTTGCCTCATCTTTTGGAGCTCAGGGAAGGATTTTCCTTGTCATCAGTCCAAGGTGGGGGGGAAAATGTTCAACGAAGAAGAAGCAGGTGCTGGGGATGCTCAGCCCTTTGTGTGTCCCCATCACTCCAGCTTTGCCTGGGTGTCCATCAGTACACATCTGATCTCCTTAGTTAGGACTCAGGTCCCTGCTGGCATCCTGACAGCAGAACTAAAGCCAGCTTGCTCAAAATGCTTGTTTGTTGATGTATTCAGCAGTTTGCTGGTGCCTCCTGCTGTAAGAGGTGTGGGGGAGAGTGGCTTGTTGAGCAAAGTGAGGTGCATGCTTTGCTGATGACCTAGCAGCAGCTGGGACAGCCGGCCTAAGCCTGCAGCCTGCTCCTGCATCTCTTACTTCTCTTTGCAGCAGCTGTGCAGACATGCCTGCCTTCTGCAGGCATATGCTGTGGGCCAGTTCACACACCAGAAATCACGATCAAAAGCAGATTGTCTTGAGTTTTTGCATCTCCTGTCTCCCCTTGCCTTCAGTTTTGTTCTTTAATCAGTGAGGGTCATGTGTGTGACAGCCACATCTACCAATCACCACCAAGGTGGCAGGATGTTGGGGAGATAAAGTATCAGTTTGAGTTTTTGCAGTTGCTTTTAAAAAAAATTTCTCCTGTTTGCATCATAGCTAACTGCAGAAGTTTTAGCTTAGTAGTGTGGTTTTCTCACCTTAAGTTAAAATTTTTGAGTGTTTCCTTTCCTTCTTTTAAAGCTCTGACATCTGATTTGGTCTTGAGTGGAGCAAGGTTGCACTGATAGTGAGTTATGTGTCTTGTCAAACACTTCAATGCAGAGTGGAGGAAGGAGCAGGTAGGAAAATTACCGGCATATTTAGAAATTCAGTTTCTTGAAAATTGTGCTGCCTTGTTCTTACAGTATGTCTCCTCCCTCCCCTTTAGTTCCATGAGTCAAAAGTGATCATGAGAGTGTTGATATATGATTGGGGGGGATTTGTAGGAAGGATGTAATGTGTTGGTTCCTCTGATGGTAACAGAATGGGTCAGAAGTGTTACCGGTGCTGTTGGTGCTGCTCTCGATGCTAACCAGATAAAGTTACTGAAATTAGTTCAAAGCCTCACTATTTGCTTTGCTTCTTGACTTGCTGTATAAGTTTCACTGGGAAACCTGCATCTGACCTGTAAGGCATTGATTTGTTTGATGGCTCTTGTGGCCTAGGTGCACGGTTGAGCCACGTTGGTGCTGCCACAGTCCAGGTGGCCTGGCACTGGATTTTTTTCTTTACCAGCATATTTTTGAGCCACAGCTGCCTTCCCATCAGGTTTCCTGCAGAGCTGACCAGGCTGACGGTAGCTGTGGTGGACAGACACCC
This sequence comes from Donacobius atricapilla, assembly GCA_013397315.1. Lineage (NCBI taxonomy): Eukaryota > Metazoa > Chordata > Aves > Passeriformes > Mimidae > Donacobius > Donacobius atricapilla. The sequence continues at coordinate 395,125 of WBMY01007371.1, read as the reverse complement.
GCCACTCACCTCCCGTGCATAAAGGGCTGGTAGGACCATCACTTGACCTTCCAGAGATGCTCTAAGTGTCTGGAGGCTGAGCAGAGCCTGATACATCCTTCTGCCTGCTTGAGCTTACGGTGTAAATCCCACAGCAGGCTCGGCAGGGGTGACCTGATGGCTGTGCTTTGATACTTCTGTATGGTAAAGAGATCTGGCTGGAGTTTGCTCAGGGTCTCCCATGCTGTGAGAGAAAGGTGCCATGAGGTGCAGCAGGTGGAACCTGAATTTGGAGTGGGAAGGGGGCATATGTAACATACAGCTGAGAAAACCAATAAGCTTCACGAGATCTTAACCACTGAAGGGGCTGAACTTGTTGCCAGTTGATGTGTTTAAAATGTGATTAGTCACCTCCTAAAGTAGGGTGCTGTAATCCAATTTCTATGGAAAAAATTGCACCATACATGTGTCAGTACAAGGGGTGGACTCAGCGAGTGTGTGTTTTCAGGCTTGGTCCATAAATCTCTTCAGCTATTTTGGCCCTCTACAGACTTGTGAGACTTCAGGGAGTTTTCTTTCCTGCAGTGTTGCCCTCACCATGCTTTTAACATCCAAAGGTCTGGATGGAAATCGTTGTCATCTCGCCCTCTTATGTGCTGGCACTCAGTCTGATGGCAGCTAGAGCTTTTCCCTCCAGCAGACTGGAGGGAACAGGAGGGAGAAGGGCCAGGGGGTATCTCTGCCCCTCTTTGGCAGTGGGCTGTTGTCAGCCTCCTGTGTGTCCAAGGAAACAGCTTTTCAAGATTTTTGTCTGGGTTTTACAGGGATCTCTTCCCTTATTGCTTTCCAGCGTTGGGCATGGATATGAGCTGGATCTGCACTGACCTCACCCTGCGGCATATCCAAGCTGATCAGTACTTGGGAGACCACACATCACCTACAGCAGGGTGCTGGATCTGGCATGGGGACAGCTGAATGGACAGAGAGGTCTGCTCCCAGACAGGCCGGGCAGGAGCGGTATTTGCCCCTGAGAAATGTGTCCCTGGTCTTTAGTTTGTGGCTCCAGCAATGTTTCTACTCCATATTCTGACTGCTGGAAGTGGCAGACTGAAATGAAAAGATGGGGTTAGCCGGTATCCTGCTGGAGCTCAGAGAGAATGAATTTAGCTGTTCTTGTTTGATTTCAAGAAACTGCATTGAAATGAGGAAAGAGACTCTGCACTGGAGGCTGCTTCCGCTGCAGGCATCTGCTTGCAAAACTGTTAGCTCTGGGTATTTCTGTGAAAGGTGTGTAAAGAAGGTTCGAATGTGAGTTTTGGAACTGTGGCTTGTCTGTTCCTGTCAGAGTTGGTGGTTTCAGTGGGAGCACGCAGCAACCACCGAAGGCAAGGCTTGCGTGGGGGCCCTGGGCCAGAAGCCTGTGTGACTAATGTTGTGAAACTCAGAAAAACAAGGCGGGATTAGCTCTGCCTCCTTCCCCTCTGTAAGGAGCTAGTGGTGGGGAGCTCGGTCACACTGCTGCTGGGATGCTTGGATGGGACCTCTGGGCAAGCTGATGGATCGGCTCCCTCCACTCATAGCAGCTTTGTGTCCTTTTTAGGTGGGGCCTGTGCCTCTTGCTGCTTTCGGAGGTGAGGTGACTGGCTGGCAGCGCCTCTGATGGGTACCCTGAGCTCACCTCTGTGTGCTGCAGCCCCTCCAGCCACACCTTGCCAGAGGAGAAGCGGGGGGGTGCTCAGGCTTCCCGGCGCTGTCGGGACCATGCAGGGCTGTGTTGTGCTCCTCCCTGCACACTCCTGGTCACGTGTTGGGATGAAGGTCTGGCTTAGTTTGAGCCTGTGCTACTTTTCCATCATTATTTTTCCAGGGTTTCTCTGCAAGGAATTGGAAAATCCCCTCTATGGGCTGCCTTAGACAGCCTTAGAAATATCCAGATGGATTTGAACTTTGGTGCTGCAAAGGGCTTTGCGTATTTATTTTCAGCTTCCTGCTGTCTGCTTTGCTTAAGAGCTTTTGCTAGATCCTTTGTATATGCTTGTCCTTGCTCCTCTGCTCCTGGAAACCGTTTGAGAACACCCTTCAGCTATGACAAAACATTCCCTTCCCCCCTCCCCCCCAAAAAAAATATCCCCAAACCTCTTGGAGGAATTTTGTTTTACTGCTGTGCCTTGGTAAGCTGCAAGGCTTGCATAGCTGTGGTGTGTTGCTGTTTGAGTGCATCAGCATAGTTTGGAGACCTCAGAGAGCAAATGACCAGGTTGCTTTGGATGGCCCTTTGGAAAAGTGAGTGACTGAGCATGCTCAGTAGTGAATGGAGCTGTTAAACTGATTTTATATGACTTACCCCTGTGCAAAGACAAACATATGATAGGTTGAAGCCTCATCTAGGTTTCCACATGTACCACGGTGCCATCTTTCTGAGGTCATGCTTCTCATCAGCTTTAGCTGATCTCAGGCTGTTCTTCTGCTAGAAATTCTTCCCCTTTATTTTATTATTTCTGGGATGGCTTCCAGTTGGATCAAAGATGGTTGCTACCTCTAGTGTAGAGATGACTGGGATGTGTAGAAGTGTGGGGAGGGAAAAGGCAGGCCTGTCTGTTGTAGCAGCAGAGGGTAGTTTTGGATCAGCTGAGCTGATGGGCATGTGGGAGTGGGCATGGCTTACTGAAGAGCAGCTGTGTAGCCCCTGGTAGAACATGTCCTGCTTCTACTCCAGTTTCCTTCCATGTGAAAGGGAGGTAAGGATTGCCAAGGGAATTCATATTTCTGGGAGGCTACAGTGTTGGAAGAGTCCTTTGTGGGGCACTGCTGACCGATGGCTTCATGTACATGCTGCCAGTTTGGCTTCCCAGTTGCGGTTTCCTTCTGGGAGGACTCTGAGCACAGCTTTTAAGAAAAGCTTCCTGCTGAATGTATCAAGGAGAATATTAGATTGAATATAAGGGAGAAGTTTTCTGTGATGAGGCTGGTGAGGCACTGGAACAGGTTGCCCCCAGAAATTGTGGATGCCCCATCTTTGTAGTCACCCAGTATCACTCAGTCCTCTGCTGCCTTGTTTCATAACCTTTTTATAAATGCTGGTAAAACTTTGTTTGCTGCATTAGATGAAACAAAAGGGTTTTGTGTTTCTGCAGCACTGCTTCAGTCTGCAACAAGCAAGGAATCGTCTTGGCCAAGGACAGAGGGTCTGCTGGGGTGGTGACGCTGAGAAATACGTGCTTTGATGGACAAGTTGGAGCTGCAGGAGGGCGGCAGAGGAGCTTAGCTGTCATGAGTGTGTCAGCCACGCTCTGCATTGCCTGGAGCCTGCTCATGCCTTGGGGAGGAGCAGCCCTGAGATGAGTGACTCTGCTGGGCACTGCAAGAAGGAAGTTTGGGAACCAAAGGAGAGGCTGAGCAGTCTGGTTCCCTGGCACTCCGCTGTGTTTCCAGTATATTTGTCTGAGAGTTGCAGTTACTTTGGGAAGGCAAGCCAGGCCACCTTCATATGGCTTTGATTAAAGCCAGCAGGACTTACGAAAGCTTCAGGCATCTCTTTTTGCCTTGCTTGGCAGTACTGGGAAGTGAGGACTTAAAACTTTGCCAGTGATCTTTCTACAGTGTTTTCTTAGAGTAGGACTTGTGTTGAGAAAGCTGTTAAATGGAAAAGGAACTGGAGGAGGAAGGGAGAAAAGGTTGTCTGTATGGCAGCCATGTTGATATTCCCCATGTGCTGAGCCCTGATGCAGGCATGGGTCAATACCAGTGCAGATGAAGTCCTACAAAGCTAAAGCAGTCCCCCTTCAGATTTAAGCCATGTGAAGTTAAGGTATGAATTTCTTTGTTTTCCATACCTTTATGCATAAACTACCACTGAAGATTATTGGCCAGGTTGGATTTCTGTCCTTGTAGAGCTGCTGAACAGTGTTCCTTTACTGGCTTCAGAAGAACAACAGAAGATCCTCCTGGAGGTACATAACAGGAGTAGATAACACTTGTGCTTTGGTTGATGTAGAGCAACAGGGTGATGGAAAACTTGTGATTGAGGCTGGAGTCTAAGGTCTGTGCTGTGGTCTTGTGGCCTTCGGCATTGTTTTCATCCTTAGAAATGCCTTCCATAATAGGAAAAGAGAAAGGGGAAAATGAGTGAGGGAGAACCATGAATGGAGGAGACTTTTTCTCAGTTCTTTAAATACCAGCTGGCAATGACAAGTCTCTGAATCACCTGCAGAGGCTGGGGAGAGCAAGCAAGTCTCTCAGTCCAAGGTAAACCCATGTGCTGTATGAGTAAGTTTTCTCACAGCACATAATGAGGTCCAGTTGGCAGGAAGTACATGAGACACTGTCAGGCTGATTCTGTATCTTCCTCTAGCTGGTTTGGTGTTTTGACTAGACACATTGTCTCACTGTTTCCTTACATCCCTCAGCTTCCAGATCCTCTCTGTGTTACAGTGTGTTTGGGGATGGTCCCTCATCCACCATGTTCCTTGCTATCCCCAAACAATTGCATGAACAGGATGGAAAAGGTAACATTACATTAGATGTGGTAACTTTTGCCTCAGTTGTATCATCAGAAAAACGTCTCCTTGTGGCTGCTTAGAACTGTTTCCAGTAAAACATTTCTGCCAGCTTTTCTTTGGCATGCAGCAGGCACTTCAAATGCCCAAAGAGAGGTGTTTTTGCAGCCTGCAGAGGTGACTTCTGTCACAGCTCTTGCTCAGTGCTAGTTAAATGTCTTCTGTGTGACGAAGGTACAGGAACTTTATACAACCATCAGTGGAAAATATGATTTTTTTTTTATTATGAAACTATAATGATGAATCAATAATGATGATGAAAAAATGGAAGCAGCCTGGCTCTGACATCATGTGGAATTTGCCTCCTCTGCAAACTAGAAGAAATTGTGCAGGTGCTGTGAAACAAATCTTCAGCAGCATCTCAGGGAGCACAGAAGGGGCATTGTCAGTGATCCATTCCATCCTGTTTTCCAGCCTCTTTTCTGCCCCTGCACACAGATGTTATCTTCAGTTCGCTGCTTGTTGAGGAGGCTTTACTGGATGAACAGCTTGGTTTGGGATTCCTCATCTTGCCTTTTACTTTGGCTTCTTTCTGTGAGTTTGGAGAAGTCCCCTGGCAGCCTCAATGCCATGTACCTCTGCTATGATGCCGGGGCAAGACAGGAGTGTGTTCAGGGCAGGGATCCAACACCCTCCAGATTCTCGCGAGATTGCTTTGGCATCTTTCCTTTACACCAGCCAGCTCTTATTAATGTCACTAATTGCTATTCTCTCTAATGCTTACAGGATTTGCCAGTTCCTGTATGCCGATGGGAATTGTGTTCTGGCTCCTTGTCCTTGCTACAGGAGAAGCTGATGCTCTGAACAGGTATGTTTGTCATGTTCCTGGTGAGGGGAAGAGGGGCTGCATGTGGCCAGGGGTGATACGTGTGCAAGGTTTGCCTGATGGGTGTGGAATGGATCCTGTGCTGCTGACTGCTCTGCAGTGAATAGTTATTTTTTCCATCCAGAGGTTTTGTGAAAACACCCAGGCAGAAGATAAGGTTTGCATTTAGCCTTGCTGACAGCCCTCTGAGGAGAGGGCTGGAAAACAGCATTGCTGCAAAGCAGCTCCTGGGAGGCCACGCTCCTTGCTAGCACAGGCACTGCCTTTTCCTTCCCGGAGCACCAGCTGGGGACTCCTGGGCGAGCCCGCAGTTGCTGCACTCTCCTGCTCCGCCGGCCTCCGGCAGCTCCCCCGTGGCGTGTGTGGCCCGAGCGGGGCGGGACGGAACGGGCTGTGTGCGTCTTGGTATCCAACCACGAACAAATCTGCTGCTGTCTTCTTAATGTATGGCAAGAACAGCCCGTAGCAGCTTCTTCCTCCCTGGATAATTACTGCTCTGCCACTGATTGCTCCCAGGAGCAGCAGAGGAGTGCCTCCCCTGCACTGCCCTGTGCATACTTTTGCCTGAGTTATTTTGTTTGTTATTGCTTTAAGGCATCAGTGCTCAAATGAAAAATCTAATCTGCGCTCTTTGCAACTGTTTGACATTCTAAGTGCATTGCCTAAGTCGATTGAAGTCCCTGAGATGCCAAACATGCTTTCAGTGATGCCCCTTGCTATGCTACCAGCAGATCCGCTTGCACCTTGATTTCAATTTCTGGATTACTTTGAGGAGGGGAAAATATAGGGCTGCATTGCAGTCTACTATTGTATTATCTGGAATTGTGTTCCCAGCTGATCAGAGGTTTGTGTGCAGCTGGAATTGGAGTGGAATATTTTGCCATCTGTGGTTCCCTGGGGGAGGTCTGAAAAGCAAGTGTATGATCCTGCTGTGGGAGTGTTAATGGACAAGGAGGGTTGGCCTGGCACACTGAGCTTGAACCTTCAGCTTGCCCTAGGAGCAAAAGAAGCTCCTTCTGCAAACATGCATCCCTCATGGATCTCATCAAAATGGCATTGCCTTGCATTTACCTGCCTGAATGGCCCATTTGATTGTATAAGGATATAACCATAACTTGCTGCATAAAGCTTTCTTGATCCCTAAAAAAATGAAATGGATTCATTATGGAAAGAGATCTTTCTTGAAAACCTGGTTGATCCAGGACTGTCTGGGCGGTGCTGCAGACGTGCTGGAGGAGTAGGAGTCAGAGTCAGGGTGGAGCTGTTTCCACCTAATTCTCCTGTATTTTCTGAGATTTATCACAGCATGCAAGCAAATGTGCCCTCCACTTTGGAGCTGAATGCAGAACTGAGCACTGCTTGTGCTTCCCATGCCAGCCTTCTCCTTATGCTTTCCTTTTCTTCAATTAACTTTCTGCTGTAAAAGGCCTCTTCTTAAATCACAGTAAGGGGAACAGCAAAGGTAGGAGTGTCTCCATTTGCTAGCAAGCTGTTGCAGGTGTGTCTGAGTTGGGGGAACCTGCACTGAGTCAGTGTCCCAGACTCCTGGTGACTCAGGTGGCAAAATCCCAGGTTGTTCCCTTCTCATACCTGAATTGCAGCAAATTTCCTGTAACAAACTCTCGCCTTCTGTAGTAACTATGCAGGGAATGCCATCCTCTCCCTCCCATATGGGTTATGACCAGTTTGGTTCACTGGGGATGCAGGCCAGTGGTGGTCGTGGCACTTCTCTTCCTACTGCCACAAGTGGAAAGTTGATTTATCTCAGCACCCTCAACCTTACCTCTCTCCTTCCCTCCCTGCCTTGTTTTTTTAAGATGGAATAAGTCACAGGAGCTGCAGCTGTCTACTGAGCTTGAGGAGATTCTTGTGCAAATCTGGAGGCTGTGTTCTCCTGGCAGATCTGCTTGCATGCATTATCCACTACTTCATTGTACTGGAAGGAGATCTATTTTCTGAAACATGGTTTATTTTTAGTCAAGACTTTCCCTGTCTAACTGGCAAAAGTTCAGCATTTGCAGCAGGATTTGCAGAAGAAGTAATTTTGCCAAATCCTCGGACTGGGGGAAGGGAGAGGAAATGTTATATTAGCTAACAAAAAAGCTAAATGCTGACTTGAAAAACAGTTTAGGACACTGTTGTGAGAGCATAAGGGTTGAGTAATGCAAATTGAGAACAGCATTGTGTTGCTGCAGTGGATAACTCAGTCTGGGTTGCTCTTGCTTTTCCTTTTGACAGCTGCCACACAGGTTAACCAGCGGTGGGTAGGAAATGCTGCTCAGGGGCAGGTGGTCAGTGGGCCAGCCTTTTGGCCTGACCCTGAGCAGTGAATTATCCAAGTCACCTTAAACAGCAGCATCCATGGGAAAAGTTCTGTCCCTGTGGTGCATTGCACTGTCCTGTTGCACTCGTGTTTGGGGCCACTGGAGGCTCATCGAGGGTTGAGCTTTTTGATCGTGTGGAATGTATCATGGCCATGTTAGAGTACCCTTGTCAGATACCCTGAAATGAATACGGTGGCACATGGGATGTCCTGAGGCAGTGCTGCAGCTGTCTTCTCCTCTCTTCCGCAGCTGCTGCTCCAGGGACGAACTGTCTTCACATGCCTCATTGCTTTCACCAACTGCCTCTAACCACTCTGGGTCTGGTACTGGTTTCTCATCTGAGCAACAACCTTTCAAAGGTGCAGGGGTATTTTCTTCTTGGTCTTGCATCTCCTCAGACATTTCCCCCACTCTATTTACAGAGTCATCTTTGTTACCATTAGCTGGTAGTGTTGCATGCGACAGACATCTGAGAATGACACCAGAGAGTAGATGATTGTGTTCAAAGGCTTTGGTTCTTACTCTGAAAAAATGAGAGTTGTTTCCACATGTGGGCATGGAAATTATTTGTTTCCTGTTGCAGGTTAACTCCAGCAGTTTGTTTTATTTTTCTCCCTGCCCCAACCCACCTAGAGACAATTGCACAGCAACTTTGTCATGATTCCATTAAAAAACCGAGAAATTCTTCAGTTCCAATTTTTTTCTGAGTGTTTGGAAACCAGAAAAAAGAGAGGAAGTAACACAAGGAATTTAGGTGTATTCTGCTTTTGGTCAAAGTGGGTATATGTTGCCTGTAGGTAACAGACCTGCATCTATTTGAAAAGATTGGGGATAAAACAAAATTTTAAGTGCTGTTTCAGTCTTTGGGGTAGAAGCATCATGACAATCAAGGTAGGAGCGCCCATCAACTACCTAGAGCAATAATCTTCCTGAAGGAATTAATCTGATTTAACCTGATAAAAGAATTTATGCAGTGGGGAAAGTCTCTACCATTTCCCACCAAGCTTCCTGAGAAGACTGGGAAAAAATAAGTGCCAAGATGATGCTCTTTTCTCCGTGGGGGAGGGGCTTTTGTCCTCCTTAAGCCTGTTATTATCTTTCTGTTAAAAACGGTATTAGCTGGCAAATCAGGATTATTTTAGCTAGTCAATTTTCCCTAGTTGACTGGGAACTTCATAGTTGCAAACCTATTTGCAAATCCCCTGTCCATGTGGGATGCAGATGATCTTGTGTGCCCCAGTGTTGATGCAGCAGTTGGCCCCATGCTTGCCATACCCCTGATGGCCTGTGGATGTAGAGACTTCATAAGTTTGAAGCTTTTCCTTAGGGAAAGTTTGTGGGTGGTTGGGTTTTGTGGTTTTTCCTTACATTGCTAATTATTTCAGGGAAATTCCTATCTTATTAGTGCTTTCTCCCCAAAAGCAATTCTCTTCCTCTCTGTCTCTTGCCCTCAGAGGCTGGAAGAGCACTGATGTGTTAGGAAAGCCAGTCTCTGCTTTAAATGGCCTTAAGCATGTCAATATTCAGCTCAATTTCCTCTTACACTGGCTTACTACAAAATGAGCAGGAATCTCAGGGCATCCCTGGGTCAGCCTTTTTTCTGATGCTCAGGAGGATTTCATTCCAGATGGGTGAGTTTATGGAGAGGGAGATGTCTACATTGAGTTTTGAGTACTCTGATAGGAAAATATTTTTTCTATCAGTGAATTTTTTCTGGTATCACTGTTCTATGCTTCAAGTATGTGGGCATATGTTGTAATCTGCTGGCAAAGCCTCTGAAAATCACTGTCCTGGGTTGGGCCAAAGGTGTGTGTTAACTGCTAATATCTGAATCAATACCCAGTCTCCAGTGGTGTAACAGAAGCTGCTCTGGAAGGAGTTAAATGGAGGCTGAGCAGCCTAATTCAGCATTCCATCTGCTCTAGCTTGACCCTGTGCCTTGCAAATGTGCTGGGTTTTAAGTAGATTGAGAGCTGAACTTGGCTGGTAGCCTCCAGTGCCAGGTACTGGGGCAGGTGAGGCGCTGCCGTGTCTGGCTGAATGCTGGAACCCACATCTGCATGAGAGGGTGCAGCAGTGGGAATTCTGGCAGTCTCTGGGTTACCTGCGGCAAAGAACGGAGCTGACTTCAGATTGCCATTTTTAAAACCTTTGTTTAGTGCAGGTGAGCAGTTCTGCGGGCATTCCATAGTTTGTGCTTACCCAACCCACCCAGCAGGACTGTGCCCGTGTCCCTCAGCTTGGTTTCACAAGCGGAGACCTCACGCAGCCCTCATGGAGGGTCAGCATGTGGCGACTGCCTGAATGCTGCCTATCCCCAAAGGTGCTTCTGCTCTGCTTTGCTCTGTAATTACTTGCCACGCGTTGTGTCCTCCCCAGCAGCTTTCACCGCAGTTTTTAAAGGGGAAGATAAGGAACAGTGGACAGATGGACATCTCGGAGGACTGCTGGTAATGGGCAGGGAGAGTGGTTTTAGCCCTGGTACTTGCATGCAGTGTACTCTCCAGGCAGATCCCACTGTGATCCTTGATGAAGTTTCCCTTTTCTTGGCTGGCCCATTGTAAAACCCTTTCCGTTCCAAGTTTTGTTTGGAAAGAGTAACACCCACACAGATGGCTGCTTTTCAGTTGTCATTCACGTTGGGATTTTTTATGCTCCTTTTTTGCATTACCCTCAGGTGAAATCCAGGCTTGCCAAAAAAACACATCCCAGATTTAGAAAGGAACTAAACAGTAAGAATATTCTGCTTCTTCTCTTTAAGCTGGGAATGCAGTGAGCTATCTCATACTTTATTGGTTTGCAAGGGATTGTGTTACTTTTTCTTTTTGGCTGAGTTTCCATGTAGTTCACTTGTTTGTTTTCCTTAGAGAAAAGGTACAGCTTTCATTAAAGGTGGTTTTGGCTATGTTTTGCTCCTTCCTTGAGACTGAGTGGTTCCACTTTTTCTAGACAAGTGCCAATGTTCTGCTTTGGAGTCCTGCTGGTCTCATCTGATAAGGGTTGGGGTGTTTTTTCCTCCTAAGTAGCTCTCAGAATTGCTGGATTGATAAATAGTAAGTGTTTTTAGGTCTTTGAGATATTGTGGCAGAGGGGAAGGGGAGGAGAACAATAGCATTGCTGGAAAACATGGATTTGGTATGCTGGTGATTTATGAAACTGTAGTTACAGCTCTTGCTTGAATCCCTTGCTGAGTTCCAGGATGCTGTGGATGGCACAGTCCATAAAATCTGAGTGGTCTTGCCTTTCTCCTGGCCTTTTAGCTGTACAGGAGATGTAGAGTTAAGTCACAGCTGGCCACTGTGCACCCAGGGTGCCAGGGTGCAGGAAGATGAGGCTGAGAAAAAAGGTGAAAATGGCAACCTGAAATGGCAAAGGTTTCTGATAGGTTCCTAGAATTGTGGCTTGCTGTCTGTTTCCTTTATTTATCTAACCCTGCAAAATTGCTGTGGCAGGGCTGGTGGTAGGCTTTGGGAGGCTGGAAAGATGCCAGTACAAGGAGGTGTCTAGTGCTTCCTTCCAAGTGTATTAACTCATTCCTGAAATATGCATTTTGTCTAAAAAAAAAATTTCTAGGGTAGCTGGTTTTGGGGCCTCAGTGGTCATGCTTTGAGTGGAAATGAGACTGTCAAAGGGTTCTTCAGGAGGGCAAGGCCAGGCACATGCATATTCAATGGTGCTGACAGTGCTGCCATTGGCCCCACGTTTCCAGGCCTTCATGTTGCATGGTGAGGAGCACACCAAGGAGAAGTGTAGTCCCTCAGGGATTTAGCAGGTTGCATCTGTATTGAAGAGGATTTTTTAAAGGGATTGATAATCAATCCGCCACTCTCTGTTTTTTGCCCTGGCATGGTGCCAGCAGCCCAGATATGGTGGCTGGGCTTGTCCCACATGCAGGTGCAAGCTGTGGGAGCATTTGAGTGGGGAGGATCAGAGGCTGAAACCCTGCGTGGTCAGTGCCAGCAGCTGCCAAAACCCCTGTGCCGGTTTTCTACTAAATGCAGTCCTGGATTAAACTGAGTAAATACCTGGCTTATGGGAGCAAGGATAAATGGCTCGACCATGGTGATTTTCTTTTTGGTTTTTATTTCCTAATATGCAATTGCTGTAATTCTTCTGTGTTACTTTTATAATTCTTGATTTCTGAAAGTATGTTTTCCTTTTTTTATTCTTTTCCTGAGGGTTTTCAACAGTGTTTTCTAAAGCTATTGTAGTGGGTATTTTCCCTTCTCTATCAGAAGCAGCTTTCATTTTGGAATGAATAGCTCGTCATTGTTCGCACTGTATTCCACTTTTATGGGCTTTTTTTCCCCTTCTGACTTTGACAAAAGGGGAAAGCAGTCTCCTAAATACTTCTGGAGTCCTTTAGGTCACTTTGCAGAAAATATTTCTTTCCTGCTATAGAAGGCCTCATATTCAAAGCTCCGGGCAGGAAAGCTGTTTACAGCACTCACACTGGAGTTTCTGAAAGCGTGGTTCTTGTGTAGCTTTTGCTCGGCTTTGGCCAGTTTCAGTTAAGATTGTGCTGAATTCACCTTTGAGCAGGACTTCATAACCTTGTTGGAGTTGAGTTTCATTGAAACATTTCCAGCGACATAACCTGCTACTGCCAGTTTCTACAGAGCATCCCACGTGTTAAACCTGTTCCGCTCTTCCAGACCAATGCCTGCTTTCAAACTCCCCCAGTTCCCTGCAGAAATAACAGGTTATTAATAGGATCTTTATGCATGTGTCTTTACCAGACTTGACGTAGCTTTGCACCAAAATGTCTCTTTACCTACACTGCACTCAGAAGCTGAACCCTGTGGTCAGCACGGTGTACATCTGCAAACCTCCCTTGGTTTGTTCAGAGCATGATGATCTGGCTGTGCAAACACTTACATTTACTTCCCTAATTTAAAATGAGTTGCAATAAAGAATTTATCCACTCAGGTTCTTATGGAACTAAATATTGTTTATTTGACATGGGGGTTGATTTGCATTTTTGGGTTTTCCCCCTTCCGCTGCAACAGCGGTGAACAGCTTTGGGTTACATCAGCCCAGGTATATGGTACTTGTAGCATAGCAGTGATGTTTCCTAGGATGTGTCTGACTTCTTCCCCTCTCTTCTAAATGATCACTGGTCTCGTTGAGTTGGCACAAGGTCTCCTGGCCTGTTGGGTTCTGGGAGTCTGCTGATCCAGCAGTGAGAGGGCTGTGGTGAGCCAACTGCTTAGGCACAGGATGTGAGGCACCAACCACAGCAAGTCACTACGATCTTCTCAGCTGCTTGTTACCATGAACTTGCAGCGCTTGCAGTGTTTATGATCTGATGTTCAGGAGATAGGTTTTGAGGGGTAACTGTCTGAACATGCAATCCCAGCACTTATCGCAGCTGACCAGCCAAGTTGGATATGCACTCACAAACAATGTACTCCTTTGGCTATAGTTCCCCATAAGATGGGGGGGGAGGAAGAGGGTAGAGGGAGAGAATGGGGCACATGTAGACATTAATAACCTCTTCTCGAGTCCTTGTTCTCTTTCATCCTTTGAATTAGCTTTCCCCCCCCCTAGTGTGACAGCAGAATTTTGTAATAAAATCCACATGGGAGAAACCAGTGGTGTGTTTTCTAGTCAAAACAGCCTCCATGTCATCTGACTATTCAAATGGCAAAGAGAAGTGTTTGGATTAAGAGACTAGAGGCTGAATGCATGTTGAACAAATTAGTTTCTACCCTTTAATGATGTAATGACGATGCTGATGCTGTTAGAGAAACCACAAAAAAAGAACGTTTCTCAGAGCATCTTCTGAATTAATTCGTGTATATAAACTGCAAACTCAAGTCCTTTTCATCTCAGTTAAAACCCTTGGGGTTTTTGGGGAGGTGCCTTTTCTTGGTTGGGTTTTGTGGTGGGACAGCAATATGTGCTTGCTGCTGGCAATGACTTGGTCTCAAAGCAGAGGAGCTTGTCCTCCTTTTTCAGCCCTTGTTCTCCTTGAAGTCATGCCATACTATATCAGCCCCTCTGAGGAGATTTGTGCTAGGCGTGGAGGGATGATAATTATTTCTCTTCAAAACAATGTATGAAGTATGAGCATCATACATGTGTATCATTTGCTCCACAACTGTTTGCTTATAGTGACCTGGAGTAATACTCCAAGCATGGTGATGAATTTTATTTCCATAGGAAAAGATGCGCTTTCTTTTCTTCTTTTATCCTGTTTCCCTTAAGGTTGCTTGAAGCAGATATTCCTTTGGCTGTTTTCAGATACCAGCCAAAAATTCTAGTGTTCAGCCTTCAGAAGGCTTTATGTGTAGGTTAAATGAAGGGGTAATTTACTAAAAGACCTAACACTGGCACTGCAGCATCCCTTAGGTAGGTGTAGTCATCATTACCTAAAAATCCCTAAGGTGTAATAAGAACCTGATGATGCCCCTCCTTGAAAAATCTGGTTAGAATTAGAAGTCAATTAAAAATATAATTTTCAGAAGGACTCATATTTGACATTTTGAATATTATTTCTGAATGAAAATGCTGTTTCCATCTCTTTCTGCCACCGTAAGGGAGCTCCCCTTTAGGCATGCAAGGCAAGAAGACCAGTAGACATCTCCATGATGCAGTAGTTTTTCTCTTTGACTCTTTTTGTCTGATGTATTAAAGTCCCTCCAGATAGGCTGGGTTATGTTATATTAGCTTATCCTCTACCTTAACTAGAAAGCTCTCTTGAACATTTTTTACTGTTAGTGTTGAGAGAGATCATATTTGTAAGTAGCCCGATGCCAAGGCTATTTTTTTTACCCACAGTGTTAATTGTGGGGGAAAATAGGAAAAAAAAGTCTCTGCTTGAGCTTTCTAGCCTTGAAGGCTTGGCAGGCATGTTGTGAAAGAGACTCCTGCTTTCCTGATGGAAACCCTTTGAATTAAACTTTGAGTCAAGGGACTTTGTATGTCTGTCTGTCTATGGAAAAGCCTGTGAGCGTACTTGTCTCTCGGTGTCTGTGGAAAAACCAGCTGCTGTGTCTGCTTGTGAGTGTTTGTCCTGGGGATCTGCCTGAAAAGCTGTTTTTTCCATTGCTTGAGCAGAATGTCAGGCTTGGCACACTTTGTCATGCAAAGTGATACAGATAGGGTTGGCAGCTGGCACACCTTTTAAAGAGCCTGTTATTATAATCTTGCCATAACTCATTAATTATGCTGTTGAGGTAATGATAGTGATATACTAGTCTAGCTAAAACAACTCCTATACAAACCAAGGTTCACTTTGGTTCTGTCCTTCCAGTTTGACATGCTGCAAAGGTACAAGGCAGTTCTGATCTTCTGTACTTCTTCCCTCATGGGTGTATTGGTATCTGTGATAAAATAATCCCCTGCTGTTCCTAACCAGGTTGCAAAAGCCACAAGGATGATGTGTGGGAAAACAGACTTGGTGTTAATAATTTAGCAGCTACATCATAGAATCAGAGTGGCTTGGGTTGGAAGAGACCTTAAAGATCATCTTGTTCAACACCCCTGCCCTAAGCAGGAACACTTACCATTAAGCCAAGTACAAGATGCCTAATGCTTTCTTAATAGTTGCAGTTGTACCCATGAAAATATGATTCATGTATTGATAAGAACACCCTGCAAAAGGTATACAGTGTGAATTTTTACCTATATAACACCTCACTTGTAGATGTAACTGTTCATATTTATACCTAACTATGAATATATCTAATGAAGGATTAGATATTGCACTTGACAAGTCACAGTGGTTGTGCTTACTGAGAACTCTATAAAGCTGCATTGATCTGTAAATTAGGCAATCACCTCCTTTTTTGTGGAAATGTGACCCTAACAAGAAGTCTTTAGATTAATTTCAGTTACATATTTTTCTCCTTCCAAGTCTAGAATTCCGATTTATGAAAGTAGCAGGGGAACAGAGACTTATTGGATGTTCTTGAGAGGATTTTTGGGATATGCTTTGCAGCAAAGAGGCCAGGAGCTCTCAGCTTTCCCCATTTGCTGAGCTCGTCCCCGGGTGTGCTCTTGTCTACAGAGCAGATGCTGGAGGGCACCAGCTCAGTGAAGGCTCTGCACTAAAATGCTCTGCTGGTCTGAGGTAAGTGTAATTGCTGTGTCTCTTTCCTGGGGCTGAGCTATTCTTCCCTGGAAATGAAGAGGAAGAAAAATCAGCTCTATTAGCAGATCAAAAAAGAGCAATCTGCCAGTCTTCCTAATGCACAGGTCACACCATGCCCAGAGCTGGGCTTTTTGTTAAGGGCAGCTCAAATAAGAAAAGCAAGCAAACCTCCGAACAAAACAGAAACCAAAACTAACGAAGGAAGCATCTGCTGTTCAGATGAACTGATATAGGTGAGGGAGGAAAAAAACAAGTCATCAAAGACTTCCAAAGGCTTGCTGCTTTGGCCAGGAATCTGCAGCTTGGAGATGGCAGACACTTTATAGTGTGATGGTGATGCAGATGGTTCTATGGGGCTATCCTAGGCAAAAGCAGGCTGGGTGATGAGAGGTAGCTGATGATGGTGAGCTAGGATGCACGAAGGCCAAGACTCTGGTCTTGCTCTTTTTAGAAGAGTTGAGATGTGCCTCTCCAGGGCAGCTCTGGTTCCGTTCACTGTTTTTGAGGCAATGAGAGGTATTGTGGGAATGAAGGAAGGAAACTTTGTCTCAGCGTTGGCCTATATTTTCACTTTGCATAGTAAGCAGAGTGTGGCCCTGGTTTGTGACGGTGCTGAGGGACTTGTTTGGCCACTCTGAATGAGCATCTCTCCATGGCAACAGGAGAGGAGCCCTGGTCGGCAGGGCACTTCAGGCTGAGGTGGGTTGGTTTGTTTGAAAGTCTGGCACAAGGCAGCAATGCTTAGGTTACTCTTTTTATTACCATAGCATTTGTAATGCTGGCTTAAGGATGCCTCCCTGCAAGCACATGAGCAGGAGGACTGTTTGTTCTGGTTACTCTCCTGGTTGCCAGAAGCCCAACTGGTTTGAGGTGAGAGGAGAAAGAAGAGAAAGGGTTGTTTTCGCTGGATGCCAAATACAAAGGGGAAGTATAATGTGCCCACAGGCTGCATTGTCGGTGCATAAACCTAGCGAACAGGAGAGAGGACAGACTGCTTGTATTGGCACTGCTGTCAGCTCTCATTTTCTCACAGCTGGGGGACCATGAATGCACAGACCCCATTGATGGGATGTCCTGGTTTTAACCTTCTCAGTTGAGGGATTTGTCGGTCCCAAAGCATAACATGTTTCTGTGTGCACCTTTCCAGCAGCAATGGGATTCATACCCTTCGCTGAGTGGTCCCTGCCAGCCCCAGAGTGGGTTAGTGCCATGTTGCTTATCTGCACTTCTCTGTGGAGTGAGAGGTCACTGGCCCACAGTTTCTAATTGTGATCATCACTCTCATTATTACTGTCTGCAATGTTCAGAGAGCCCAGTTTTTTATTTAGCTAGTAACTGGTGAGAGAATCCTCATGAAATTTTGGTAATTTATCATTTTAGTTCCTTAAAATTCTTGGTTTCTTCTAATCAGAAATGAACAACCTGGTTTGAGAGTACCTCAGTGCTCTTAGTGTGCATGAACACTTGAAGCAGCTGCCTACGGATGGGAAGCACAAGAGGAGCACAAAGAATCAGAAGCATTTTGTCAGCCTGGTTTAGCTACAGCAGTGAGCAAATGCATCCTTTTATGTGCACATGCAGTGTCTGACATCCACGTAGAGTGCTGACAAGATGCTGTGGCTTGGAGGACAAGTTGAATGATCTGCATAAAGTCCTTATGATTTCTTCTCTCAAAGCAGAAGTGGCTAAAAAACCTTCAGAAGAAGAGGCCTGTCTGATTTTGTTTCTGTTAATTTGTTCTGGAGGGTTGATTTTAGTCAACCCTAGGAGAAGGATGTCTGCTCTGTGTTACTGGCTTTGGATCGGCTCCTGGTTCAAGGAGGTAGAGGTGTCCTCTGTGTGAGCCATTAACCTGTTTCCTGGACCTTGTGTTTGTGCATCTTCTGACAGACAAAGCAGCCCTTGACTCAGGTGGATCAGCTTCCTCCCTGCCGTGAATGTTTCCACTGTTAATGAAAGATATTTTTGTTTTGGAGGCAAAATATACCCAAAGACACCCTGGCAGGATTTTTGGGCCAGTTTTTGACTCAAGATACTTAGTGAAACAGAGGAACAGCTTGAAAACAGTGCCCTGGTCCTTCAGCTGCCTGAGGAGAAGTGGCTTAGAGCCCCTTCAGTTCAGCAGTGTGCACAGCACCGCCTTGCTATTCCTTGTGAGTGCACTGATTTTCACAGCCTCCCAGCTTTGGGAGGGTTTGATGTGCGTGGGGAAGCTGTGCTGTAGAGAGGTGATCTTGCTGTGTCTTCCTGGAAGTTTGTCATGCTGGTGGCACAAGAGGTTTGTAATCATGATCTGCTTGTTGCACCCTTTAAGATTGAAGTTGTCTGTGTGGCAGGAATGTCCAAGCAGATGGAGATGCCTCATGCCCTCAGATTTCCTTGCCAAAGTGGCCCAGTCATCATGAGAGTGTGTGTCATTTCTAATGGGCCTATGGTTGTAGATGCTGGATAAATTCTGTGCCATGCATTGGGGAGCTCTGTCCTGGAGTTTGAGCTGCCTTTTGGTGGATGAAAGGTTGCACTTGTTCTTGTCTCTTTGAACACTTACAGCTTCTGTTTCAGAGTGTCATGCTATGGAGAAGACAGGACATGCTGTGTCTCACTCCTTGGGGCTCTGCACCAGAGGAAACATTTCCCCTCTGAATCCTCTGTCCAGGAAAGATGTTCTCTGCAAGAACAGTTGGAAGTATTTGTGATCCCCTCTTGCTCTGCTTGTATTTCAGAGTCCTGTCAGAGGCAGTCTCTTAAGATGCCAGGTCAAAGGATTTAAATGCTGGAGCCCAAACCTCCCCCAGCTTTGCTGTAATGCCGATGTGTGGTAGCTCAAGAGTGGAAGACCTGCCACACTGGCTCCAGCCAAAGTCCAGATTGGCCAGTATCCCTTCCCCTGGTGACAACCAGAGTGGATCCTCAGGGGAGGAGGAATCTCAAGGTTTAACAGCTGCACCGGTGTTGTCCTCCTGCAGTTTCCATGGTACTTTTCAGATACTTTCTATAATTCGCTCTGAGTAGCAGAACATACCACAACACAATTGTGGATCACTTGGAAGAAGTATTTTCTCCTTCTGGTTAACTTTTTTTTATCTGCTGTCTCGTGGTTTTTTGATGAGAAGACTTGGTCTTTGCTCCTAATATGGTTTGCATGACACCAGTGGGTCCTGCAGGTTGTTTTCTTTCTTGCCTCAGTACATAGGTACCTTTTTTTATTAAGCTGCCCACAGCTTCATATTTCATGATGATCCACTGTCTGCTTTGACTGTGCTGCTCTGGAGTCTGAATTCAGGCAATTGCTTTGTGGATGCTTTGAAGGGGATTAGAACTGACCTATAATTGAAGAGAAAATGGAGTAATGGCAGACTCTGTTGCAAAAGCATTCTGTGCTTCTAGCTGGAAGAGTTGTTGAACATACTGAAGAGAAGGAATTCAGAAACATGCCCACATGACCCCAGATCTATTACTCAGCAGGCGTTTTTGTTGCACATCTTGCATTTATTTTCTTGCTACAACTTAGGCAATTTATCAGTGTTGCCATTCTGTAACTGGACACTCCTTTGCACTGTCTGCCTCTCCAGCCAAAAATGAAGTGAGAATGATGTTAGCTAACGGCATGATCTCTGCAATTCATCTAGATGAAGACAGAACTCAGCTGCTCCCTCCATTTATTTACTTAGTTTAAAGTACTGAAATCTACAAATGAACTCTTCAATTTTCCAAATGCTGTGATAAGAAAATAACCAGCCCCATTTCCTAAAATTTTTCAGAGCTGATGTCCATGCACATAGAAAAATCCAACACATCCAAAGCCCAACTCACAGATTCCTATACAAGAGCACCACCACTTGAGATGGCGTGATGGAAATAATGGTGCATCCAGCAAATTGATCATCATGTTCCACAATAGTCAGTATACTTAACAGCAGCTTAACTTTCTGTGTTATCTGTAGGTTTTTCTGATCTCAGCAAAGATTTATATTTGAATGTCTGTGGATTTCTATGTTGTGCATGTTGCTTGGTTTGGACTTTGGGAAGATCATCTTGTTCACTCTTGCTCGAGGTGAGGAAGCAAGCAGGCCAGAAGTTAAGCCAACAGATTTCTACTTCTCTCCTAAGCTTTGTGTTTTGTCTGTGCTGGTCCATGTTGAAGGATTGGAGATCCATCAACAATGTTAGAGTAAAAACTGTGTGGTAACTTGTTCTGGTGAAACTCTCCTGTGTGTCTTGGTTTCTCTTTCCAATGGAATTTCCTTGAAACTCCCTCTCCATCTACTGGTGCCTGTTCCTGTGGCAGATTGAGAAGGGCCTTTATCTGTGACAAGGGCTCCAAGCACTAAGATGGCTAATTGACAAGTCTGAGCAGAGAAAATAGCTGCCTGCCCGATCAGATGCTGATGGCTTGGCGGGAAGTTTTCTCTCTTCCTGCTTTTTGAGTGTCCTACAGTACCGGTTGTAGTTTCCTGTGAGACTTGTATTCACTGTGCATGCAGGATTTGTTCTTCGCCTGTGACCAGAACATGACTGGTGTTTCTTTAGGAATAACAGCAGCAGAACCAGGTAGCTGTCATCTACTCTCCAAAAAGCATTTGGCTGCTGTTTTCTCTTACGCTACAACAAAGCACTGCTCCAAATGCAAGTAGCTTTCTTTGATCTTTTGTGTTCCTGAAGAGCCTTGTGGCAACGCTACACCAAAATTCTGCTGTTTGAGTTGTGCCTTCCCCTGAAGGGAAGAGCAGAGCCTGGACCGAAGGTGACAGACATTATGCATTAGGCAAGGTGGCTTGCCACAGTGCAGCTGGCATCCGTGGTCCTGGGAGCTAAACTTCTGTGGGGCTCTGTGTGCCCATGTGTCCTTTCCACCATGAGATGAAACTTGGCACAGTCTGGCTTTGCAAAGCGGAGTAAAATGCTGTTGGAGAACTTATTCCTGACCCTCTGCCTTCCTGCCAGAGCAGAGCCTGCAGAGTGCCAGCCTTTGTCAATCTGAAGTCAAGGGGCTGCTGTCCCCCAAGGTGCAGGGGATGGAGAAGCCTTGTGGCAGGTTGGGAACGGGGAGCATCTGTGGCTGTGTGGGTGTTCTGTGCCCACGTGGCAGAGAGTGTCTGTCAAGGCATGGATTTACAAACAGAGGAGCTCATTAGTTGGAGCAGCCGGATGGTGTGGCAGAAGGCCCGGGCTTGGGTAAGCTTTCGGGTAGCTACTTGAAGGAGGAGGCAATTGCTGAAACATTCATAAACTTGACTGTGAGCAGACTTCCCAGTTGCCTCATCCTCAGTGGAGACCAGGGAGTGCAGCCAGGAGCTGCTGTACTCATCCCGGGAGAGATGGCAGGGAGCAGCAGGCTCCAGAATTAATTCTCTTCATTAATTCTCCATAACAAATTTCCACCTTCAAAAGCCTAAATGAGCAGAGGCCTGCCAGAGCAATACCCCGAGTGGTAGCTTTTCCTATTTTTTTCCCATCCTGTAAGTTTCATATGGAGGAGGATGCTCTTGGAGTCTCAAGAAAAATAGCAACAAAACAATGCTAAACATTGGCTGTAAAAAATGTACTTATTTGTTGCACGTTGAAATGTGACAAGTGGGTCATCTCATGCAAGCCCCTTGTTATTTTAGCTTTTACTCTTTGCCTCATATGTAAGTTGTAATACTTTTTAAAATATTATTCCCTTATATTTGGAAATAAGGGTGCAGTGGTTTAGCTTCCAAACACCTTCGTCTCTGCATGTCTCTCAAGGCAGCCAGGTGTGCTGTACCTGGTTTTATGGCTCTATGTCCCACACAAGCTAGACTGACCTGTCTGGTTGAGGGCATTTTTCCACACTGTTGTCTTGTTTTCCTTTTTAACTTTTCTTCTGTTTTCCTCCTGAAAAGTAAAAGAGGATGGTGTGAGGAACAGTTGGGAATTCAAGGATAACTGCTGCACTTGTCCTCAGTTTACCCTCTCTCATCTCTCGCCACAACAGCCTGTGTTAGCAAAGATGACAGTGTGTTAGCCAGAGCAAATACATTTTTTGCTGTTTGAGGAATTGGCTAATCGTTACACGCCTCAATTTCCCCATTTAAGAATGTATTCTTTAAAACTGCCTGTTTTCTCCCAAGTTTGTGTCTCTTTGAAACAGGCACGAATTTTGCTATAAGGTCCTCTTCAGCACTGCTGTTGTGAATCCAATGCTGCTTCCTCCAGAGAGGCTCAAAGTGCTTCTGTGCATCAGTTAGGGACTGGCCTCCATAACAGGATAGAACTTGAAAGGGGTTCTTTTGGAGGTTTTTTTAAGGTACTTTTGCAGATGTTGTGGTTAAAGGCTTCTATTTTTAAAACCCTAAATCTTGGAATGTGGCTCCATCACAGTGCATAGTGGGATTTGGAAAAAGTCTGCTAAAACTGTATATGAGGAATAGTGAAACAGTTAGGTCATGTTAAAGTTGTTAGACTTTCTGGTGCTAGTGCATGTCTTTTGGGGTTTTTTTAATGAGTGTTTTTCTTTATAAAAATACAAATAATGGACCTTCCATTTTAGACAAATATCCCTTTTTTAGGATGGTGGATTTTTTCCTAGTAAATGGCTTATTTTTGTGGGAACAGCCTTGCTCTTTCCATCTGATGTCTGTGCCCACATCTCTGACTGTTCCCATTTCAGAATGGAGGAGGATTCTGGTGCCAGCAGGAAAACTTCAAAAGCTGCCATGCAGGGAAGTTCACATTTCTGAGGCATTTGGAATGAGCAAGAAATAAAACACCAAAACCCCCTAAACTTTTACTGCCACGCAAAAATAACAG
Organism: Donacobius atricapilla; assembly: GCA_013397315.1. Taxonomy (NCBI): domain Eukaryota; kingdom Metazoa; phylum Chordata; class Aves; order Passeriformes; family Mimidae; genus Donacobius; species Donacobius atricapilla. The sequence continues at coordinate 372,568 of WBMY01007371.1, read as the reverse complement.
AAAAACTTGCTTCTTGGTTCCTGTAGTCCTTTTCATGCTAAAGTACTGAAACTGATTAATCCTGTCATCCCCTAAAATGAACCTGAGATATTTAGGAGCACCCAATAGCTTTTAAAAAAAATATGTTTTATCTGTTGACTGCTGCAGTTGTGCTGTCATACTCGTTGACTTAAAATGGGACTTTTGGGTGCTGTTTAGATGCTGGAAACAGGTAATGGCTCTGTTTCCTCACATGCAATGCTATTACTGGTGTTTGTCACACCACAGACCCAAGTGGTACCCAGTAGTTGTGCTCACCACTATCCCCAGCACCCAACTCCAGCTCTCCTGGTGGAGCTGAGTTTGGATTAGGCAATTTTTTTCTCTACAAGCCTCCTAAGAGCCTATTGAGAGGGAAGGGGAATGGCTTTTCTTTCCAAGAGCAGCTGAATGTGGTGCCCTAGTTACCATGGTTTTTTAAATGGAGTACTTCAGAGGATGTACAAAAGCATCTTTAGTACTTGCAGTACAAGGAGAATGAAAGGACCTAGATTATGTCAGCAGTGTAGCACAGGCTTAAGTGAGTATCATTCATTTATTGTTAGGACATGACCCAATTTGGGTTGTATTTACGGAGTTGGAGGAGAGAATAGACCTGTTTCAGATTACTTTTGAGCTTTAAATGTACTTACAGGCTTTGTGTCGGAATGGCCTTGGCTCCCACTGGGTAAACAGAGCCTTTCAGAGGGTGTTCCCCATGTAGTGGAGCAGTGATGCATCCTGGCTTGTCTTGTGCTGCCAAAATGGGTTGATTCATAGCACGGCTCTCCTCATGGCAATGTACTAGATGGGGAGAAAAACGAGTTGTCAGACAGAACTTGCCCAGCTGATTTTTTTTTTTTTATTTTACTGCATTTTCCTGCAAGGATTTTAAAGCCTCCAGTTACTATATAATTTGTCGACTGGTTCCAGCTAAGTAGATCCTTAGCTGAAGGCTGTGGCCCTGCAAAAGACTGGTGAAGGTAATAGATCATGAAGTCTGCACACAGTGGGATGCTTCTTTTGCTTGGGTTTTTTTCCCCCCTGCTCCTTCCTGTAAAGCAGTGGGTGGTCTGTTTTAAACGCCACCTGTGTCATGATCCATCGCCTCCTTCTTTTTACCTGGCTGTGATGGCAATATCTGCATCTCCTTCTGGGAGTCTCCTACTGTCCTTTAAACAGTTTTGGTGCTGCTGAGAGGAACATCCCATCTGCAGATCCTGTGAAGGATGCAATTTCTTGAATTATTTTTTTCTCCTGCAAGGATTCCTGTAGTCATTACATTAGCTCAACCCTGATGATGCAAACTGCTTTGAGAAGAGTCCTGAGCAGAAGCTGCTCTTAAACCTATTTGCAAATTTGAGAGGGGGAAGTGAGAAGATGAGCATGGAAAACTCATAAGGAACTGAAGCTTGGTAAAGCTCAGTTTTTTCAGCAAACACTACATGTTAGTTCAGATGGGCCTTGTGTGAAGAGCAGCGGAAATCTGAGTTGCACTGTAAATTCATTAGCAGCGTTCACATTCATTTCAGTGGAGCCAGGGCTGCAATCTCCTGCTAACCAGTGCTTTAAGTCTGTGCTTCTTCCCCTGGAGAGGCACATCTGCCTCACATCCTCTGCAGCCTCCTTTTAAAGGGAGCCCTTTTCCCATGAAGAGGGGGAGAAATGCATCCATCCCTTCCTACAGCTGTGCCAGCAAGGCACAGTCTGGTTTACTCCAAAAGGAGGGTTGCATTCCAGCTCGGGAGGTGTATGGCAGGATGGTCACTGGGACACCCACTGGAGGAAGAGAGGGGCTGCAAGCACCTAGAGACTGAACTTGTTCCTCTGAAGATACCAACTGCTTCAAAGCCTGGATGCATCCAAGCACCAGTGCATCCATGTCCAGGCTGTGCTAGCACCGCTTAGCTTCTGCATTAAGGGAACTTGTTGCTCTGTAAGAATCAGCATCCAATGGTTTTAGGTTTGCAGAGAACCTGCTGCCTGGGAAAGCTCTTTCGTTTGTGAGCCAAGGTACCAAAAGTATGTTAATTGCAGGTGTACTGCACTGCTGGAGGTGGGCAGGTGGTCTCATGGGGCAGGGTCCCTGGGGTCTGCCAGCACACCAAGGTCAGAGCAGCACCAGGCTGCCTGCAGCAACTTCAGAATTGAGCATGTAGGGGCAAACTGGCATTTCCTCCTTTTCCTGGCTTTCTCAGGAGTGCAGATGGCAAGTCTTGATAGTGATAACTAAAGGCTTAGTACAGAGAGGTCCGTCTAGTGTGGGATATGTAAACCGCCGTTCAGGCTTGGATACATTCCTTTTCAACCTGTAGGAGGTTTAGGCTGATTATTCTGTTCCATTCCTTTTTCCTTCCCTTTTTTAAAATTTCTTTATTTTTTACTCCAATTTCGTAGTGTTGGTCCAAGTAAAGGATAATAAAAATTAAGTAACTTGGCCTGCCTCTTACACAGCTACTGCTGTGTGTAGTTAGCAATTTAATGAGAAATGAGGCAAGGCAGAGCTCATTTTGCTCTCATATAGCCAAGCTGGCTGTGCAGGACTTAGGAATAAGATGGGATAGTAATCGAATATGATGTTGTGGTATTTAGGGCAAGATCACAGGAAAAGCATTGTATTCCTTTGAACAGGATGGAGCCTTTCACGTGATTTTTTTTTTAACTTTATTTCTGTAATCTTGATCTGTTATCTAGGAGCAGGAAGACATCCTAAATTTGGAAATATATTTCATCTGCTCGAGGAGCAAAAGATTCCATCTTGGTCTGTCTAAGGAGCCCTGGTGTCCCCCTGGTGTGGGGCATCTTGTTTGGCAAATGCTGGGGGTTGCTGTGCCCAGGGAAACCCACTGGGTGACCTTTAAACTTGTATTAGGGCTGGAGGGTTTTTCATCTGTTGCTGTTGGCTCACCTCCAAGGTATGTTGTGGGCTGTGCAGTGCCTGCCCACACAAACGTCCCCCAGACTTCCCCTTCACTGTGTCTCTCATACCTGAGAAGTCACTCAGAGCAGCTCTTCACTGGTGCTTCCCACTTGCTGATGTCTGTCTGTATGGGCAGTCTGTCATTGATCTGGCCCGACTGGTAGGCTGACTCCTTCCAGAGCTCACTGGAGTTTCAGAAGGAATAAAAGAATAGGTTTAATGTCAGTGGCCTTGCATTAGGAGGTTCGATTACTGGTTTTTTGTTCACCCTGCTAGCTTTTCTCCTAGACTCATTAGGCATGTGAAGTTTATTTAATTTCCTCTTGAATTTAATAACTTTGAAAGGACTAAAATCAGCAGCTGTTTGGAGTTGTGATTAGGGATGCAGAAACTTTCATACCTTGCTCTTCCACAGCAGATAATGCTTCAGGTGCAAGTGGGAATGGGGGGCTGTCCTGTAAAGTAATCCACTGCATGTCTGCAGCCAGAGTTCTGCTTCAAGCCCTATGGGGTAACGCTGGGGTACTCTCTTAATCTCATGTGTGACCTTCAGCTTTTAAAGAGCACGGCTGTGCCTGCTTTTTTACCTTGGCAAGTGTGAGTCCCGCCTGCTCTGCTCCTCCCTGATGCTTTTTACCTGGTTTCAATGTCACATCCCTGTGTGCTTTCTCCTTGCCCCATTTCACCTACATTTGTATGGAGTAGAAACCCTACAGAGAGTTTATTTTCTGCCTTCTGGAGAGATGTAGTCTTAAGTTAATTGAGGGAAGACAGATGGGACCTGCCAGCTTTTCATGTGCCAGCAGCCCATCAAGGGCAGAAACGCGATGTCTGATGGCTTGCCAGGATGAGCTTGTTAGTGTATTGCCACAGGGTGGTTCGGACTCGGGGGACACGGAATGCCTCCTTACGGAGTTAGGCTGCAGCAGTTAAAGTGCCCACAGAACCAGTGCCACACATGCCCCCCTCCTCGGAGGCTGCTGGGTAGTGCAGCCACGCAAGGGCCCGCGGCCTGGAACGGGAGAGCCTGCGGACTGGCCGTGGTGTGACATCCTTGAGCATCCCCGCCGCGCTGGGTGTCCCTGGAAGTCCCAGGGCTGGCTGACTCGCTCATCACCTGCCTGGACTCCACTCTTGCATCCTTGAAGCCCCAGGGGGAACTGTGAGCTCTTTTCTTGAAAGACAAAAGGCGAAGTGCTACAAACCACAACAGCTTCCACGCTAAAAATACCAAAAAAGGCCGTGTCCTTAGGAGCTGGGCATGGGAGCAGTTCCCACCCACATTACTGCAGCATGAGTCACCGGGCTATTGCAACTGCTCTCCAAGAGGATGCCCGGCTGAAGATGCACGGCGGAACAGGGGGAGGAAGGGGAGCTGCTCCATAGCGCTGTGGAAGTGATGAAGAATTATGAAGAAGAGGATGACATTGTGGGCATATGTGAACACTTCGTTTTCCTTTAGCTGGAGTTTTGTTTTGGTTTGGTTTTCTTTTTTCTTTTTCTTTTTTTTTTTTTTTTTTTTTTTCTTTTTTTTGTTTTTTTGAAACTTCCAGCAAATGGTATTTGCTGATGATTTGAGCTTAAGGCACTTGCAGCCAAGAGTCTTCCGAATATGCAGAACCTCCCAGTTTGCTTTCAGGAAGCACAGTAATTGCCACATGATTAATAAGAAGCTGGAAAACCCCTCTGACATGGAAGTACGTTTTATTTACTCAATTTGTACGCAAAGGTTTTGTTTCTCTCACTATCCTCTCTCCCTGTCTTCTTCCTTTCCCCCCCTACCCTGATGCCAAAATAGGTTGCGTGTCCTTGTGACAGATGGTGTAAAAGCACATCTCCCTTACATTGTACCTTGCTCTTCCCTGTACTTTTTATCCAACAAGCAGGTATTAGGGAGTAAATTTGTTTAGGTTTCTTTCCTGAGACGCCACCCACCTGCCTAGGCCCCAACAAGGCTATGGGTGTTGTTTTCCCTTTTCCTTCCCTTCTGCTTGACGTCTTGGCTATCGAGGTTTACCAGAATAAGTTTGTCAGTGAGAAATTCTATAAAAAGCTTCCTTTATTTAGACACCAACCCGCTAATGACATCATGTGGGCATGTCTTCCAAGTTCCTCCAGGCTGAGTGGACAGAGGGAAGTAAGTGGTGACTGTGAATCTGAGCCCTGCCCCTTTCCCACTACACCCCTGTGGTTGTGTTCAGTGGCTGTCCTTCAAAATAACCCCATCTTCCTCCTCCTCCTTTGAGGAGAGAGCAGGGAGCCCCCCCCCACCCAGCACACTGATGCATATTTAGCAAATGTTTTAGCAGTAGAATATAGCTGTGGTGGTCTGTTTGTCTTCCTAGTAATCACTTCCAGGTTAGTCCTTTGCAGTGCTCTTTGGAGGGTGTCCGCCTTAACTTCTCAGGGAAGTGGGAGGCTTGCATGCTCAATCTCTTTGATGCTACCAAATTTTGCATCAGGCCAGTTTCAAATAACTTTAGCAGGGAAGTAGATGAAGTGAAGTTAAAAATGCCTGCATGGACAGGCAGAAAGCAGCAGGAGTGGGCACATATGAGATATACTGCTTGCTTTATGGTAGTGGAAAGGATGCAGAGGGCAGCAGAGCAGGACTTGGCCACCAAAGTAATGCGCTGTTAAAATTGTTTTGTGAGTGATTTCTTAAAAAAGTATTGGTTTGAGTATTTATGAGTGGGGGAAAGGTGTATATTTGTTAAAGGTTAAAAAGCAGTGAGTGTGACCTGGAGAAGGTTTGTGGACCTTCTGGAGAAGTTATTCCTTTTCATTTATGTCTTTGGAGAAGAAAGCATGCCGTGGTGTGCCAAGTTTCCCCTTGTATGTGCTTAGTTTGTTAAAATGTTATCACACAGGTGTTTCCTTACCTGCCTGCAGTAACTCCTGGGTGGTTTTTTTTTATGTGATCAATAAACCAGAGCTTATTTAATCAATGAAAAGGTATAAAAGTATCTGCTGAGGGAGTCAATTCATTTCTTTGATTCTGCTTATCCTACCGCTGGAAGTAAGCACTAAGGTTGATGTACATCATGGCTATTGCTCTTTAGAGCTGGGAGATGTTGAGCACCAGACTAATTCAGTGTGTCCATAATGGAGATTTTTCCAGTCCTGTCTAGAATTTGGGTTAGATGAGCAGCAGTTTCCAGCCGTGTGCTGGTATTTGCTCTGCACTGCTGCTCTACTTGTTGTCCTTCCCATATTGAACTCCTTGATACTCTGAAATAAAAACTCAAAATAAATCCATATTGCACAAATACTCTGCAACATTATACAGGTGGCCAAAATACTTTGTCTTCAGAAAGTTATTTTGCAAAGTTGGGGTGGTGTTAGAAGAAAATACGGATTTGCAGGTGCCTGTTTCCAAGAGTCAGGTAACACAGAAAGGTGGGATCTTTGTGGAGACAAACAAGGTCTTTTCCTAGGGTCTCTTCTTGTGGTCCCTGGGGGGAAAAAAAAATCCAGTGTTAAAATACAACCTTAGTTAAAAAACAAATATGTTTTTACCTCTGGGAAGTGACATCTGATAATGTTTTCTCTGAAGATGGGGTGTGGGGATTGCGTATTTTTAGCTGCATCTATTCTCAAGTTGTTTTGTGACCTTCTTCTAATAATACATTTCTTTAACCCTTCCTTTAGAGTGTATGTAGTTCTAGAACCTTTTTCAGACAAAGATGGGGGGAGATGAAAAGGGAGCAGCAGCCCACTGGCAGAACTACTGAAATCTGTTCTGATGGATGTTGGTGTCTAAGGGGGTGCGATGTTAGAGCTGGGTGTGCCTTGTGAAGGACCTTTCCCAGGTCAGAGAGATGGCTTGTGCTTCAACTTTTTCTCTCTCTGTAGCAACTGTCTGCTTGGCACTGCCTGCTGCTTAAAAGCAGTTGAAAACAGGATCAAGGTTTAAATAGCTGAGAGAGGAAATCTGGGACAGAGGAATGATGTGCGGATAGCGGTGTGTAGTGCAGGAATCCCATAGAAGGGCAGGTGTGAGGAATGGCAGTTTAAATTTCAGGTCGTTAGGGTTTGGGGTGTGGCTGACTGTCTGGAGTCTCTCGGGATTTACCTGCAAATGTCTCTGAGATAAGAGAGCCAGTAAATTCCCATGTGAAACCTGAAGTTCTTCATTATCCAACGGCTTCTGGGCTTCTCCTCACCTCTTGCTGACAGACTGACAAGCAAGCACAGATCTTGAGGGACCAGTGAGCTGATCCTGGGTTTTTGTAAACATCAAAGGTGCTGTGAAAAAGTTTCTCAAAGAGAGGTGATATAAAAGAAGCAGCATTTTCAGGTTGAGCTGCTGACATTGTGTCTCAGTAGCTACCCATGGAAATGGTCTGGCTCTCCAAAGGGAACAGCAGTTATGTGTTTCCCCAAGCTTGCCTCTGGTGGTATTGTGGGAGGAAAGGAATTAAGCTGATGGTAAGTAATAGACACACATGAAAGCAAGCAAGCTGAAGGAAGGACAGGCAAGAGTGGTCTGACTGTGCTGCATCTGTGGTGTGCTGCTCCATCTCAGAGGGTATCAGGAAAGTTCCCCAGGAAGAACCTGATGATGTCTGACTGAAGGGACAAGGAAGGTGTTTAAGTGGTTGTTTACTTGTTTATATAATTTTTTTTCAGAACCCAGATCAATAATCAGTGGTTTCTGCTAATTGCTGATAAATTAGATGAGCTGAGGCTGTTTTGCTTTCCAGCAAATCCTTTTATGCTGTGGTGCCTTTTTAATGACCAGAGGTACAGTCAGAAATGACAGCCCAGTCCACTGAAGGTGTTAAGACCACATCCAGCCTGGAGTCAGGAAAAAGAAAAAGGTTGCTGCACCCCAAAATACCAAGCCCAGATCCTGTGGCCGCTGGCTGGGGAGAGTGGGCTGTGTGGTATGGGGTGCTTGCAAGTCCCACCTGGGTCTGGGGCTGGATAGGGCGTGCTACAGTAAAGGGGATCTTGCTTAAAAGAAGTTTTGGATCATTCAACATCAGAAACTTGCCAAAGTGGTTCTTTCTGCACTGCTCTCCCTGCCTTCATATTCTTGGACCAAGAAATTAGTTACTTTTTTTGAAGCTCATATTTTTGAAATCCATCTTTGGCAGAGCTTTACGCCAAAATGAAGGCCAGAGTTGAGGCCTCCTGGGAGTTTTCATCAGGAGATGGGGCAGGGCTGGTGCTGAGCTCCTGAAGGTGCCAATTATGCATTTTCCCTTACATCAAATTTGGGACACAAAGTGCTTATCTGGGTAATCCTTTCCTTGCAGGGGACCCCACCCATGGATGAAAGCTGTTTGGGCTTGGCACTGGCAGTCGTGGGCAGGTTTCAGTCATGAGTCTGCAATGTGTCAGCTTGGGTGGCCATAGTAGAGCATTTCATATCCTGAAAAATACTTGGACCTCTGGGGCTCTTCTTAGGTTTAGGACCTGACATTTGATACTCTGGTTGCCTAAAAAGGAGATTAAATTAAAAATAAAGAGTGACTGAGCAGTGCTTTTTTGGGAACTGTAACCTTGGCGCCCTGTTTTCACGTCACACCTGGGTTTACTTCTTTATCGTAACTCATTAGCAGTAGTGCCACGGGCTTAGTGCCTGGTGTGAGAATATTTCCTTTGGTTACTGAATAAAGAAGCAGCACCAGCAAGAGTGGAAGCTTCATCTGTGTTGTGAGGGGATGAAACATGGCGATAAGGGATCTGGCAGTAAGGAAGTGCGGTGTGTGGTAAAAAGAGCAGTTCTCCAAGGAGCATGTTTAGAGTACAGCAGATACTCAGGGTGGGTACACTGCCTTCTGGGGATGGTTGCGCTTGAAGCCAGGTCAGTGGTGCAAAAGTGGCGCCGTCTCTTCAAACCATGCTGCTGGAACATGGTGCTCTCTGTGGGACCTGTGAGGGCATGGAGGAGGTGCTGGAGACAGCGCGGCTGGGAAGGGCAGGACCGGGCTGCGCCGTCTGGGCTGGATTTACTGCGTGGGCTCCGAAGCACCCCCTGCTGCTTATTGTTGGGAGTGAGCTGTTACTCTGCTAAAAACTCTTCTGAAACAAGGGGGGCAGGAACAATCTGGGAAAGCAAATATCTTCTGATAACAGTGGGCAACAAGCTTTTGTTTGCTGTCAATGGGAGGAAGCGGGAGAAACGTAGTAGCTGTAACGCAGCACAGGCTTTACTGCTGGAAAAGAGATTTAGTGCGCACATTCCTTTAGCAGGAGAGGTATCCATGAGGAAGGGCTGCTTAGGGTGGGTGCGAAAGGCGCAGCTTTTGTTTTGCTGCAGCAGTGCATGTGTGTGAAGCAGATGCTAAAGGAAGGTCTGTGGCCAAGATGGAAATCCAGGTCCAAGCTTACATGGGAAGTGGGAAACAGGGAGATGAAGTCCATGGTTGGTATTTAGCCAGGACAAGATTGAAGCAACTGCACCCTTAATTAAAGGGAGGCCCCTCTCTAATCAAAGACAGCAATGATAGAGTGTGAACCTGCTCGGATCTCTGTTCTCTGGAAAGATCCTTCTCCGCTGAAGAATTTGATACTTCGTTAAAAAAAAAAGGCAAAAGGCTCCCATGCAATATTAGATTGCAGCCTTATCTGAAGGCCTTGCAGGCATGTTCTAACTCAATTAGGAATCTTATTCTTTGTGTTGGACCCATTCTTTACATTACGGAAAAAAAGTTTCTTTCTTATCAAAAGGCACTCCACTGCCCTTAGATGCTTATTTATTTGCAATTTCCCTTTTCCCAAGCTTTCTTGCACAGCGCAGAGTCCAGCTGCCTTTCAGTAGGATGCATTGTGGTCTCCCAGGTTTTGATCTTGGAACAGGAAGATTCATTTCCAAGCTGCTGAGGAAATCATCATCCTGCTTGCAAATGCCTTTTGTAGCAGTTAACTGAAATGTCGTGTTTCTAAGTGAACTGCTTTAAGTGAACTAATTGTTACTTTGTTGGGTAAATGTTAAAGAATTTTTAAGGTAAATGCACCTTTCAAGTTCAAAGTACCTTTTTTTTTTTTTTCCTTCAGCTGAGCATGTTTTCAGCTAAGTAGAACTGCATCTTGAAATGCAGGTGATACTTGAGTTGTGTTTGTTTGTTTCCTGGAGAGAACAGTATCTGCTGCTGCTTTTCTGGACAGCCTTACGTGGGCCTTCGTCATAAAAAATGCTTGTCTTTATACGATGACCACAAGCTCTCATGTACTTAAACTTCTCCCTCTGCTTTTTAAACTTCCCCCTCTGCTTTTTATCTCATCCAAGAAAAGGTTTTGTGAGTTTTTTAGTTCTTCCATTCATACTGTCACTTCCTTCATGCAAGCTCCAGCTTTCACTGGAAAAAACCCTTCCTAAGTATTTCTGTTGATAGACTTGAGCCTGCTCTGGTCCCCTTTGACTTGCTTTCATCCCACTTCCATTGCTGTCCATTATTCCCATCAGAAATGCTGAGGACATGCAAAAGAGTAAATGCTGGTAATAGATCCACTGTGGTTCTGAGCTCAGGCTTTTCTGAAGTTCCTTGTATTGCTTTCTCAGGCATGTTTGATCAAAGGTGCTGAATGCCTCTGAAAACATGGAAAGGTGGCAACTGGTTTGATGTCTGTCCTTGTCACCTGGCTCCCTTGGTTGTACATCCCCTTGGATCCTGGGCTCCGTGGTGGCAGGCATCCAGCACCAACCCACCAGGCTGTTCTTCCACCACTCCCCTGAGCATCATTTCGTTGCACATGTAACTCAGTTACAGAAACTGCTACTGAATTAATATGGCTTGCTCCAAAATGTTAGTACCATTTGATTTTTCCTGTCTGGAAAGCTGTGTCTGTCTTTTGCCCCCTGTGGCAGTTTTATGGTTTATGAAACTATAAGAAGTTTATATCATCCACAATAAAATGCTAACAGCCAAATACACAATAAATTGTGAGATGTGTTTTGAAGCCCTGACCACCTGGCACAGATGTTGATTTTAATACCCTTCAAAAACCACAAGAATCCTTAAGTTGTTTTCATATTAACTCCTAATCTGGAAAGCTGCTTTTAACAGGGTGTCCTACATGACCATTGCTGTTTCATAAGCTGAAGTATTACCTGTGCCTTCAGTCTTTACCTATGGTTGGGTTTTGTAAACATGTTTTCCACTAAGAGAAGAGGGAGGACTTCTTGTGTGGACAATTCCATCAAAGGGAAGACCACCACTATGAGCAGGGAAAACTGGTAATAACAGATCTGGATCAGGCTTAGGTAATTAGTAATTTCTTTGCTTCATTCTTCATTGGCAGTCAGGCTTTCCACATCTCTCAGGTGGGAACTGGGGGAGTGAAGTCCCTCACAGTGTAAGCAAAGAGCCACATTAAAGACCAGCTGGTGAAACTGGATAAGCACAAGTCAATGGGGCCTGATGGGATGCATTCTAGGATTTTGAGGGAACTGGGTGATGTGGTTGGCAAGGAATTTTCTGTCATTTTTGAAAAGTCACAGTGGTCAGGTGAAGTCCCTGGTGACTGGAACAAAGGGAAGCATCACAACTGTTTCTAAAAATGGTAGAAAGGGGGATCCTGGTAACTACAGATCAGTGAGCCTCACCTCTGTGGCTGGGAAGATCATGGAACATGATGGAGGCAATGCGAAGGCATGTGCAAAAGACGAGGAGGTGGTGTGACACAGCCAGCACAGCTTCACTATGGGCACGTTGTGCCTGACCAGCCCTGGTGGCATTCTCTGGTGGAGTGTCTGCAACACTCAACAAGGGAAGAGGACCAACTGGTCTCATTGACGTAGAGTTCTCTAAGGCCTTCAACTTGGTCTCACATGACACCCTTACCTCTAAAAGTGGAGAGATATGGATTTGAAGGGTGGACTGCTGGGTAGAAAAGAAATTGGCTGGCTGGATGTAGTCAGAGAGTTGTGGTCAGTGGCTCTATGTCAGGGTGGAGGCCAGTGACAAGTGATGTCCTTCAGGGTTCTGTCTTGGAGCCTGCTCTTCATGAGCCAGCAGTGCATGCTCATAGATCAGAAAACCAAAGCATCCTGGGCTGCATCCAAAGCAGGATGAGGGAGGGGATTCTCCTGCTCTATTCTGCCCCCATGAGACCCCACCAGGAATGCTGTGTCCAGCTCTGGAGTCATCAGCATGAAAATATCATGGGCCTGTTGGAGTAGGTTCAAAGAAAGGCCATAAGGATGATCAGAGGGCTGGAGTACTTATCCTATGAGAACACACAGAGAGAACTGGGGGTGTTCAGCCCAGAAAAGAGAAGGTTTCAGGGATACCTTAGAGATCCTTCCAATACTGAAAGAGGGCATAGAAGAAAAGAGTGACTTTTTACACAGGCATGTATGGATAGGACAAGGGTCAATGATTTCAAACTAAAAGAAGAGATTAAATGTTAGGAAGCAATTCTTTACTCAGGGGATGGTGAGGCAGCAGACCAGGTTGCCCAGAAGGTTTGTGGATGCCCTATCCCTGGAAGTGTTCAAGGCCCAGATGGGACCCAGAGCAACCTGGTCTAGTGAATGGCATCCCTATCCTTAGCATGGGGGTTCAAATTAAATGATCTCCAAGGTCCCTTCCAATCCACACCATTTTATGATTCTATGATTGTAGTAAAATGTGTTTGCACACACATGCACCAAAAAAAAAATAATTTAAAAAAAACCTGCATTTCTTAATTTGGGGTGATTTTAGGAGTTAACAACAAGCAAAAAGGAAGAGAAAAGTTATGTTGTAGTTGAAAAGATTCCTTTCATGCGACTTAAAAAAATTACGTATTCTAATGCTGTCCTGCATATAGTTCCAAGGCTGTTACAAAAGCTTTGGGAGATGTTTTCTCGGTACTTTCCGGTGTTGGATCAAATACTTCTTGTTTCCCTCAAGTTTTCTATTACTGGATATGCTTGCATGGGGCTTCGATTGAAGAAAACAAGTTAACAAAAGCTCATGCATTAGCATCTGGAGATGCTGTTTGAAGGTAATGCAAGTCCAGGATACTGCCAGTAAAATGGCCAGGGAGTGTCCTCAGCAGAGGCTGCCAAAGAAAAATAATTTCCTACAAGGGTTCTGTATTTGGAGGCAGTGTGAGCTGATTAAACTCATTAAAGTGATTGGAGGAATGAGGGTGGTTCCTAGGGGCTGGCCATTAGTTGGGTCAGGTTAATGGCTGAAGATCTCTCCCTCTTAACAAGGAGGTGAAGCCAGAGGCTCTGGAAATTATTGTAAGGCACACGTAGCACAGGTCTCACTTGAACATACCTGCAGCATACAAGTCGTTCCCCTCAAGAATTATTTTGGACAAGTTTTTCACAGACAAGCTAAATCTTGTTAGTGGAATTTAACTTCCTACTCTTTTATTTCATTGGCTGTACCAGCAACTTTATATAACAGTACATTTGTTATTTCCTTGTATGTGTTTTTAAAAAGATGCTGCCTGTCTGTGCCAAAGAGAGCACAGGGTGCTGGCAGCATGGTAAGTTACGTTTGCATCCTTGTTCCTTTGGTTTTGGCTAGGGAGCATCACTAGCTCCACAGTGCCCAGGGTGACATCTTGGGTATCAGCCAGGACACGTGTCCTCACCCTGCTGCTAAAGCGCGTGTTGGGGGTGGCTGGCCTCTGGCTGTCACTGCCAAAACCAGGGAAAGTTTTAAATAGCAAAAGGAGCCTTTAGCTTACCCAAAATTGCCAAGTATAGCTGGAGGCAAGAATGACATGGGAAGTAGTGTGTCCTGTAGTGTTGCTACATATACCAAAAAGACTAAAATACAGTGTTTTAGGAGGAATGCATGTCCAAGTGGAGAATGACCATCATTGTAGCTTCCTTTAGTTTATGGTTAAAGAAATGCAGACTGCTTTTCCAGCCTTAAGCAAACAGAAGAGGCCAGTTACTAAGCTCTGTGTTGATATAGTTCCCTTCCAGGTCAGCGCATCACCCGAAAAAAAGAGGATTTTTTTCCTCTTCCCTCTGGCCTTTCCCTCCCCCCCCCGCCCTTTTTTATAGACACTGGAATAGAAAAAGGAGGGAATGCAGAGAGAAAATTAAATCTTCAATTCCCAAAAGAAGCATGTGGACTTTTGCATTCTTCAGTTTACTTATTTTTTTCAAATGAAAAATAATTTAAATAATGATGCTTTAAAAAATAACGCATGCATCTTTGACTTTTGTGGCATTTGGATTTTTTTTTTTTGCTATTGTTGTCTCTAGAAGATGAGTCCACATTAAAAAGAATTTAAAAAATGTTTGGATGCTCTTTTATTCCCTGTGAGGTCTAAAAATAGAAGCTGACAAAGAATTGCTTATAGACTCACTGCTCTGCTCTGAGGGTTTAGCTTATGTCTTAAGCTGCATTTTGTGACTTTGCAACAGCTGAGCTGTGCCAAAGCATCAAGGCTGGGCTTACTGAGAGTGTAAGCAAGGCGGAGACCAAATCTCTTCATCAGCCTTCCTGTTTATCTCCATCCTTGGTGAGAAGGCACAGCGCTAAAAACGTGTGTGAGAATGAGAGCGAGTACTGGGAGCAAAGAAAGAGGGTTGGTAGGGAGAGGGTTGAGGGAGGTTTTATTTATTGGTAGTGCTGCTCGTGTTGAGGGGAGTGGATAGCATATAGTTGCAGTCTTACATGGCTTTTTAATTATTTCTATGAGACTTGGCCAATGTATTTGGGTTTCTTGATATTGCTGTAGTTTAGCAGCAAAGTGTTGCCATCATTGTCACCACAGCTTGCAAGTGTAGTGTAAAAGCTTGGTGCAAATTGGGAGGATAGAGGCAAATGTGTGTAAGCTGCATTTAATGTGTGTAAGACACGTCATAACCTACTAGGTGGTAACACATATAAAATATGACCTGTGTAATGGGTTGCTTGATTATAATGGTGGTCACCTCTGAAAGGGTGTGAGGCCTTCTGCACTTTAGGGCCTCCAAGTCATTGTGTCTGGGTGCTGGAGAAGTGGCAACAGGGGAAATTCAGCACAGGACAGCTCAGGATTGTGTGGAAAAGTCCCTTTGCTGGTGTTTGTGAGGGGGATTGGAGGAGAGGTGGTGTTATTAAAGTGGCAGCTCAGGACAGAAGTGAGCTGTGCCTCCTCTGCCCAGTGCTTGCTGACTTCAAGTAGAGGGTCATGCTTTGGGGTGCTGCCTTAATTTCACACTTGGGGAATTAGTGCGGTGCTTCTCTGAGTTGCTGAAGGTGAGAACTAAAAAGTTGGGTTTTGTAAGTGATAGCTGTGTTGGGCTCTGCTGTGCTTTGGACTGTGTAGCTGTTTGGATGTATTAGGGACAACTGCAAGTGCTGGAAGGGGGCTCAGGTGGCACGACTGGTGCCAGCTCTTCTGCTGTGCAAGTTGGTGATGTCGTGTACTGGTCTTAACCTGCCCCAAGTCCTGAAGGAATGGCCTGAACCCTCTATTGCAGCCCTTCTTGGAGGCAGCATGCACTTAGATTAGCTGGAGCTGGATGTAATATGGTGCCTTTGGCTTGGGTAGGGGGCACCTTCTGCCCGCTGAATTAGCTGTGCAATGTGCCTGCTGGTATAAAGGTGTGTTGGGCTCTCAGACCTTAATGGGAAACCCTGGGACCTAACCAGGGTGGAAAACAGCAAGAAAAACCACACTAGGGTCTCTTTGCAATTCAAACAAGTGTACTTTACTTTCTGCCATTGTATGCCCTGCAGGTACAGCTCATTCCTTCCTCACCAGCTCCAAAGGGACCTGCCTTTCCTCTGTGTTCAAAGACTCCTGTGCCAGTAAAGGATGGTGCCTTTGCTGTGCCAGAACTGCAAAACTGACCAACTTCTTATTTCCTTTGCAGTGATCCTGGGGCACGAGAGGGTGTGGATTGCCTCCTGCCTTGCCTCGTCTCCCAGCCACCTGCAGTGAGCTCTCACGTGCCAGAGGACAAGGCTGGAAGACAGCAGCCACGTGAAGCTGGGGCTGTGTGGGGGAGCCAAAGGGCATTTGACTGGTGGGCTGTGACAACTGAGGGTCCTCACCACCCTGCAGCGGAGACAACTGGCTCCTGCCAGGTAGATGCCTTCAGGGGAGTGGACAACTCCAGCTGAACTGATGAATCTTGGCACCTGATAGGAGGCTCAGGTAAGGGCACGTTGCTTGGAGCTGGGTTGTGTTTTCATCCTATCTTCTCCAAACTCACAAACTGGCTCTGGAGCAAATGAGAATCATACTGAGAGCTGTCATATACGGTGGTTGCACATGCTAGTAAATCAGCAGGATCTCATCTGCAATGATGCTGGATGCTCTGGCTTGTTGGGGTATTGTTGGTGGCATCAAAGTGAATTGCAGTGGAGGTTCTCCCTTGGTGTTCACTACCTCTGCTGAGGGAGGTGACTGTAGTTTTATCCAGCGCTGCATCCAGTGCAGTTTCAGATACAATGCAAGTTTACTAGGACAGGAGATAATCTGAATTTTCTGTAGCACATCTGTGATTCATCTAAAGTGATCTATGGGCAGTCATTTTCAAAGGCCCCAAGACAGTTAAAACAAACCTTCCTGCAATGTAGCTGGCTTGGTGCTCCTTATGCTCTTAAAAAACCCAAACAAACAAGCTTGCTTGTGTTCTTCTGGGTTGTAGTCAAGGAAATAAATATGCAAACAGGATCTCCTTAATCTTGGTTCATCCTGCTTGATAGTAATTTCATTCCTGAAACTGTAATTCACTTTGCGAGTGAGTGCAGGTCTTGATTTCCTTTCTGGTAGCAGGGATGTATCCGTGTGCTGGATTTGACCTAAGGCTGGGGATGCACAGTCCAGTGATGTGTTTTGAAGCTGGCCAGCTTTTGTGCTGGCCAGGATGTTTGCAGTCTAGGTTTGTTACTGAGAGAGAATATGCACGTGGGGATCAGCAGAAGTCCTTGATGCGAGTGCACTGAATGTGTTGTCCATTTTGGAGTAGAAATCTGGGGGTCTAGCAGAAAAATGCTGCAGCAACTGCAACACCAGAGATGGGGATGCTGGCCAATTTTGTGCCACGGTCTCAGGAGCAGGTTGACTTCTGCACGGGGCTGGTTCTCACCAGCAAAAGCCCTGCCTGCAGTCAGCAGCGCGTGGCCATCACTTCCTCTTTGGCTCGTCACCTTGCAGGCACAGATCCAGGCAGGCAGTGCCCACCTGTAACAGCCCACAGCCCCTGCCCTGGGGGGCTTTGAGGTTCCTCAGGCCCTGGCAATGCAGTTGGAGCAGTCCCAAAGCTGTGCTCGCTTTGGCTGTGCATGGCAGGTATGTGGGGTGGTGTCATGCCGTGGCTTTGCTTCTGAAAGGCTTTGAGCATGGGGGAAAAGAGCCTCTGATGACAGCTCCTCTTGGCTTGCAGCTACTGACTGTCCCCACAGATTCTACCAGGCAGCCAGGATGGGCAGGTTGCTCCAAGCCCTTAGCCTGTGTGGTTTGAAGCATGTCAAGGTGCCTGTTCCATGCACTTAAAAAGCCCTGAAGGGGCTTACTCAACTTGTCACAGCTTGCTTTAGTTGCTTTCACTGCTCTGCATGGCCAGGTTTATTCCAAGGTGTGCAAGTGCGTGAGTCACTGTTACAACTAGTAGTAGCTTTACAAGCGCTTTGCTGGGAAGTGGTGCAGACTGCAGGTGTACCTTGTGAGAGGCTTTTGCCTCTTAGCAGATGTATAAGCATTTTCACTTGCATAGATGTATACACTTTTCCTTTAAAACTCTTCCCCTAAAGCAAAAATTGCAGGCTGACACCATAGTTGGCTAAAGACATGAAATGCTGTGTTTAAATGTGCTTTTAAAATAGAATGTGAAACAGGAACGGTGACTTATGCTTCAGCAGTGGGGGGTGTGACTGTGGTAAGTGTGTACCTTTTTTACTTTATTCCACAGCAGTAGTTTCACTCTGATAGAGGCCAGAGTGGTAGTGAAGTATGGTGTGTCAAAACTTACCTTTTTTTTTTCTCCTAGCAGCAGTCTCTATTTAAAGTAGAAACATTCAGAATGGGAACACACATTCACCTAAACCTAGTTCTGCTTTTTCAATGACCTGCCAAATAGAAAGCAATTACAAAACATGTAGTCTTCATCTCAAATGGCTTGAGTAGATACTGTTTTACAGTACAAAAGATTTAAAAACTGGGTTCCAGAATATCCTCAAATCCAGCCTGAGACTGAGAACATGTTGCTATGCTGTGTTTCCTAAGAAGAGATTTTACTGATATTTTCATTTCCAAAAGCCCATCTGCCAAGTTCCGGCAGGGTGATTGCTGATGAAATGATAAGTGTGAGACACTGTGTTGCGGCTGGGGGTGACAGGGGACGTGTGTGTGTGTGTGTGTGTTTGTCCCGGGCTGTGTCACAGGGAGAGCTGCTGCTGGGCCATGGGAAACGCTCCCTTCTCCTGGGCAGCGAGCAGGGCTGCAGCACTGGCTTGGAGACCGGCGGGCAGAGGTTCTCCTCTCCCGGCCAGGCTGGTCCTGGCAGGTGCTATCCCATGTGGGGCAATGGGAGCTTGGCAGATCTGACTGGAAAAATATGAGGTTTATGGGAAGCGTGTAACAGTAAATCTGATTTATGGAGAACAATTTTGACATGAAGTCTTGGATTTTGATGCAGATACTTTCTTCTCACTGCCAATATTTGAGATCCCAGCTGGTGAATTAGTTTAAGGAAAGTTACTTTAATTCAAAAATTGGGTATTTTATTTCAGATTTGCTGATGGTTGGATAATGTTCAATGTGGGTAGGCAGTAACATGCATTTTCATTAAACATCTTCAGGCTTATATTAATTTTTGCTTCCTTAAATTGTAAACTGGAAACTGCAAGTGCTAGTGTAATATCACAGATTGTGGGTGTTTTCAACTCATTCTTTTTAAAAGGAGCTAGTTCATAACTTTGTTTTGGGGTTGAATTTAAATGGGCATGGTTCAGGACTTTCTGTTGCTTATATCCTAATAAATTATCTCATACCATTGTTGCATAGTTCACATTTTCTTACTATTCCTGTTCATAGCAGCTTCATCATGTATATTTGTCATGGAAAAAAAAAAGATCTCTTTGCTAGGAAAATACAGTACTCTCAGGAGAAAACTGGGTGGCAAGCTTGAGAAAGTAATTTGAGTGGTGTATTAAAAAAAAGAAAGTATGCAGTCATGCATAGGTATATGGAGAAGTATGGCAGGTACACCCTGTTCCTATTTATAGGAACCTGTTTACATAAAGTAAAAAAAGATGAGTTTCATCAAATCCTTCAGAAAATAAGTCTCAGTAGTTTCCATGTACACAAGGTGTCATTGTCCTCAAGCCGAGGCTATATGACATCATGATGTCAGAACTACTCTGGCGTTTGAGCGTGTGCAGAATTAAATAATAAAAGTACTCCTATTCAATATATGCTGTTACAGAGCTAGGCTATGTTTTGTTCTCTCTCCAGAGTATTTTGACAACCACCTCATTGAGCACAGCACTGTCTCTGTGCTTTCCCAAGCACCAGCACTATGGTCACACCCCAAGGCCAGTGAAGCCTTCCCACTGCCATCACCCATTTTCTCTTCTTTCAAGTTTTTTCCTAAATTTGGACTTTTGCACTGTTACAGAAAGAGAAAACAAATATGCATATTCCGGGCATGAGATGAAAAACTGGCTCCTTTGCACAAGTCTGACATTTCTGGCTGCAGAGAGGCTTTGGCAGAGGTGAATGCCAAAATATATGTGTTCTTGCTGTGTAAATCCTCCCATGGTACCAAGTTGCTCTTCCTTTGTTATTCTCTTAGAGTGTGGTCAGAGACATTCAGAATAGCTTTCACTTTGTAAGTGTCTTGAAAAATTGCCCATTTAATCTGACACACAGTTTATTTTTCCCCGGTAGTCTGCAGAATATTTGTATTTTTAGCAGCATGTAAAAGACATAATTGGAATATTTTGGCCCCATAACAACAACAACAAAAAAGTCAGAATTGAGGGAGTGAAATTGCCTATAAGTTTCACAAGAGATGTGAGAAGGAGGACATGCAGAAGTATTAGGTGACACGGTGAGACAGTTACTCAGACCTTGCTACGTTAGAAAATTAAGCTGTGATTAAAAATGTACTGATCAAAGTTCACATTTGAAGTAGGAGCTGCAGCTCGGAAAACTAAAAGAACAAAATACACTTTAATATTTCTGTCCCTGCTCTGTTTTGGTTGTGGACTCAATAACAGGGGAAGATACACCCATTCTTGTAGTGAATTTGAGGAATTTGCATTTTTCCAATGTCTGAATGGATGAGTGTGAAGTGGTGCCATGCTTGTGCTGCTGCCTGATAACAGGTCATAGAAGAGCCCTGATTATATTGCATGTGATACAATATTTCTATCACATGGCTGACAACTAGGAGAAATGGCTGCTTTCAAAATGGAGAGTTAGGAAAAGCTGGGTCTCTTGGCCATCTCCATCTGTGCCTGAAAAGCATGGTGCTAGCAAGCAGGTTGCATTGAGGAGTTGTTGAGACAAATAATCTCTTGCAGGTGTCTGAGGGTGCAGACACGTGGGGTGAGCCTTGGAGAGTGCTGATGCTTTTGCTCCTCATATCTCCCTGAGGACTTTTTCTCCTCAATTTATCCCACTCATCAGATGATCCTAAGTGATGCCTTTGGCTGCTCTGGCTCATTCAGTGTCCAGCACTGCTGCTGAGATGCATCTTCAGCCGGAAGCTGGGATAGCGTGTCCTATGGGAAGAACCCTTCAGGCTCCTTCTGAAGGGAGGTCAAGGTGGCTCCTTGTTGTGGTTTATGCATTAGAGAGCTACAATGGCCAAAAGGTTTGGGTAATGTGGCCTATGGTGGCCTGGCTTTTGGTGGTGCCATAGCTGTTATGTGGTTTGAGCTGGGTTGGTCATGGCTCCATAGAGTTTCAGAGGAGGACTTGGTGGACCTTCCCTCTGCCCTCTTCCTTGCAGCCACCCCTGGGAACTGCAGTTCCATGGGGGTTCTGTCTGCCTGTGTTTTCTCCTTGATGTGTTAGATCCACCTTTGGTGAATGAGGAACTAGTTACGGCTCGCCAGGGAAGATCCTTCCTTGGGTTTGTACAGGACAACACTCAAGTTGTGTTTGATGTGGGAATTTCCCTTGCTCATACATGTGTGTATGGGATGAAGCAGAGCAGTGGGCACAGACCTCAGGGACCTAGACTGGGTCTTGCTTAGACCAAGACTGGCCCTTCTCAGCATAGGCGGGAACATCTTGCTGCTCTTCTGTTTTCTTTTGGAGTTGTCTACGGAAGGTAATCACCTAGAGGCCAGTTGTCTCATGCACACTTCAGTAGGCAAAAACTTCTTTCAGTTTCTTCTTTGGTGTTAAATCTGCCTCTAGCTGCCCCTACAGAGCATCTCCTGGCTTCCCATCCATAGGTGGGGCAGGGGCACGCTGGTTTGCTGTCATCCACATGGATGCTGTGCCAAGCAGCGCCCAGCTGGCACCTGTCCTGTGCTGGGCCAGCGCTCTGTGGCTGGTTTGCATGTCTCGATTTAAAAGGCATGTCTTTCATACTGTCATGTGTGTGCCTGAGAACAAAGACAAGACCCCCTTGCTCGGGTTGGGCTGTGTCCCAGAGCAGGGAGCTGGTGGTCCTGCTGTGTGCAGGCAAGCTCTGCAAATGCTCTGTACAGTGGCTGTGCAGCCTCAGCCTAATTTTAGCTGTGGGATATGACTGGAAGCTAAAATTGTCAGTAAACATTTTTTGTATTAGCACTTTCCTAAAATATTTCACATGCTGTGTACACATTTACTTATCTCCTTTCCCCTCTCTCCTGCCTTTTTTTTTCCCTTACAGCTTCTGATATGAAGAAGGATATAGAGTCTTTAATAGCCCAGGAAAAAGCAGAAATCGTCGCCAAGTATGAGAAGGTACCAGCCTTGTGCCTCTCCCCAGCATGCTGGCTGGGGATGAAGCAGTTTAATCAATTAGGAATGCATCAAATAAGAACTTTTGCCTCCCTGCACACATTGCCCCAGTAACCCTCACACCATTAGGCTTCACGCCTGCTCTCTCTCCCTGTACATCCCCTCTCACTACTTCGCTGGAGTTTGTTGAGGGTCCCATGTGTGCTCAGCATAGATACTGAAAGGTGCTGAGCTTCTGGTGCTTCAGTGCTCCCTTAACACCAGGATGGCTGATGCCCAAGAGCACCATTTTTTCTGATGTACAGCATTTCCCAGCCTCTAGCAGAGGCACACATGGAATGCTGGATAGGCTGAACTTGGCATTTTTCCCTTGCCTGCCTTGTATTTGCCTCTTCAGTGCAGGTTTTGCTGTCCTTGTTCTGTGCCTTATATCATTTGGGAGAGAGGGATGTGAGCTTTGGGTGCAGATGCAGACACTGGGGCATTCCTGATGCTGGGACCAGCTCACAGATGTCCTTTCTGCTTTCAGGGCAGACAGGAAGGAGCTCAGATTGACCAGTGGGAAGATGCTGATTTCACACTCTACAAAGTTACAGACCGGTTTGGATTCCTGCAGTAAGTCCTCCTGCCCACTCCTCTCTGACCTTTGTGTGTGTCTGTGGACCATCCTTCTGCACTGAGCATGACTGGCCCAGCATTTCTGTCAAAAGCTGCTCTGTGGCTTGGCTTGATCAATCCCAAATGCAGGAGGAAAGACTAAATGGGCCTCCTTCCTCAACTGTGCATGTCCAGGTCATGGAGCTTTGGAATCTGCTACAAGACAAGGCTCAGAAATGGTTTCCTACCACAAGCCTGGCATTAGAAGGTGCAGGCTGATGCTCCTGTGCCTCCATGGTGTGTTACAGAGGGAGAGGCCCTTGTGTTTGTACCTGATGCTTCAGGGAGGTATAGGAAGAGGCCAGACAAGATACCTGATGGTCTTTGGTTCCCTTAGGAAATCTCCATCCTAAGGAGGACATGAATTCGATACACACCCTCTGCCTGGGGAGAATGCTTAAGAAGAACTATTTTTATTCTGCTTCTGAACAAAAGTTAAAATAGTGGGTGTTCTGTGTGCAGGAGCGGGGGGGTTTAAGCAATTGCGGTCCAGAAATTCTGCTTCCCCACCCTTTAAATTGCTGATCATGTGTGTATTGAAGAGGAGATATATGCCCAGGATTTCCAGTTAGGTCCAGTGCTTGATTACCCCCCAGAGCTCCTGTTGGATGGTGGGATTTTGGATGGTGCTTCCCCTGTTTCTTTCATACTGTGGACAGCTGTAGGAAGGGCACAAAGCCCTCAGGACATACCCCCTCAGGTGTCTGAGGTGGTCTGTGAGCTGCAGCACCCTGTGCTCTTCCATGCCCTTTCTTGCCCATGGAGTAACGAGTGACCCCTTGCTTTTCCAGCGAGCAGGAGCTGCCTACCCGCACCGCCTTGGAGGAGAAGGTGAGAGCTGCCAGCTCTGTCATCATGGATGTGGCATCCTTTTCACACCAGCTGGGGAGGGAATGTTTTTTGAGGAAACAAGTGAGCAAGTAAGAGCAAAGCAGGCAGCCAGCACCCACTGGTCACTGCCGCTCGCCCAGAGGTGGGGACTCTGCCCAATGCTCAGCTGTTGGAGCTTTTATTTTGCTGGGCCAGACAACTTTCCTCCTTCACATGGCACTGAAAAAGCACCTCCTAAAACAATATTGGGTTTTTCCCTCTGCTTTGGCACAGTGCTCAGCAGGTGTGGCTCATAAAGGGGACTGCATGTGCAAGGGAAGATGGTGGAAGTTGTATGTAACGATCATCTCCATGCTCATCTCCCCTGAGATGACAGCATGTCCTCTGTTAGGACCCTGCTAAATGGGATTGAATCACAATTGCACCAATGCTGCTTGTAATTACCAAGTGCCGAAATTACTGGTTTCTGCTCACACCTGTAGATTATTCCCATCCCTGATGTGAGGTCTTTGCATCGAAGTTTAAACCTAGGAGAATGAAGCTTTTTGCTTTCAGGAGGCATCTCCTGGGGTGTTTTTTTCTTAAATTTGTCTTGTCTTCTCTTCTCCCTTGCACCAGCAAAAACAGCAGGAAATAGAACGTGTGGACAAGTGGCTTAAGATGCTGAGGAAATGGGGCAAATACAGAAACAGTGACAAGGTAAGGAGGAAAAGAAAGAGGGTATGTCTGGAAGGGTGGGTGTGTTGGATCCTTATGATGAGTCACGCTTTCAAAAAGTCAATAAAAAAAGGAGATCTCTGGAACATTGCCTGATTCTACTTGATAGTCTTTAATATTTTAAAGCTTTCCTAGAAATTTCTGGGTTACCAGTCGAGGTAGATGTCCTGTTCTGACTTACATAGCTTTAAAAACAGTTTCCTAAATGCTGCTGCCATGTTTGCACTTCTGCTCCCCTTTGCAAGCAGGAGCACAGCAGGGATGTTCGTGTGCCCAGCTGGCTCCCTGCCCTGTGAGAGCAGAGGGCAGTGCACACCACAGGTCACTTCTGTGCCTCCACCTCCTGGAAATAATGTGGGAGATGTGACTGATATGGCTCAGTTGATGTTCCTTGTAATTCTCGGTGGGGGAAGAATTATTTGTCTAGAGCAATATTTGGATTTTGTATTTTGTTCCTATCTGTGTCTGTGAGAAGCCACTTAGGTATTATATTGTGTACGCTTGTCAATGGAAATCAACAATGAAGACACCAATATTATCTCTTGGCTTCGGTGTTAAAATGAACTCTGCACCAAACACCACTTCAAAAAAAATTGTTTTTAACAAATCGTATCTGTTATACGTTCCTCTTACAAACCTCTTGAAACAAAAACCCCCTTTGAACCTAATGACAAGACACTTGCTGGGTAAGGAGAGGAGTGTTGTGTGTGTGACCTGCTCTGCTTGCAGCACTCTGCACAGGAGCGGGCTGAAGCCTGGTGTTACCTTGTTGCCATGGCCTCTGCAGCCTTCGTGTTTAGCAGGAGGACTGGGCTGTTTGGCTGGACTGCTTCTAGTCCCTGCTGGGAGTAATTTGAGCTTGGTTAAAGGGCCTGTGTAGAGAGAAATATCTGCATAGCTGTAGGGGCAACATCGAGCAGAGCATCCTCTTTGCCCAGCTATCAGGAGTCATGTCCAGTTCAGCCAGCCAAAGACTAGCTGTAATCTCACTCTTAAAAAAAACCCCAAAAAACTAGAAACAAAATCATCTTGACAGCAGGGATGGAGTGGAGGTGAGCTTGAGGCTTTATAATCCTTCTGTTCACTTCAGGGTGGTTTTAATTACTTTGTTAATCAGTGCTGCTCCACAGGCTAAATTGGAGGCTCTCCTGTGACTTTGTTCTTTCTAATTAGAAGTTAGCACTAATTGGTTAGTGACCTTGTGGGTAAACCACCAAATTCCAGTGGGGTACAGGGAATTCCTTCAGGTCCTGGAGGGTGTTAGGGGTGGGTAATGATGAGTGATCTTAGCACACCTTGCCTTTCCTGGGTCAGATGGTGAGGACAGGCACGAGCAGTAGTGATCTCTGATCCCTATTTTGGATTTCCCTTGCTAATTAATGCGAGTGTTAAACTGTAGCTGATGTCACTCAGATGTGCTGGATGGCAAAGGGTCAGACTGGCAAGTGGGTTTTGAGGATCTTTGGGTCAGAAAATCAGAAAGCTCTTGTAGTGGCATAAAAGATGTTATAAATACCAGCCTGTAAATAGTCAGTGACTCTTGGACACAGAGATGGCATTGTCCCATGCTGGGAGACCGGAAATGGCCATCCGCTCGCCCAGCGAACAGAGAAGCAGTCCTTGGCCCCAGGCAGGGAAGGAGCAGTCAGGTGACCCCGGGGAGTAGAAAGCAGCTTTGGTTTCACTCCTGTCCAGCCTAACACCCATTGCCTTGCACCAAGGCAAGTGCAGATTGTAAGGTCTGTAGCAGCCACACACCATTAAATGCAAAGATGCTGAGAGGCACAAAAGTGTGCCTTCTATTAATAAAAAAAAGTAAAATTAGGTTTTATCCTACACTTAGATGTGAAACCCCATGCTCTTGTGTCAGGAGATGGAAGCTACTCAGATATTCCTGCTGCGACAGCTGGATGCAGTTCAACTGTGGCATTTCAAGGACCTTATGCTGGGATCATAATCACATCAGAGGACTATGTGTTTTGTTCTAGCTAAAGTAAATGTGACAAGCCCTTGATCTGATTTTTCTAAAGCAGAGTGGGTTGGTTTTGTTCCCTCTCTGAGCACTCAGGCTGCCACATCTGCATTGCATGTTTCCTTCCAGTTTGTTTTCACGACTTGGCTGACATGATAGAAACTCAAATGTCACAAGACAGCCACTCTGTGTTATTTTAATGATGACTAAGGTGTCATCTTTGAAAAAATACTCTTATTGAAAACAAAAACCTTCCCTTTGATGTTAATTTTGATATGCTGTGCTTTATTAGAGGGGAAAAAAAAATCTCGTTGCAGGAACCACAAGCTCTTTCACAGGGAAGTTGCCCTGACTTTGACTCTGCTTGAATGATATAGAAACCCATCCTATTTTCCAGACTGGGACTTCCTGGACTTCAGGGCCAACCTTTTCGCTCCCTGTTCATGTGCTGGAGCTGGCAGACATCTGATCATATGTATTGCTTGATGAAGAGGGACTTAGCAAGCAAGCCTTTGTGTTTTGCAGCATCGTAGTATCTGATCGAGGAGTAGGTTGTTGTCTCATCTTCTGTGTTGTGAAATGTCAGCAGGTGGAGTGAGGTTGTGTACCCATCCAGGACATTGACCCCAAAGCAGCCACCTGTCAGTGGGCATGAAAGCAGCTTTTTTCAGACCCTTGGCATGAGCCATCGCCAGAGAGCAGAAGGTTTGGCTTTTTGTTCCCCCACCTGCAGCCTGTGTGCATCCTTGTGTGCTGCTGATTGCAGTCTGGGTCTTGTGACTGTCACAGATTATAGGAAATAAGGCTGGAAAAAAAGAGGGGGACCTTTTACAGTTCCTTGCCTAGAATGGCCTGGCTAGGAACTGAAATACTTTCTGGTATAACCTGTTTCAGGATGAGCAACAAATAGGATTATCTTAATTAAAGTAATGCCCTGGGGCTCCCTGTGCTCATCATTGCCTTAGATCTGTCTCCATCTTTGTTCTAGACACATTTTGTAACAACTTGATTTAATTTCAGTAGCAAGATCAGCAAAAAGTGACACCCAGCACAATTCCTCATGTGGGTGGGGTTAGAATGATGCAATGGTGCTGTTTTCTGGCTGCTTCCACAAGGGAAAGGGTACAAAAATAAAGGAGTCCATGAAAGGATGACATTGCAGGTTTGACATATCTTAACTCTGCAAAACAAAGTGCTAAACTGTGTTATTCAGGGTTCAGCTCAGGGAAGGTCTGTCTCCACTGTGATTTGAACCCAAGTTTAAACACCATTCTGACTCTTCTGGGAAGATTAGCAAATGGCTGGTGCCACGTAAGAATCTACACAGTTCAGGCTGCACAGTTTTGCAGATAAAAAAAAGGCAGTGCTGTGTGCACTGCAACAGCAGGATAATTTATTCATCATAGCCCTGAAATGGATTTCAGCCAGAAGCATCAGTCACAGGAGGAGGCTATGGCCTCTGCATAATTGGCAAGCTGCATCCTGCTGCTGGCCCTATGGGATGGGACCTTTAGAGAGGGATGTCTTTGGTCACAGTCTGGTTTTTAGGCAAAGCCTGCCTTTGTGCTGGGAGGAAGCCTTGTCTCTGCTAAGGTCACGGGAGTGCAGGGCGCTTAATCCAGTGCATGCCAGCAAAGCAGTTTAGGATGAATCGGGGATCTGTATGGACTGACACAGACCCCCAGGAGTGAACAGTCTGCTAATGCCAGGGAGAGCCAGCAGACATGTGTCGTGCCAGGGCTGACTGAAGTCAGATCTCCTGCCTCAAATGCCATGGGAAGGAAAGGAGGTTGTGTCTGGGAGCTGCAGTGTGGCTTTGTCTGTTTTTTTGGTTTGGTTTGGTTTGGTTTGGTTTTTTTTGTTTGTTTGTTTGGTTGTTTTTTTTGTTTCTTTGGTTTTTGGTTTTTTTTTTCCTTCCCCATTTTGGAAAGGCAAGTAGCATTTTCCTCTGCTCCAAAGGTAGCCTTGGCAATAACTGTAGATGCCTGCCCGTGGCCCACCAGCTTTAGGATTTAAATTCGCCCCTGCTTTGCTGGCACCCCATCAGGAATAGCTGCATAGGCTCCAGCAGCAGGCACAACAGCTGAGCTGGGAGCAGTGATTAACTGTATGGAAAGAACGCCATGTGTGCTGATGTCCAGTCTGCCATACATCCTGCATGGCTACATCATCAGTCAGCAGGCTTTGTGGGACTAAAAGGAAATCTTCCACTCTGGGTGAAGATTTGCACATCTCAGCTCCCCTGGTGCATCACTGGTAGAGGATGTGAAGAAGTCCTTTCTCTTTGGAAGGATCACTCTTTGAGCGCTAAAGGAATTGAGGAAGGGGGGCTGCCCCCACTTTAGGATGTTGGAGACATATGCTGGATATATGGAAAGGCTTGAAAGGGATGTCGCCATGCATACCCAAAATTTGGGCATTGTTGTTGCAGTCTCTTCCTGGTGGTCCATGCACATGGCTGAGAAGTTAACAGTGACAGACTCTAAAGTGTGAAGGTGAGCTGCAATGTGTATATTCTGCTTCAAAAACCAACCCACCTCTCCCAAATCCTTTTTAATTTCACTGTCTTTACTACTGCACAAAGATATTCTGTCTTTAAAGGCAGTGACTCCATTCCTCTTATTCAAGACCTGGAACAATTGGTTGGGTACCTCTCAGAGGAGATTGCTGGTGCAGGAAGATGAGCTCAAGTCTGTACTTCCATAGTCTTCCCCATTCCGTCTACCACAAAGAAAATACGTGGGCAAGGGAGAGATAGGGATGGCGTAATGATGGCCTCTGTGCTGTGAGCTTTGTATGTTAAAGCCTGGAGAGGAAAGATGATGATACTGGAGCAAAATGGATCTATGGATCATCCATAGATGATCCTATGGCAAAAGCTGGAATGAGTTTTAGACACTGTGGTTTCAGTCCTTGGCTGACAGAGTCTTTCTGCAGTGTCTTGAACCATTGCTTTGACCATCAGCGCCTTCCTTTGTGAAGCAGAATGGTGTCTTGTTCTTGCCTATGCATTGGTCTGTCAGCCTGCATGGGAGATGATCTAGATGCTCTCTTCCTATCTGTAAGGGTTGAGCAGTCTGTAAGAGACAGAAGAGAGTGACCTTGAGGGTTCTTTTTGACTGTCATGTGGTACAGGAGTTATCATGTGCTGCCTTACCTCTGTCTTTTCATCCCATCATAAATGCTGCTTGTATGGTGGTAACTTCCCTGTTTTCCTTCAAGTTTCACGATGAAGAGTTGCTCATTTTTTTCTGAGTGACTCACAACTCTGAGGTTTTATCACTTTCATGTCTGGAGGTGGTGGGAGGAGGAAAGCCCTTGGATAAATAACAGGAAGGCATTTCATTTCAGTTCCATCTCAGCATGTTTTGTACCTCCCCTGTTCCTTCAGCACTTGTGCATAGAAAATCATTAGAGACATTTACAATATGCCAATGAGGGTTGCAGTCATTAAAGTATAACAATACCAGCTCTGGAAATTCAAAACAAAATTATTTCCTTCCCACGGACCTGAGTATCATCATATGCCTTGGCAGCTGTCAGTCAGTCTCTCATAATCTATTGGAAATAAGTAATCTCCTCTGAATTAGTATTCTTGTCAGAATTGGTACATATTCTAGTTTCTTGATTCCGCCTCGGCTTTTGCTTCATAAAGGCATGAGTGCTTGCAGGAGCCAGGCTTTTGTGGGCACCTACTACTTTGGGGATGTGGTTTATCTAATCCTGTTGCTTTGTGTCTCTTGATGCACTGCACTTCTTTCATCCTGATTTAATGACTCTTGGGAAATGGATCTTTCATCTATGGGGATGAATCTGTCCCACATGGTGTGACGGTTTGCTGTCCTTAGAAGCACCTCATTATATGAGCCTTTGGGTGTGCAGATGGTGAGTTAGTGATGCTACACTTGAAATGCAGGATGCTGTTGAACAGGATGGTGGCCTTCCATGGGCATGTCTTGCTGGTGAGGTTGCCTTTAGGGGGCACCTTTTATTTGGTGCATACAGAGGGAAGGGCAGGATCTGGTAAAGGATTTCTGCAGGATTTGGTCCTGGCTATGCACTGGACTTTCACAGCTGGTGCTAAGCAACGCTTGGGACAGAGCAAGCATTTGGGAAGTTCTGAGGATGGCATTTTAAATGTTGCATGTCCATTGCACTTTCAGGATCAGGATACGTTACAGACACTTTCTCTGTCAGCAGAAATACTGAAATATTTATTGTAATGGAGTGGAAAAGCATTCTCATAAGCATCTGGTTCTCCTGGTCCTACAGAGTGATCTTGGCATTTACTACAGTTATTTTATATACTTTTTTTGACTGGGATAGTGGTGTTAGTTCTTTGCTGTCCCATAGCCTGTCTGCTTGAAGCCCACCTCCTGTCATACCTCCTGGTCTTGTAACCCTTTAGGACAAGGGCCACCATTCCTGGGTTTTGCTCTCTGTAGACACAATGCTGCATCGAAGACGGTAAGGATATGAGGAGCGTTGGTTTGTGTTCATGGAGGCTGTGAGCCAGCACAGTGCCATGGTTAAGGTCCTTATGTCCTTGTGAGAGGCTGGCCTTAAAAAGTCAGGTTGGAAATAAAAGAGCTGATGGTGCGAGGTGGGTCTGAAAGACAAGGCAAGAGAAGTAGGTGTTGAGCTGTGTGTGGCAATGGCAGTGTGGCAGGCCCATGTCCAGAAAATATTCTACTAGGATCTTGTGCTTCCCTGGGGATTGCAGTCCTCCTCTTACATCAGCCTGAATTGCATGAAGCAGAACACCCTATGGAAAAAAAAGAGGGATTTTGAAGGTGGTTGGATGCATTTGTACTAGGCAGTGACAGTAGCTCCAGTTGATTGCCTGGTCAGGCACTGCCCTTCTCAGCTCCAAGCTCATTCCCATGACTGGAAATCTGGCACCTCTGTCTCCTCCCAGGGAATTGCCTGATTCTAAGGGAGCACCATGAGGCAACATGAATGCCCTCCATGGCTGGAGCTTGAGCGTGTGCTACAGGTCCATCAGTGTACCCAAGGGTCCTCAGGTATCTAGAGGAGTGCTACAGTAGGTTTTGTAGTGCAGCTGCAAGGCATTTCACAGATGAGATGAAGGAAAGTATTCAGAAAAGGATATTTTTCTTTCTTATGAAGCTTTTTCTTTTAATGGAAGTAGTCAGCAATGGAAAAAAAAAAGCTATTTTTTTTTTCTGTTTTCCATTGAAATTTAATGGGGACTTTTATGACAAGGAAAAAGGAAGAAGCATCTGTGAGATGAAGTGAATGAACACCTCTCTCCTATGAATGCAGGTTGAGTTGTTCAGCCTGAAGAAGAGAAAGCTCTGAGGAGATCTCAGTGTGGTCTTCCAGTACTTAAAGGGGGCTTATAAAAACAAGGGAGAATGACTTTTTCCACAGGCAGAGAGTGATAGAAGAGGCAACCGTTTTAAACTAAAAGAGGGCAGGTTTAGATAACATGTAAGGAAGAAATTCTTTACTGTGAGAGTGGTGAGGCAGTGGCACAGGTTGTCCAGAGGAATTGTGGATGCCCCATCCCTGGAAGTGTTCAAGGCCAGGTTGGATGGGATTATGAGCAGTCTGGTGTAGTGAAAGGTGTCCCTGCACATGGCAAGGGTGTTGGAACTGGATGATCTGAAAGGTCCCTTTCAACCAAACTGTTCTATGATTCTGTGGTTCTATGATTTTGACTGAGTAGTTGTCTTTGATGGATGCCGGTACTCAGCTCATCCGTCAGATCAGAGATGCCCTCTCTGCACCAGCACAGGGAGAGGAATTGATTGCCTGGGGTGTCTGCTCAGATGGTTGATTATCTGCAGCAGCAAACCATGGAGAAAATACGTTTGCCACCAGCAGGACCCGGCTAACATCGCTCGTGTTTTCCTCCCTGCAGATGTGCCGGCGTGTGTACAAAGGGATCCCACTTCAGGTGCGAGGCCAGGTCTGGTCACTTCTGCTGGATGTTGAGAAGATGAAGAAGGAGAATGAAGGAAAATACGAGGTATGGGATCTACCTGGCAAGGACAGCAGGAACTAGGTGATAGGTTAGATTGGTTAATGAAGCTGGTTTGGTGAGGACTGAAAATGCAAAGGGTATCAACTCTTTGTCCGTGGGGTTATATTAAACTGGGATCTTTTAGCATGTTAGCTGGCTGCTTTCTGTAATATGCTGCTTCCATTTATTCTGCTGGAAGTTGGGAGCAAAGCTGCTGTCAGCGTTACTGCAGCTCTAGAGAAAGATGCAGGGAAGAGTGAGGGGAGCTTTCCATAGGCAGCATGTGGCAGCCTGTGGTGGATAATTAACTTATTTTCCAACTTGCATCATGTGAAGTTTGGGGTGAAGTTTGGGGTGTTGTGGAGACAATTATTTCTCAGAGGCAGGAGGTTGAGTGCTGCTTCGAACAGGTGTTTCTAAAAACCCCTGCCTATTAAGTGGGATGTTGCTACACTCATTATAGTTAGTCAAGCGTGGATGTTATTGGCAAGGTGCCGCGGGGATGGAGGCACACGCAGAGACTGGGGGAAGGGGGGCTGGGCTCACCACAGTAAGCACAGATAAGGAAGCTCTCCCAGCAGGCAGATTCAAATTGTGCTCCCTCCCACAAAGCTGTGCTGCGCAGGTAGGGAAGCAATCCAAACAAATGAAAGTCACAAGGAGTTTATCTGTGCTCCAGAGGGGTCTGCGCTAAACAGGAGCTTCAGAGCTAATAGGCTTTGCTGGATGCAAACCCTCTACAAGATCACCTTAATCTACCTCTTCTTTGGTGCCGCCTGCTGCCAGTAATTAGCTGTACCCTATTTTCCTCCAGAAGAGGCTCAGTGCAGGTCCTGGATGAGGGGTTTTGCTTTCAAAGAAGGGACTCAGCCTCAGACTTGTGTCCTGGAGGGCCTGGTTCCAAGGCCACTCCATTTCTTTGTGGGGCATAACCCATGGCACAAAAGCCTGAAGGCTACCATGGGACATTACACGCTTGCCTTTGATATAGGTGTGATGCTCTGCCTCCCCAGGGTTTGTTAGCTGCAGCTAGACGGCTTGAGGGGAGCTTGAAAAGGCAGCAGGAGAAACATATTGGCCATGGGGCAGAGCAGAGGCATCCTGGCTTTTACCCACTGCTTTGTACAAGGTCTTTGGGATGGGACTTCCAGCTTTCCAGCCTCTGCTCCGCCACCAGCTTGCAGGATTCAGTGCTGATGAGCTCTGTGCATCTGTGGAGCCCCCAAGTTATTTACACTAGGGAAAAAAGGAGAATAACCCATCCTGTGTTTCTTTTTTAATGTCTGCACAATTAGTAAAGCCTCCTGGGTGCATGGAGGTGACAAAGTTCTGTGTGACCTACCTGCTATTCATGTGCAATGATTTAAAAATACCCAAAGTAGGGTATTTACAGTCTTTGGGAGACTTCTGTGTTGTTCTGGCATGGAAAACAAGAGGGCCTTTAGCAGGAAAATTTGAACTGAAGTGACCCAGTGCACATGAATAGTCATATTCTCTCAGGTAGTCTGCCTGCTTTATAGAGGGCAAGGAGCCATAGGATACAGAAACCACAATATTTACAGCAGGGAAATTATGTTGCTCATCAGATCTTCCATCATCACATTTATCCTCACTTGTCCTGCGCGGGCAATAATTCAAAATAGCCCGTGTACTGTTGCTCCTCCACACAGCTGCTTTCAGGGTTGGAGTTCATGTTCCGAAGATGCTGTGATTGTCCTAAGTGTTGGCTGTGCTGGACACATGTTGGTGCAAATGACCTTCTGATGTTCCCCAGAGCTGATGTGGCCACCTTGCGAGGTCAACAGCAGCCTGGAGGCACCTGGTATCAGGCTGATAAGCATTCATAAGATGGCAGCTGCTGGAGCAGATGACAAGTATCTGTGCAGATGTTCTATTTTCTGTCTCCTCTGTGAGCCGGGAGGGGTCCTGACCCTGGGCTCAAGGCAAGTTGGGCTTGCTGCTGATCTCTGCTGCCTCCAACCTGCTGGTGAATCTCAGTGTGCCTGAAGACAGTCACAAAATGTATTTTCTTCATGCAATTAACCCTGGAGACATTGAAGGAGGAGGGCATGATCACTGGTGGTATCTAAAGGCTGTGGGATGAGATGCTTAGCTATAGTGGTCCTTGACTGCAGTACAGAGCTGAACAGTGGATTGCAAATGGGACTGCAGTGAGATTTGTCCATGGAGCATCTTCATCTTGGGGCTCTGAGGGCACAATTGGTTGAGGTGGTCTTAAACTTTCATTTGAATTTCCTTTTTTTTTTTGCAGTGGACTTCAGTCCTTTTTCTATGCGATGCTGCCGTAAATGATTAGCCAGCCTAGGGGCAACATGGGGATTCTTGGCTTTGAGTTTAGCTTCTGTTCTGGAGTCTGCCAGTTCCTTAAAATTTGTACCAGTCCAAGGGAATATTCCAGGACTGTTTTTCTAGTGGAAACTCCTTAAATCAAAGATGATTCTCTTCTGCAGGAAAAGTAGTAGTTGGAGATCACAGAGTCTGTCATAACAGTTTGGACTTTATTATGATTGAGCTTCTGAAAAGCTGACAGTGCTGTGTACATCTGTGTATTAAGGATCAACAGTGCTGTCAGTGCTTTATGAAAGCCAGCAAGGCAAAGAAATCACAATAAATCAGAGTGGAATTGAATTGGAAAAGTTTTAGATTCTGAAAACTCGGTACCTGCATTGGAAGATGGGCAAAGGCTGGGTTGGCAGCTGCTGCTGTCTTAGCATGTGAGCGTGTGGTCATCCCCTTCTCCCTGAGCCAGTGGCACAGACAAGGAGTCTCACCTCCAGGCTGCAGTTCATTGCTCACTGCAGGACATCAGTGTCCCCTGCTCTGGCTAGCTCTGTGCATCTCTGAAGCTGCCACTCCTGCTGCAGGAATCCTGCCTTCTCACTGTGTGGAGAGAGGTACAGGCTGAGATGGTATCTGATTCCTGCCTCCTGTCTGCCCCTCTCCTTTCCAGCAAATGAAAGAACAAGCGAAGAGTTTTTCATCGGAAATCAAGCAGATCGATTTGGATGTTAACCGCACCTTCCGAAACCACATCATGTTTCGGGATCGCTACGGTGTGAAGTGAGTATGGAAGGCTTCTGTGGCTTACATGGGCAGTCGTGCCAGTGCATGTGAGGGCTGAGCTGGATGGGGTGGCCAGCAGTCCCCTGGCTCAGAGCAAAGCCATCTTTGCCTTCTCCTCAAACCATCACCACACAGTGTGACCCACGGGTGGGCCTGCTGATTCTCTCTTCAGAGAGATCCACACTGGGGCAGGCTCAGCCACAGTTCTTGAGCCTGTTGCAGTGCCTTGTCCCCGAGGGGTCGCGGTTGCAGAAGACTTGGTTTGGGATGATGGGGTGGGCCCATCAGGATCTGGGAGGGATGGGGTCTTCACGACATCTGGGGCTGGAGAGATTTGATGAAGTGACTTTGTCACTGGGAGAAGTCACACCTGGCTGCCCTACACAGTCTCCAAGGAATGAGCTTTCTGGTTCTGTGAGCCCTGCTCCTTGCAAAAGCCTTTAATACCAGCTGATTGGGTGTTTTCAGAATCTTTACTCTCTGTGTGTATGCACTGGTGTGCTCTTGAAGCTGGAGACCTCATGGTCAGGTGTTTTAATATCCTTCTTTCTCCGCAGGCAACAGGCACTCTTCCACGTCCTGTCAGCATACTCAGTTTATAACACTGTAAGTAGTGAGGCCAGTTAACATGAAGAGCATTGTCCTTTATATATTTATATATAATTGTAAAAATATAAATATATGTAAAGATTTGAAGAAAACTTTATATGTGTGTGTATTTGTGTAGACATAGGTATTTTCATGTGTATATATATGTAATAAATACATACATATTTAGCCAGTGGTAATTCCAATTTTAAGTCCTAATAGTGGGTTCTACAGAGAGCCTCAAGACTCTTGGGCAGCACAAGAATCTTTCCACAGTTGTTTCATTCCCTTGTTCATTTTGTCACCTGGTAAATGACATCTGGCAGATTTAGTTTGGGCGAACGTCAGCAAAGAACAAGAGATTGCCCTTTGGCTTTTCAGCAACACTAGTCTTCTGGCAGTCTGTCATGTTTCTGACTTCTTTCTTACACTAAATGCCATCATTGTTGAAAACACTTACTTACTACAGTAAACCAGTCATTTTTAGCTGGAGGGCACAGGCAGAATAAGCTGAAATTAGCAACTGAACCTACTGCCTCCACCTCCAGGAGGGGACAGTTATCCCAGAAGATGCTCAGGGGGTTAGTTAAGGAGCCTCCCTCATGCCAGATAAATGCTTCCCAGATTTATTTACTGTTTAATTACTTCAGTGCTCATATAGCTGAAGGAATCCAAAACAGCATTGGAGCCACATGCTGTTTGTCATCCCGAGGATAGATTGGCCATAAGGAAGACATTTTTTACAATGAGTGTGGTGAGGCATGGAAATAATTGCTCAGAGAAGTTGTGGATGCCCTATCCTGGAAGTGTTCAAAGTCTCTTTGGGTGGGTCTTTGAGCAACCTGGTCTGGTGGAAGCTGTCCCTGCCCACGACAGGAGGGTTGGATGAGATGATCTTCAAAGGTCCCTTTTCCAACCCAAACTACTCCATGAGTCAGTGACGTGGTAGATGCTGTATACATATGGGAGCTGTGAATTTGGACATAAACAGTAAAGACTTCGAAATGGGACAGACCTTGGAAAAGGAGAGGGAAGTACAGGCAGCTTTAGCATTATGGTAGGCTCTCCCAGCATGGCCGCACGTGTGCCCATCTTGACTGTTGCAGGAGGTGAGCTACTGCCAAGGAATGAGCCAGATTGCAGCCATCCTCCTGATGTACTTGAACGAAGAGGATGCGTTCTGGGCGCTGGCACAGCTGCTCACCAACCAGCGCCACGCCATGCATGGTAAGGCAGGGCTGGGGGTGGGGGGTGTCTGGCAAAGGAAGGGAAGATCGTTCAGGTTGGTCGGTAGAGCCTTGTTTCTCCTCATATATTTGTTTAATTAAAGTAGGTGATGCTTAACTACTTGCACAGCCTGACTAGGGAGCTAAACCTTACTCTTGGAGGCAGACAAGTTCTTATCAAAAACCCGAGTTGTATCCACCTGAGCTTTAGCACTCAGTAATTAACACTTTCACAGAAGTGCTGTCCCCCCTCTGGGATACCTTGCCTTTGGCAATCAATTAACTCAAGGTTATGAGTTTATAAGAAGTCTCACAGAAGTACATCCAAGAGTATCCACACTAAATGTGGATGTAATTCCACTAAATGTGTGATGTATTACTTTACTTCAAACACATGAAACATCCTTTCTTCTTACTTGTGGTTAGCAGTAATCTATGCACAGAGGGTTATTTCACAGACAGAGAGCTAAACCTTATGCTTGATAACTTTGGACTGTCTTAAATGTGTGTCCCACTAGATTACAGGGCACTGCACAAGCTTGTGGTGTTCAAACACCTTCAGCTGTTCTCTGAACCTTGTTAAGCACTGAGGTGTGTTCGGAGACCTCTTGGCCAAGCCAAATCACAGGCAGGCAGGCAGTGGGAGCTGTGTGGGCCTGCTCCATGGAGCTGGGTGAGAAGGACCAGTTGGGCTTGGTCTGAGGGTCCTGTTGCCCAGATGGGGTGAGGGATGACCTCTGGAAATGAAGGTGTAAAGGAGGTAGCTGGGTCCCCTGTGTTTCAGCCAACTTCAATAGGCAATACAAGAGATGAGTTTACAGAAAATCAGGCTATCCCTGTCACTGCTGCAGAGATTTCCTGGTTTTTTTTATTTCTCTTTTCTTCTCTTGTTAAGGTTTTTTCATTCCTGGGTTCCCGAAGCTGCAGAGGTTTCAAGCCCACCACGAGCAAATTTTAAACAAACTGTTCCCCAAACTGAAGAAGCACATGGTATCTCTTTACTATCAAGTCTTCCTATAATAATGCCACATTTTAATGATAAAGCAGTTCATATAGTGTTCTGCCAAACAGATGCACAGCTGAACATATTTCTAACCATGTAGGACTGCTTCAGCTGCAGAGGCAGGCATTTATTTAATGGGTTGCCCAAATCTTGCTGGGGTGAATGGTAATCATTTGCTTGCTGGTTATCATTAGTGGAGGGACTGCTAAAATTTAAAGGTTCCTCTAGGAGAACCAGGCAGGAAGGCTTACAGAGCCTGCAACAGGAAGAACAGCAGTGAGGCTAGGCTGTGTTCTTACACCAGCTGCAACACTCAAAGGCTGATGCTGGTCTGTCTGGAGTCTTATTTCAGTAATTATTAGTTCCAAGTGCTTTGCTGTTGTTATAAGTCAGGAGGCATGTAAGATTTGCTGGATATTTTGTTGCTTGGGCACGTCCAGTTGCTTTTCTCTCTAGCAGATGGTACAGGCCCATTTGGTGGCTGCAGGATCATCTGCAGGGCACGCGGACTCCAGTCTAAACAGTTCAGGCCACTGTTTTGCAGCACCTGCTCTCTCCCCTTTATTTTTTTGCCTTGTCCCCCTTTGC
The DNA here is from genome assembly GCA_013397315.1 of Donacobius atricapilla. NCBI lineage: Eukaryota > Metazoa > Chordata > Aves > Passeriformes > Mimidae > Donacobius > Donacobius atricapilla. The sequence goes on along the minus strand of WBMY01007371.1, from coordinate 334,168 downwards.
ATTTGGTGTAGACAGTTGGTGTTCAGTGGCTAGACTCCTAAAGTTTTCTTCTGCTCCCAAGGGGCTTGCTGGCCACCATCTCCAGCAAAAGGTGTTTGTATTACCATCATCTGCAACAGCTCTTGCTTCATGCTGTAAATGGCTGTAAAAGTGAAACAGAGCCATGTTAGGTTTTCACTTAATTATAGTCATGGGCAGGGGGATGGGAATCACTCAGAAAGGTGCTCATTGCTCCTCCTCCTGAAGGCTCTCCGGGCTTGCAGGTGCACAGCACCAGCCAAAAGCAAAGGCTGGGGCTGGCCATTCATCTCTTGAGCTTCTTTCTCTTCCCATCCCCACTGCTTTGTTGGCTTTGCAGCAGAGGTCATGTCAACTGTGGACACATCCCAGCACTGGGCACCAGGTGGAAAAGTGTTAGACTAAAGTGGTGATGGTGAGGTTTTTAAGAGTTTTCCTTAGCCTGTCAGGTTGTCCTGCTCCTGCAGCAGCCATGCCATGTAAACGAGGTGGTGCTTCCAAGGCCGGCTTGACTGTGCTCCAAGAGGCTTGCATGGAAATTGCTATGGAAACAAAAATGGTAGTCTGCAAGGAGTGAGTGGTTTGGGTTCCTGGAAGGTTTTTATAAATCCCTGGAGTAGGTATTAGGCCAGAAAAGCTTCTCCCAGAAATCCCTCTCCAATGCTATGGCTGAAGTCTGGCCACATCAGATCAGGTTCAATGGATGTCTTGGGCAAGGACAAAAGCAGGGCTTCAACACTGGTGTTGAAAGCAGGGGCTTTGTTGGGAGATGGGAGACCAACCACAGCCACATCCTGCCCCCAGACCCTAGAATAAGTAAACCAACCAACCAACCTCCCTCAAAGCCTAATGAGCTGCTTGAACCTCCAGTAACCAGCCTGCTGAAATGCCTGTCTCTCTTGGCTGTCTTCCCCCAGGACAAGGAGCAAATGACTACCGGGATTTATACAACCAAGTGGTTCCTGCAGTGTTTCATTGACCGGGTAAGGATGCTCTGGCATTTTTTGCTGCTCTGCTGTTTGCATGCATGGTTAATTTGCCTATGTTTTTTGTAAATATCATACCTTGAAGAAGATGTTAATATTTTATAAGGTGGGATATTATGCACACTCTCATAAGGCAAAAAAAAATTAATAAGGGAGAAGCTAAAAATAACTACATGTCGCTGATGACAAGCCAATTCCTGCTGCCTCATCACAAGCAGTCGCGGGGAGATGGCTCAGCATCAGCAGTATAAACTTCAGAGTCGGGAGAGATCCTTCTTTTACTCACTAGCATTGCTGCAAAGGCAGTTAACCTCACTTTGGCTCTGGAAACAATATAGAAAGAAGAAAGAGCTGGGGGCACAAACCTCAACGAATCGCAGTGCAGCAGCTGTAGGCAAAGGAGCGGATTGGGACTGGAAATGTGTGAAAGCATGAGAAAATTAACCTGATTTGTCCAGAACTAATTTGCTAGTCCTGAGCAAGTCTACTTTATTTTTAGGGTCAGCATTGTGCTTACTGGACTTGAATGCAGGTCTGGACTTGCTAATATTTAAGACATCTGTGTGCTTCAGTCTCAATTTTCTGCTACCCTGTGTTCTGTAAAACAGTGAATGGCCTCTTCCCCTCAAGAGGGAACTCACTGCTTTTGCCACTAAAAGCTGTATAAAATGCAAAATCTCTTTAACTGCAGTAGCATGTGGTAAGAGCTGCAATGGTCAGTTGTGCCAAACTCTGGAGAGTCTGTGCAGTATCTGAATTTGAACCTAAACATCTCAGTAGGATTAATATTAATTTCTGTGTTGGTTAGATGCCTTAGATCTTTGCTGGGAGGTATGGGTTGCTCCATCACTTTGGGTATCAGTTCAATCCTGTTTGTCAGATTGGGTCTGGGTGCAAATGAAAATTTCCTGCAGAGGTGTTTTTAGCAGGCAGAAATAAGCCTGCATACAAGAAAGACCTCTTCTTTGGACACCAATGAATGATTTTTTTAATGCTTAGTGATGCATCATTGGGCTTTCAGACCTATCTCGTAAACAGCCCTTCTGGGAAATCTGGATGGATACAGGAGTTGTTTTTGCGCTCAAAAGGCTGAAAAGATGATGGTACTCCCTCCAGGGTAGAGGAATCCACATTCTAGTGTGCTTGTGAGGGAAGTTCCTCTTTTATCTGCGTTCGTGGATGGGTTTTAAGTATTTCCTTGGCCATCCAAGTTCATTAGCTTTAAGGCAAAACCACTGATGATAAAAGACGTTTTTGTGTTTGATATGAATTCTTGACTTGCAAAGCCTAGCCCTGTTGTGTATTTTCGTGCAAGGTAATGCAGTGATGGCAGCAGCCTGTTTCATCATCCCATTTGTGATTTGTTTGTGTGTTTGGAACAGACCCCATTCACTCTGACCCTGCGGCTATGGGATATCTACATCCTGGAAGGGGAGCGGGTGCTGACGGCCATGGCTTACACAATCCTCAAGCTGCACAAAAGTAAGGTCCCACTTGACTGCATCCCCTATGGCTGTGGTGGCACCGTGCTGGGCCACCCTTGTGCTGCTGACCTGGAAAGCTTTGCTGGCCACTTCCATCCTCTTGGTGCCCTGTGCTGGCCACCAAAGGCACAGTCCAGGGGAGGAAATGAGATGCCACAAGGGTTGACTTGGTGTGCTCAGCACAGAGAAACCGCACCTGAAATGCTCCCAGCTGCATCTTCCTACAAATTGCTTTTAGGGGCAACCCATCTGTCTGCAGAACTTTATGTAGTGGCTCAACTGAAAAGTCTGTAGAGGGACAAGTAAAGCCATTAATACACTTCTAAAATTATCAAAACCTGGTTTTCTTGCATAACATTAAGGTAGTGATGTTTCTAACTCAAGATCTTTGTAACTTTTGATTCCCTTCACTCCCATAAGTTGATTGCCTTGCTGTGTCACTCTTTTGGCCTTCATCTGGGGCAGGAGTGTGTGATGAGAACCTTTGGGCCAACAGAATTTATGGGACTGCATGTGTCGGCTTCTGCAAAAAGCCACCCTGTTCTTCTTTCAGTTAAGTGAAGAATAGGCTTTCCAGAAATAAATCCTGAAGTATCCTATTTGTCTGCAAAAAGTGGGAAACTGGCAGTCAGGCAGATGTTTCAGTTGAAATCTCACCTCCTTGAGGAACATGTAGTGCAGGTTGGCATCTCTTCCTACAACCCATTCCTGCCTGTATCCCACCCCTGTCTGCAACCTTTGTAAAGGCCAGCACCTCTTCCTGCATCCCTGCCTGCTGGCCGGTGCAAGTTGGCATCCTTGGCTGGTGGTGGCAGCTGCCAGCAGTGGCTGTTCAGCCTGATGATCAGGGCCTGTCTCGTGGAGCTTTTCCTCCTCCTAGAGGCATTGGTGAGAACTTCCAGAAATGGCCGAAAAGCCGCATCCTCATCAGCACAGCTCCCAGCCCTGCCATTGTCCTGCCACTGTGAAGCCACTGCTCAGTAGCATGGATATATATGTGTACTGATGACCCTGGGCAGTAGTGGGAAGGTGGGAGAGAGGCAAAATCGTTCAGACTGTCTCACTGTGGAGTGGGAACAGCAGCAGAATCCCAGATAAAACCAAAGTGTGGTGTAACCCATGCTTGTGCTACCCTGAAATTTGTCTGTGCCGCTGCCATTACTCCTTTCTCCCATCCCCCAGAGCGTTTGCTGAAGATGACACTGGAAGATTTACGTGAATTTCTGCAGGAGAAAATTGCTGCCTCCCTGCAGTACGAGGACGACGCTGTCATTGAGCAGCTGCAGGTGTCAATGACTGAACTGCGCAAAATGAAATTTGACCTGCCCCCACCAGGTGGGTAGAGGGGAAGGTGGGCAGCCCAGGAGGGACCAGAGCACCCTGCCCATGTGGCTGGGAGCCAGGGCAGCCCAGAGGGGCTGGCATCTGTTGTGTGGAAGCATCTGTCTTCCTCACATTCAGGGTGTGCAGAAACAAACTGACACACAGTTTGGGTTTTATTTTGTTTTCTCTGCTTCCAATGCAGCAAAGCCTGAGGAGTTTCCAAGGAAACCCCTGGGCCTGGAGCTCTCCCTCAACCCAGTAGCCATAAAGGAAAATGCAGCGGCCAATGGCCAGAATGGCCGGGTGGCTGAGCACACTCCAGACACGGAGGCCCATCCCCACAGAGTTCCTGGCGCACCAGGAGGAATGACAGTGGTGGAAGCGAGGATTCCCACCTTCCAGGGTAGTGAAGCAGCTGAAGCAACAAACGTGCCTGTTTCGGGTGGGCGGCCACCAGATGAGGAGGGTCAGGTGGAGCCCATCGTGGACGGGCAGCCATCGTCTGTTCTGAAGGCAAGCGAGACACAGGTCCAGCAACACCTCCTGCCCGTGGTCCTGCTTCCAGAGCAGCCTCTTCTTGCTCCTGGCGGTGCTGTGGTGGACCATGGAGTCTCCCTCCAGGCCCCAGCTGAGCACAGCTCCTTAGACTCCTCTCTCCAAAACAGGCCGGCTCCTCCTGACTCCAGCACCGCTGAGCTTTCTGCTACAGACCAGGCAGCGTGGGAGCCAAATCCCACTGCCCTGCCAGCGGGAGAACAGGCATCTTCCCTGAGCAGAGACGCAGTGCTCGAAGCAGCCCCCCATCCTCTGCCATCCAGCTGCCGGCGGCTCTCCTGCACGTCACAGAGCGATGGCTCCCCCGAGAGCGAGCGCGGGGAGGAGGCGGCGGATGACAGGCACTGCAGGGCGGTGCTGCCGGACAAAACGGGCCCGAAGTGCTCGGCATCCAAAGCTGCATCCACAGGAGAGCTCCTCAGCCTGCGGCACAACGGGCTGGGCAGTGCCGGCGGCAGCACGCGCTGGCCCGAGGCCGTGGGCACGCTGCCCGCGCTCAGGCAGGCGGGGGGCAGTGTGCCCATCTTGTGCAGCAGAGAGACCGAGGCAGCAGGGCTGGCCGAGGGCTGCCCTGCCCAGCGGGCACCATCCCCTGGGGTGGAAGGGAACAGCCCCTATGTCGTTATCAAAACCACCACTCCCCTCCACCTGGCCCATGCGACAGAGCAGGACTTCTTGAACAGAAAGCAGGTGGCATTGCCTCTGTCAGAGACTGGACATCCCCTGCCTACCACCTCCGTGCTGCCACCTCTTATGCCAGACCCAGAGGAGACAGAGGTCCAGAAAAGCCTCCAGAAACCATTAAATGCACTGAAAGCCCCACGACCCCCGCTAAGCCCCAAACCAAAATTACTGCCGCAGGTTGCCAAATCCCGCTCAGAGAACAGTTTCCTTTCAGGCTCTCCTTCCCTGGCAAAGCTGCCCAAATCGGTGACGTTCTAGTGGGGATGGGGAAGGGGAAATTAAAGAAGAAGAAATGGGTTCTGGAGAAGCACCCTTGCCCCATTTACAGGATCCCCTTCTGTCAGCAGGGCTGTTGGGGTGACAGCACAGCACCATCGCACATCAAGCTGTGCTTTGGTACGAGTGCCCAGCAAGGAGACAAAGTGCTGGCCACCAGCGCTAGGAGACACCAGCAGATTGGATTTGCATGTTTCCTATGGACAAATTGGAAAATGCTTTCATTTTTTTTGTTCCTCAAAGCTCCCCAAGCCCCATTACTTGGGGGAAGAGGCAGGGCTGGTGAGTTTGTTGTGTGTTTTCTCCCGCTCCTGTCTTCTGTGGGAACCCACGACCAAGCAAGCAGGCACAAGGTGTTGGAGTCCAAAATGCTTTCTTTAAAATGCCCCATTGGTGCAGCCACAGCATTGCTTTCAAAGGCCTTTGTAGCAATAGATCTCTTATTTCATTTCCCAGACCTGCAGTTGTAGGCAGCAGAATTTCCAGGCAGTGCCATGGCATCCTGGCAGGACACAGGCAGGAGCCTGCTGCTCCCTCTATGCAATTCCACAAAGCAGTGCCCAGCTGTATCTGGCTCCTGCTGCTGTCGTGGATGGTGTTCAGGAGGACAGATTTAACAGCTGCTGAGTCCCTGGGACATCTCCTTGGTGTCACCCCAGTGAGGAGCTGCCAGCAGAGTGGTTCTTTCCCAGGTTCTCAAGGTGACAGGGACAGGGATGAAGGTGACGCATGGTCTCTTGGGCCAAGTGCCCTTTCTGCTGGCCTTTCCTTCGCAGGGCCAGTGCAGTGAGCAGGCTCGCTGCCCTTCTCTTCCCCAGACAGGAAAAGGGGCTGCTGGCTCAGGAAATCTGCCTGCACTACTGAGATGCTGGAGGTGTGATGGCATCTAATCACAGTGCCCCAGATAAGTCCACTTTTGCTCTGAGTAAGTTAAGTGTCTGAGTGGAAAGGTCATAGGAACTGGGGAAGGGGGAGCACCTTGGCCAGAACCTGATCTTAGCCCTTCTGGTTGAGCCCACGCAGAATTAACAACAGGAAGGAAACTTGGACAGGATGGGTGCCCGCATGCCCACTTGCCCATTATGAACCAAGTCTTAGAGGCCTGCCCATCTCCTCCCCATCCCAGAGTGCTGCTGCACAGCCCAGGCCATTGTCTGGAGGTGTGCAGGGATCTGAGGAGACACCCCATGGAAAGAGCTGGACCAAAATTCTGGTTCCAGCATCTACTTCACCCCTAGAGGTGAAGGGACTTCATCAGGAAGGCAGATCAGGGAAAAAGCAGGAAGTAGTCCAGATATGCTGGGCTTTGCTGTCCCAAAGGGGTAGCTGCAAGTGCCACCTTAGGTGGGATTCCTATTCCTTCAACAGTGATCCTGGGCAAAAGCTCCATTAAGTTCTAAGGAGACTTGGAAAACTATTTTTTTATCTCATAGGCTGCTTCAATTGCATAACCTGAACTAAAGCCTACCTGAAAGCCCAGCAGGAAACTTCCACTAAAGTACCTTGTGGGTTCCAGGAGGTTGACTTGATGATGATCCTGGTGGATCCCTTCCAGCTCAGCATATTCTGTGGTTCTATGATTTATCAGGGTTTATTTTGCCTTGTGTACATGTGGTGGTTTATGTTTGCAGCAGGGAGTGTCAAAGGGAGCACTGGATCTTTCTTTGGATGTAGCCAGCCAGACCACAGCACCCTCAGCTTTCATTGGAAGCCCAGCTCTGGCCCAGGCCGCCTTGTCCACTGAGCCTCCAACCTTGCCCATCCTCTCCCTCTGCAGAGCAGGGATAACCCTATTAGCTACCTCGCAGCAGCGTTGTGAGGAGTGAAGTGTTGGTTTGAGGAAAAGTGCTCTTTGAATGTTCAGTATTTGTGTTTTGAGACACCACAGATCCTTTCTAGGACAATGGTGCTTGAATTGTTTTTAATTTAGATTGTTTTTTCCGTAACTGTGCACAGTTAAACGTATTTGTGTGTTAAAATACCTGAGCAGTATTTCAGGACAGATATCCATTGCCTTTTGCTAGCAGCCCACTGGCTGGAGGAGCTCACTGGGAAGCAACAAGAAGCATCTGAGAGCTATAGGTCACGTCTTGGCTTGTCTTCTGTAGCTCGGGGCTCTGTCCTCTCCTTGAAGCCCACACAGGACGCCTTCTGATGCATCTGATGCAAGAGCTGAGACCTCTTTCCCTTTGTTTTAACCCATTTTCCCTCATTTCAGGCACACAGCCTTTGCACATCATGTTGCTTGTGCACCTGGACTCCTCACGCAGTGTGTATCTGGGACGTTTTGCAGTATTAACACTTAAAAAGGTGGTTTGCTCTAATTTTGGAGAGCTGTCAAATGCACAGTACTCATTGCACGGCATTTGGTGCATGATGTTCAGCATGTTGATGGGGCAAGGGGCAGGGGTTGTCCTTCCCTTCAAGCCCTAATGGGAATGAGCAGCAAAGTCCTCAGTCATCTTCAGGTCCGCAGGAACGACCAGCAACGTGCTTTGCTGTCCTTGGTGTGATGCTCTCACTTGAACACATCAATCTGTGATACCCAAGGAACTGTCTGTTCCTGTCTCTTCCTCTGCCTCTTGCTGCAAGACAAAGCTGCAGCCATGGTGGGTCAAGGCCTGGCCCAGCCTCAGCTCTTTGGCTGGGAATGGGAAGGGAAGGAGAAAGATGAGGGTGGCAGCTCAGCAGGACAAATTACCTAACCCAAGCCACTTGCAGCCCTGCCCAGCCCCCTGCAACAGTCTCAACCCCTCAGCAAAAAACCACTCTTACTGTGAGCAAACATGGGAAAACAGCTCCCCCCATCTGGCCCTTGCAGCCCTGAGACAATGCTGGCCTTGCTGCCTTCCATGTAAAGACTAATGCTGTGGGTTTGGGTTTTGTAGGTTTAGTTTGTTTTTCTTTGTGTTGTTTGTTTGCGACAGAGCACTTTGAGTGGCTGCAGCACTGGCAGGCAGCAGGAACCACAGGACCCAGCTCCAGCAGGGGCTGGAGGTTGAGGTTAGGGTTTCTTGGCCATGCACTTTCAGAGCCTGGCTACCATCTGCTTTCCTTTTTGTTTTCTATTCTTGTTTACAGCGTGGAACGCTTCTTCCATGACTCTTTCTAATGTATTAGAATTATTACTTTTATGAAAAACATTTTTATGTCTGCTTTTTTGTTTGGTCAGTTTGTTTTTTTTAAAGAAGGGGTTTTTTGGAAAAAAAAGTCAATCATTCCTTTTTACGCTGATCCAAACTGTCCAGAGTGTTTGATGCTGTGTTTTATTTGGTTGTAATAATAATGGTTAAAGAAGTTTAGCATAAATTCAGACTCCATAAGGTTTCTTACAGGAACAGAAGCTGCACCAAGACTGGTTGCCTTCTCCTGATGACTTTTAGCTTGGTTCACTGGCTTCAGCTGTAAGAGGTTGACCCTGCTCCATCTCTGCTTTCCTGCCTGATTTTCTACTGTAATTAAATACAGGCATCTCCAGCAGCAGTGGAAAGAAAAATGCTCCTTTCTACTTACCACCATCCTCCATCCCCTCCCAGCTGAGCAAAGGGCAGCATCCCTTCTGATACAAAGGGCATCATCCCTGCTGATCAGCAGCGCTGCTGAAGCTTGTTTTTAGGCCAAGATTTTGTGTTTGGAGTTTGTTTTCCTGCCTGTAGGGAGGGTTGGACAGGATGGGGAANTCAGGGCTGAGTCACGTTTACAGCAGTCATTGGGAACGTAAGGTGGTGCTGCTGACAGCTGAAGAAGCATTTTAAAAAGCTGTGGGTGAGCAGTACCTCTGACACACCCCAGATTTCATGGCCAGGGCTTCCTGGGCTTTTATGACCATGGTGCTGTTGCCTTTGTGGTGTTAAATGCAAGCAGTGTTCTGACTCCCCTGAGAGAAAGCTGCCACTTGGTGTTAAGCAGCATGTTTATGGTAAACATAGGGCATCTGCCTCTGGCAGAGTAGCACAGAGGGCACAAAGACTGACAGCAGATGGAAGAGACAGAATTGGCTAAATGGAACCCGTAGGATTTAAGAGCAGTGCCTGAAATTGGCATCCCCTTGTGTCTGTCACCCAGTGAGCACTGTAGGCTGGTTTTCCTGCTTCTGTCATTGCCCTCCCTCACCTAAGAGGTCAAACAGGAGCAAAATTACTCTCCACTGCCCTCACATTAGCTCAGTTATATTAACTGGTTAAAACCTGGGGTGAAACACCACAGAAAACCAAAAAGCCCCAGCACCACTGAACACCACAATGTGTACTGGTACAGAAGCACCCTGAGAATGCAGCTCTTGGCATATCTCCTGTGCCATTTCACACTGGATGCCAGCACAGGGATGCAGCACTGTGAGCAAGGGTGAGATCCTTGGCTGAAGTGAAGGAAATCTCATCCCTCCTTTGTTCCAGGTGCTCACAAGCAGCCTCATTGCACAAGATGCTTTGTGTCACCTCCCTGCCACCAGCTGCCGTGAACCTGTTGGCCCTCAGGCTGTGCCAGGTGGGACCAAGTTTGAACATCTGCTGCGGTTACATGACAGACAGTGTAGGGTATAGATATGGCATTTATCCAACTGCTAAAACAGCATCCCTCCCAAGGAGCGAGCAGAAATGTCCAGAAGGGCAGCTTCCCCCAGGGGGAAGGTGAGTTGTGCTAGGTTTGAGGGTTGTGTTCCTCCATTAAACAGCTTTGATTCACTTGGTTGTTGAAAAAAACAAGATACCACTTACTGGTATCCTTGATCCCCAGACCCCCTGCATGTACCTGGTTATGGCCTTGTGACTGTGGTAGTCGCACCCTGTCCTTGCAGGGACCAGGGACAGGCATGGCTCTACCACCTCCTCTTGACGGCATCCCTCCAGCTAATGCAGGAGCCACAGGGGTCCCCAGCCTTGAACTGGTGCTTGATGGGGCTCTCAGGTATGGCTCTGGGGTGCCAAGCACCCACTGCAGAGAGTCCTTCCCAGGGGGAGACCACCCCTGGGACTTGCCCACAGGTAAGCCTAAGCTCTTCCCTCTCTTCCCAGAGCAGTGTAAGACTCTGGGGTGAACATAAGCCATGACTGATATCCAGCCTGGCCTCCAGCAGCTGCCAGGAGCACCAGGTCATGGCATGCTCCCCTGCAGCAGGGAGGTGCTGGCATGGGAGATGATTGTGTCGCTGAGGGGAGGGCAGACAGCCTCAGTGTCATTCCAGCAGTACCCCTTGCCCTCTCCTGCCCCCAAGGCCTGAATGCTGCTCACAGGGGACAAAGAGCAGGACAATCCCAAAGCCCAAGATTACAGATACCCACTTGCTGGACAGCATTGGGACCAGCAGCAAATGAATGCCGTAGCTGGTGTTAAGGCTGCTGCTTAAATTCTAGTGGTCTTAGCAGCTGAGGACTGGTCCTCCCACTGCCTTTTCCTCTACACATGGTATTTGCCAGTATTATCTACCCTCCTTTTCCTGGTGGAGCCATTGCTGTTGTCACAGCAGCTCTCCAGCTCGCAGGGCTGGTCTCCAAGGCAGAACTGCAAACTCCCCAGGCTGTGCTCAGCTCTGGTGCCCTGGCAGCCCCCTGTGGCTCCTGTCCTTCCTGGCTCAGAACAGCCAAACTGGCAGTGGCAGGAGCTAGGACAGGCAGGAGGTAATGGCTCTCTCGCTGGCTCTCTGCCAAGCTGTGGCTGTGCTTGTCACCATCCCTGCCCACCTCCCATGACACGGAAAGCTCATCAACCCCTGTGTGCCTCCGCAAGGCTTCAGTCCGTCGGCACTGAATAATTGATGCTAAGTGGAGCCTGGAGCAGAGCCAAACTGAGGGAGGGAGCAAGGCTTTGTGCTGGTTTAGGCTCTGCTCCCAGGATATAGCAGGGGGAGAAAGATGGGTGTGCTGTGTCTGGCAGCTTTGTGCGCCAGCCAGTTTGGCAGAGGCAGTTTGAGTTTGGCTGGGCCTGGGAGCGTTCCTCCTCTTGGGCCTTCTGTGCTGCTCACCTGCTGCTGTGTCCTACTGCCATGGCAGTGCTGCTGTGCTGTCATCCATCACCTGCTGCTGTGGCACCTGTGCATGCTGCATGCTGCTGTCGTGCTGCTCTCATGCTCCTTGTGTGCTGCAGAGGGGCTGTGGCAGTAGTGAATGGGATTTGGGGAGCAGAGCAAGGGCACCCCTAAGTCCCAGCAGCCCTTGCTAGGGCTGGTACCTAATCTACAGATCCTGTACTCAAGCCATAGCAAGAGAAAGGAGTTGCATGTGAGGCCAGGCCCATCTGCCTCTTCCCACCAGCTGCTGGTGGCTAGGATGGTGGCTGTCACACCATCCTCTGAGCAATGTCACCCCCTTCCTACAGCACGTCCCAAAGTATAAAGCAGTGTATGGAGAAAATAAGGCTGGCAGATTAAAGAAGCAGATCTGACCGCTTCCCAAATCCTACTGCCTCAGCAGCTGAGGAGGCCCACAGGGCATACACCAGCATCTTCACCTAGAACCCTGTGGGCACCAGGACAGTGCAGGAGACAACCAAATCACAGCTGAAACATCTCAGCAGGAGATGCAGCAGGTGGACCCATCCCACAAGTATCTTTACTCACTGGCAGCCATTAAAAAAGAGCCCAAGATGGGGATGGAGAAGGCTTAAGAAGGCACACACAAAGACATGAGTCCAAGGGATTGGAGTCACTAAAGCTTGGCTGTTCTTCCACACAGTAAAACAGGCTCCTTCTAAGACACAGAGAAAGGTAAACTAAGGAACTTCTAATTTTGTCCAAAACTGGTATGAGCTGTCTTAGAGGTACCTGCGGCTACATGGGATGCAATATCACAAGCCTCTCTTCCAATTAGACCATTAAGAGCCTGGGCCACGCTGGTGCCCTGGAGGCCACTCAGCCTGGCCTCCCATCAGAGCCCTGCTCCTGGAACATCGAAGCCTACAGACCTAGGTAACTTCAGGCTTGGGGAAGCTGGTTCTTGAGTGGCTTTGCTTACCTTTATGGTGAAGGCAAGAAGTGATACAGAATTACTGCTTAGGCTGGAAAAGTTTGCAACAGTGGCTGTAGTCCAGAAGGAAAACTTGGTATGCTCCTCTACCCAACCACACTGCAGGTGAGGAGGATGAGACCAGCATTTAGCCAAGGCTGCTCTGTAAAACTCAGCCTTTCATTCAGCTGCTGCCATCACCACCCTCCCATCTCAGGTCTTGTTCCACCACTGAGTCATTGCTGCCAGCTCCTGCACAAGCCAGGTCTTTGCCAAAGCCCTCAGCAAGCACCATGCACTCACCTGCTTTGGAGTCACCCTCTCTGCTGGCTTAGGAGAACGCTCCTGTGAAAGCTCTCACTGACCAAAAGGCATGAGATCTGTTCCACCACTTGATCAGCATCTTTAAGGACTTGTAAGCAATTCCAGCAGTTGACTCAGCTGTGATGTCTCTGGAGCCCCAACCCCTCTGTAACAGGGTGTGGGGCACTTGAATGATGTGAGGGAAGAACATGTATTATACGTCTGTCCTGAGACATCTGGACCTGACCAGACTAGAACAGACCTTGTCAGCTATTCTGTCAAATATTAAGTACTGGTTCAAAGGTGGCACTCCATCATGGGATATGCTGTCTCAACATAATCAGTAGGATGCTGACTGAAGCCTTCTCAGAGCTGGTTTTCACACTGGAAATCCACAGAATAGCACAAGTTTAATTCAGCTTTGCCATGACCAGCTGAAGCAATCACAACAGCCAGAGGTGAGATGATGTATTCAAATATAGCAAAAAGCTCACCTCTGTGGACTCTTTTCCAACTTCAGCTATGCAACAGGAATAATCAAAATACAGTTATTTTGATACATTCTGCTCACCTGAGCTCATGCCTCTGAAGCAGAACTGAGGTACACAACAAACTCCTTATCATAAGGGAAACAACTTCAGTGTCTGAAAACTCCATCTTCCAGTCCAAGTACTTCTAGAACAAATGTGCCTTGAATAACTATGGGGAAAATCAACTCCAAACCCCTCAATTTCTTCTCCAAACCTACATTCACTCCAGTGAAACTGTAATCCTGGTTATTACTTTCAGATTTGAGAAGTTCAGCTAGCAGAGAACACACTGTGAGCTCATGTACTGACCTCCTGCCTGTCAGGGGCCAGCAAGATGTCCTGTTCCCAGGTCATCAGCACCAAGGCAGCAAGTGAAAAAGCCAAGTCAAGAGTAACAAGTCCACCCGAGAGAAGTGATACAATCTGGTTTTTGCCAACAGCAAAGATCAGACCAGATCACAGCTGATGTATCTTGATCTGTTGTGATTCTCCTCCTGGAACAAAGATGCAGTACAATATTAATACACAATTAATATGTGGTTTTTGGAGAAGAGCTGTGGTGTCAAGTTTTTAGCACCTCCTTTTGCTCCTAACCTACCTCCAACTTTTAGCATGGACTTGAACAGTAACCTGAGTCTGAATTCCTTGTGACTTTCTAATTACAGCAAAAAGCTGGCCAGCTCCTGATGGTCTGTCACTGACCAGGACTGTTTGACAAGCTTGAAAACCTTACCCTGAGTGCAGAAACCGCTCTGATGAAAGGGAGATGCTCCTACTTCAGCTTTCTGCTCCTTACCAAACTCGTGTAAGAAGTTTGTATTCTGGCCAGTGCTGATCTAGCACATCCTCACCAAGATGTGACAGTTTCTTGGAACTGCAGCTATTGCCTGCCCTGTGAAGACACCTCAGCCCTGGTGCTCCCTGGAGCTTCTCAGCTTCCTTGACTGCAGTTCCCAGTACTTGACTACAGCATTTGGCTCCCAGACAGAAATGAGAGGAGGCTCTCAGTGGTTAGAGCCATCCCATCTTTGAGGAAGCCCCAGTGTGTTACTTCTCCTCTGAAGGCTTCCAGATAGATCTATCTCATCCTTCATCAAGGGCCTGGGGAAGAATGAGATAAGTTCTACTGCAGATGAAAAACACCAGGTTCCTAGTGCAGTAACACTACCAAGCAAGGGCCTCTGTGTCGTCTTCTAGAAGGACAAAGTATCCCTGTCCTGTGGCCAGTTGTGCACAAGATGCCAGCTTTAGGAACAAACCCCATGCTTCCAGGCTTCACACTTGAAATAACTGAGAGTGGAAGGTTTTCTGGGAGTCTGGTCCAATCCCACCATGTAACACCAGGATCAGCACCTTCAGCAATTCTCCAGCACAGGGACAGACACTGCTGCGAACAGCACACCCAACTAAAGGCAGGGCACTCTCCCCTTGGGCAACTTCTCCCACTCCAGGAGCTGATTATCAACCCTTCTTCTGCGGGAACAAGGTGCCAGGCAGCTGCAGCCATGGTGAGGGCTGTGCCCCACAGCTCAGAGCAGGCATTTACAGAAAGCAAGCCATTAGCACAAGTCCTCTCTTGCCCAAGCCAAAAGCAAAGGCAGCACCCCCAAGGAGCATGGAAGTTGAATTCTGTTGCTTTAATTCTGCTGCTGCCTGGCATGATGGAGGATGGGGAGTGGGATGGGAGGTTGCTTGCATGGATGCTGGGAAGCCCTAGGTGAGCTGTGGCATTGTGCTGGGGGTGACCAGCGTTTCTGTACTGGTTTTGCCACGTGAGGTATGTGACTCACACACTGCCCTCGCTGCTCCCAACCCAGACCAACCTTGGCTGCCAAACCCAGCACCTCTTCAGGCCTGGGCTAGCCCATGCAGAACAGCTCCCTGCCGCAGTCAGCTGGATCACCTTCCCCCTTTGATGCTTCTAATTCTGGATGCCAGCTAAATTAGCCCGTGCAGTAGCTTGGAAGAGGGAAAGACAGCAAATGCCAAGCCACTCGCTGCACTGAGTGCAATGCCTTGTCTTGCAGCTGCAAGTGAAAGGCACATGGGGTCAGACCTCAGGCAAAAACCCCAAAGGAGCAGAACTGAGCAAAGACAGGGTTTCCAACAGATAAGCCCTTATCCAAAACACTCTTATCCACTCTAAACCCAGGGACTGGAAGCCTGAATCCTTTAGTCTCAGTTGCTGAGCAGCCAGACAGCTTCTGCAGGACAGGAGAGCCCTTCTCAACATGCTTACCAGTAAGGAAAGCCGTGCACAGGGCAGACGAGGATTTGCTTACCTGTACATACTGGAGCAGCCCAAGGTGTATGTGCTACACAGGTGTTAGTATAGCTAGGGCTGGAGGGGACCAGAAAGTCCTAACTCTACCTCTAGAGCACAACACATGATGGAGGTCTTAGCCAGAAAGAGCTGACAGGAAAGGAATCAGGGAAGCAACAAACTGGTAACAGCTGAGGTGAACCCAGCTCTCAGATCTCCTCCCTGATGCTTCTTCCCTTCCAAGCATTGCATCGGAGGCCATAAATCCCACAAGAACTAGGCTGAAAGCAAAGCACTCAAGGGGTGCCAAGGACAGGCCTGGACTGGTTGCACTCTTCCACTCTCCCAAAACTTGCAGCCAGCAGTTTCAGGTGGGCTGGGGAGGACATGACAAAGACTTGCTGGAGACAGAGACAAGCTGTTTTGCCCTGAGAGCTTGTCTCTCCTACCCCAATCACCTCCATGATCTACAGCATGACCTTGGTCTGGAGAGCAAATCTCAGCACCCTTTCTTCCCCGCCATCCCACCAGCGATCCTTCCGGAGCAGCAGCAGCAGCCTCTGGAAGGACGACACAGCCATCAAGGTGATTTGTTGAGACGATCAAATAATAATTTACTGTGATTCAATCTGTGGCTTTGTACAGTTGCCGGGGTGGGAGGAGACCAAAGGATGAGGGGATGGGGATAAAAAAAAAAAAGTTGTTTGCCGCAGGCTTGGGTGAAGTGTGAGATAGTCCTTGGAGTCATGCTCCTCCTGTCCTCTTCCTCCTCCTCTCCACCCCCCCATATTCCTCCTCTGAATCCATTTGCTTCTTCCTTTGTTTCACCTCTTTCCTTGCACACTGCACAGCGGGAACCTCGCCAAGACACGGTCCAGACAGCTGAAACAGAAGAGGACTCTCATGAGCACCCAATCCCCATCAGAACCAGCAGGGCTGGTTCCCAGTACTCACCCCTCACGTTTTGGGATGACCCTGTTAGTGCCCCCAGAGTGAAGGCAAAAGGCTGCAAAGATTTTAGAGGTGTGAGCCTGGCTCAGCAAAGCACCTGCACATCTGCTGACGGGAACAGGTCTTGGAGTCAGTCAGTGATGGGTGAACTTTGAGCACCTCACCAGACCTTCTGCCTCTTTCTGAATCTCCTTGTGCAAAGGGGCACTGTTTGGCAAGATCTTTCCACCTCCTCCAGGGATGATGGGAACCACAAAATGAGTTCAGGGCAAATGCAGCCAAATTTTGTTGGCCACACACCAACCCTTCTTCTCCCCAAATCCCAGCATGTCTTTGCCTCACTTCACTTTTGTGCCTTGATGTTCCTCCCTCTCTGCTCTTGGGCACTGCAGCTAGATTAAGTTGGGATGTCTGGTTTCCAGTTTCTACCTGAGCAGAAAAAGATATAGGCAACTCTCAGGGTATTGTTCTCTTAACAGAGAGGAGTGTTTCCAAGTGACCTTTTCCCAGCCCTTCTTGCCCCAAGCTGGTGCTGCCACCAGGCTGTGACAAGGACTGGGCTCCTGGCGGTTGGTGTACGGGAGCAGCAGTGCCTGCCAAGCCCATGCCGTCAGCTGTGAGCCAGAGCAGGAAACAAGACTTGAGCTCATATCCCCATCCGGAGGAAATGCTCCTGAACATCTGGAGGACACAAACATCTGGAAAATCTCCCTTAGCAGTGATAAGTGTGCTGGGCACAGAATTCAGCTCAGCCCCCAGCCGACCTCACACGCCTCAGATGGGAGCAGAGGGGTGGGGTCCTGGGGTGGGTGTTTGCTCATAGGAAGCAAATGTTGCCAGCACTCCTTTGTTGTTTTTGGTTGTTTTTTTTTTTCCTTGGGAGTGGAGGGCAGGAGGAAGAGCTCTGCTGTGCTCATGGGCTCTAGCTCAAAAAGTGTCAGAGGAAACCTGCTGTCCATCTCCACCTTCACGAGACCCTCTTAACACCATGTCTGGATACAGTGCACTTCTCTTTAGGACTCCAGCAGTTATTTAAAGGGGTGAAGGGCCAGTTCAGGTGCTTGGGAGACTCCTCAAAAGACATTAAGGGCAATGTTTATGCACACTTTTGTCCTAGTCCCAGATGTCCTTAGATGTAGATCTCCTTGGTGGACTCATCCCCAGTTACTCCTCTCTAAATTTCTGCCATGGTTGGTTACATAGACTTTCCCAGGTCTTTCACTTAAGGCCACCCAGCACAAGCAGGCACAATAATAGGAACTCTCCCTGATTGCTATCCAGCAGTGTTTTAAATAAACTCATAATTAAAAAACAAAATCGAGTAAAGAAAAAGAAGAAAAACAGGCAAGTGAACATAATCCGAAAAACACTGTTTCTGGCTCCAGCACGCACAATTTATAAAAGCAAACAGCCCCCTTATGGCTATTTCTCAACATTGCATCAGCTCCAAATATCCCAGGGGATTTATCTAATGGGGAAAACTCTTCTGAGAAACACAAGACTTCACAGCAAGACAGGTCTGCTCTAAAACTTCAGGATGAGGCAATTTATGTGAGTACATTAGGAGGCAATGCACCCAGCCAACTCTTCATCTGAACCCTTCCAGAGCCAGTCTGGTGAGCATGCAGTGATCTGTACACCTTCAACACCAGTTTAACTCCTCTTTCAGAGCAGCAGCATAGAAAGAAGCTTTCCTGGGGAAAGCACGACAAAACGCGCTTTTTAAAGAAATTCAGCTGTATTGAATTTTGTTGCACAAAATAATGGGAAAAAATAAACAACCCTTTCCTGCCACACACCTTCCTCAGGAAAATGGGAATTTTGACTTACCTATGTTTTGACAGAAAAAATGCTGTTTCAGTCCTAAAGGTGTTTCATTAAAAAACACCTGCTGCTGAAATTGATCCTGCATTTGTTTGCAGGCTAGTGCATCTGCAGTCACCTCCTGCCCGGCTTCCAACATTCCCCCACTGCACCCCATGCCCTGCTTCCACCACTTACCATAGTCACGATACCACACATTTACAGTTCATGCAGCCAGGGCCGCTCTCATCCGGGGGATTCAGCTTGCGCAGCTTGTGCTGCCGGATCTCCCGCACCAAGGTGTAGAAGGCATCCTCAACGCCCTGGGGAAAAAGCACGGCTTGAAATAACTGCTCACCCTGAGGAGGGACAGCGGAGAGAGAAGAGGGCTCTGCCCCCAAGCAAGGTGTCCCTAGCACTGTCCAGCAGTGCAGATTGCACAGTTAAAGGTACAGAACCAAGTTGGGAAGACTAACAAGGACCTGAGTGTGGCCCTCAAAGGGAGAGCAAGATTGAATGAGCAACCATAAGGATAAGGAGCTCTGAAGTCCCTGAGATTCATCAGCTCTCAGCAGTCTGAATGAGGTCTGTCACCCAAGAGAAAAGCTACCACTAGACCACTGAAGATGTCAGTTCCATTTCCACCTGTGTGCTTTGGGAGCATCACGTGGTCCTTTCAGCACTGGTATATTCTGGAAGTAGGTCTGCCAAAACAGGCCATGGATGAGGTTAGCCAAGTGACCTGAGCTTAGCTGATGTGCAGTGACTATGGAGGTTATCCCAGAGCCCTGGAGAAAGCATCTTCTCTTCACTTTCTCTTCACTGCTGCCATAGCATGATGATGCACTTCTTGTGATGGGAGGCTCAAGCCTGGACTGGGGAGGGAACGTCCTGGCCTGAGGGAACATTTAGCCTTGAGGAAGCAACTAAGCCCAACTCTAACACCCCTCTGTCTGCAAGGTGGTGCCTACCTGTTCCTGCCCCTCCAGGGCAGCAACGGAGGCAAGAAAAGAAAAAGAACATTTTGTTTAGAAGTCTCCTCCTACCTGTCTGGTTTTGGCAGACGTTTCTATGTAGGGGATGCCGTAGCTCCGGGCCAGGTCTTGCGCTTGCCGGGTCTCCACTGTTCGTGCAGGGAGGTCACATTTATTCCCCACCAGCACCATGGGAACATCATCTGAGTCTTTCACCCTCTTGATCTGCTCTCTGCAAGAGGAGGGGGTGTGAAGAAGTGAAGGAGCAGCTCCAGAACACTCCCCACCAATTTCTTTGTTAAGATTTGACAGCTACCCCTCACTCCTGTTGAGTGCCTTGTGTTGAGCTTTCAGGAGAATGTGAATGACTACAGCATACAAGTGAGTAAACAGCAAAACGGGGCACTTCTGGAAATGAAAACTAAACATACTTCTGCTCTTTAAATGCAGCTATTTACAAAACACTTTGAATTATGACAGTCTATACTAAGACATGAGCTTAAGATAGTTTAAGTTAACTAAAAATGAATTCTCAAGCAGTTACCTGTGCTATTTCCAACATTTTAGATCAAATAATCCCCCCCCCAAAATGGGGGCGGGAGGGATAAATCACCTGCAACCGGAATTTGCTGAGCTGATAAAGCAGCTTTTGGCAGCTGTAACCTTTTCTGCAGATGCACAGGCAGTAGTTGGTCCCTTTCAGTTTAGTTCAGGTCACTCAAAGTTGAAAAACCAACTGGAAACTAAAAAAGCTGTAATGCTCACTTCTTCATTCCAACATCAGATCTAAAACTAGGTGGGCGAGGATGAGATCTACCACTTCTAAAAATCTTGAAGGCCATTATGATCACAATCCATTCAATTCCCTCCTGATAGATAGTAACTTCCTTCACTTAATAAATCATTTAACTTCAGATGTAAAACAGCTTTTTTTTTTTTTTGCTCATGGGTCCAGAACATTTAACATGGTTTTAATTTAACAAATAAAAGATATAAAATGCCAATTTCTGCATTTTAATTGAATGCAAATCGCCATCCAAAGGCAGCTGGACATTTATCACACACAAAAGAATCAATCATCATCTTCTAATGTGGTAGAACACAGAAATGAAGTCTGACTATATGCATGATAGGCCATAAAGCCATTTAAATGTTCTCTGTAACATCCTGATCAGCAAATGCAAGTACTAAATTTAGTGCACAGGCTACACTTAGCTGAAAAGAGATACCTCCAAATGGTTACTAACCAGGGAGAGCCAGTATTTCTCTGGGGAATATTCTTTTAAAAGTGCAAACACAAAGAGCACAGGCTAAAGGAGATGAAAGCCAGTGATTTACATCATGATGGCTTGAAGTCGAGGCATCCTACAAGCAATTCACAAGCACCAGCCCCAGCACAAGGATGAATGCTGCTCAATCCCTCAGGTGCTTTAGGAAAATCCCATCCTTTGTCCTTTGGTTCAGCTATCAGAAGCCAAATTAGTGCACCTGTGCAGCTATTACACTGAACAGCCTTTTGGATGAGAACGAAACACCTCAGCAGCTCCAAGCAGCACCTCTGACTATACAGCAAGGAAGGAAAGTGCCTGTCCTCGAGCAACCAGATTACTGGGACACTGGTTTATAATAAGGGACAGGGATACACAGTCCCTTGTGGCCAGTGGACAGAGCAGGGACAGGCAGAGCCATCTCCTGTAGCCTCTGCAAGTGCTTCCCATGGCAGCCAAGCCTCACAAAAAGGCACAAGCAGAGCGATCCCTCCCTAAGGTAACATCAAGGTAAACGGAAGATTCCTGCTGTGTTTACATCATCCCCTTGACTCTTCAGCTCTGCAGGCGTGACATCAACAGAGAGGAGAATTGGGATGGGTACTGGGACGGGGTCCCTGCTTTGTCACCACTTCCCCATACACTTTCTTGGGCAAATCACCTCACTGGAGCCCTGGCTCCCCTTCTGCTCCATCTTTACCCTGGCTGAAGCCAAGCTCCAGTGGGGCAGGACTGTCTCTCCACACATGAGTGCAGCTGGCAGACCACAGCCTGGTTGTGACAGTGGACAGCAGGGCAAGCAGCTCTCCCTGTCCTAGCTGGGCAAGCAGCTCTCCCTGTCCTTCCCAGCCTCCTCTCCCAGCTCTGGGGCCAGCAGAAGTCGCTGAGATCGATCACGCTAACAAAGCAATTCCACTAATTAGGGAGGGAAGAGGGGGGCTCATACAGGATCAGCTCTCTCTTTAGTCACCATTAACACTTAAACATTACATTACCAGGTCCCCGAAGGCCCCAAGCAATCCCTTTGGAAGGGTTTTATTGGAGTCACTGACATTAGCCGTCTGCTCAGTCTCTTCCCTGGGGAATGGCCACTTGAGCTAATTGTCTTTGCTGGCAGTCTGTGCTTCCACCTCGAGGCCTGATCTAAAAGGGTGGGCAGGAGAGTGCAGCAGCAAGGCCTGCCCTCTGCACAGGGCAAGAGGGAAAGGGCCCTTCCCAGGATACTGACCTGTACTGGTGAATATCTTCAAAGGACTTGGTGTTGTTGATGGCGAAGACACACAGGAATCCTTCCCCCGTTCTCATGTACTGGTCTCTCATGGCACTGTACTCCTCCTGCCCTGCAGTGTCCAAGATGTCTAACAAACAGGTCTCTCCATCGATGACTACCTGCTTTCTGTAGGAATCCTGCAGGCCAGGAGAGGGAAAGGAAAGAGGATGCATTAAAGGAGGGCTTGGATCTGGCTAAAAAAAAAGGGATAAAGCAAGTGTATCCCTGGGAACATGCCAGTGTTCAGCTTCCATTAAAGTAACCACTCAATCTGTTTTGAAAATGGGAGGGAAAGGAAAAATAATAAAAAAAGGAAAAAGGGAGCAGCTAAGCAGGTTTCTCCTTGTCTGTCAGAACCACAGAAAAGACGGCTCCCAGCTTCTTCTCCCCATTCCCAGCCCTGCCTCTGGCAGACCAGGTGCAGCTTCATCTCAACCACACTGCATAGCCCTCAACAAGTATTTCCTAAGCATTGTTTAGTCTCAGCTCTAATTCGTTCTGCTGGAAGAGGAAGGAAACTCAGCAAAGGAGCTCTGCCTAACCAGGGCTTCCAGTCACTATCTGTGATCTGCAGGGCTGGAAGGTGTTTAAGATAACCTGGAAATCCAGTGCCTCCAATGCATCTCAATTCAGGCACCAGAGGCAATATTGCCATCAGTAAGGTTTCAGACTGGGTTTGATGGTAAACCTCTTCTTTAAACATGAGAAAAAAAAAAATAAAATCACACTGTGAACAGGGTGTTTCCCACAACCAGTCTGTGCCCAGAGGGCTCCAGGACAGGTAAGAACTATCTAGGCAGGTCCTTTGAAGTTGGGGGTTTTCCCTGCAGCAAAGGCAATCACAACCTATCACAGAAGTGAGAAGGTCTGGAAATCACCTAGAGCATCCCTCAAAAGCTTTCCTTTCACGACAGGCTCCTCATAGCAATGCACTTCCCCATTATGCTTCTCCCTGTGCTCAGTCTCATCAGCAAGGATGGTGTGGGGCAGCCCCTGCATGGAGGACATCCCTCATCCCTCTCCAACAGCCATCCCCTGTGGACAGTGCAGGATCCTCAACTTTCAGCAAGAGAAGGAAGTCAAAATCAAAGGTATGCAAAAGGTACAAGTCAGCAGTACAACCACACAGTGCTTTGCAACCACTCACAGAAGCTACAGCTGCAGTTTAAAATTAATTCAAATGTTGGCTGCTCTTCCAACGACCACAACAGTGTTATCAGATGAGCTTTGCAGGTCTGCAGACAAACAGCCAACACAGCAAAGGTCACCAACAAGACCGGCAGCAGCACAGAAAGGGAATGGAGCCAACACGGCCTCTATCCTTTGATTCATTACAACAACATCACTTGCTGGGGCTAATTAAAGTCTTTCCTCACCTTGCAGAGAGGGCTGTGAAAGAGATGAGATCTTCCCTGCCATGACCTTCTCAGCTGTGCCTTCCCAAAAAGTGGACTGCTGACCCACTGAGAATAAGCATGGAGTGAAAGACTGGCTTCCAGCCAACTGCTCTGAAGGCAACTGGCAGGCTGCCCTGCAGGGATGTCCTCCCATTTCTAATCAATAATGTATCTGGAGCCTCCTTTGTGCAAGGGGACCTGAGTGCGTCCTCTGCCCCAACAAAGCATCCTCCCACCTCTGCACCTTGGCTCGGGACAGATGACCAGCCTCTCAGCACACATGCTCACAGTTAATTGCCAAGTCCCCAGTTCCAGGACATTTCACCAGCACCCAGCATGCTGACAGAGAAGAGATCCCGCACCTCAGCTCAGGTCATCAACAGGCTACCCGTAAGACCAGCCAGCTGGCTTACAAGGCAGAGACATAAAAGAATCTTGCAAATGATGCTCTGCAAAGGAGGGGGACAAGCTCTCCCCATCAATGCTTTGTGTACAGCTTCATTTGACCTCCCCCACCCTATAAAGCTCAGGATGGCAGCTCAGCTGTCCCTGCCACATAACCATACTGGCATGGCTGCAGGGCTAGCTGCCACCAGCCCACATCAGCACCCTGCAGCCTCAGCGCTCCTCTGCAGCCCTGCATGTCCCACCCCACCCTGAGCAGAGGGGAATGCAGCCAGACACAGCTGTGAAGTGCCAGGCAGCAGAAACAACATCTCAAGATCCCAAGTGGATACTGGGAGCATCCCAGCTGTGCTGGGGGACCAGGCCAAGGGGCCCATTTGCTAAGAACTACAGTCAGGATATGGCCAGAGGTTTGGGAAGCCCATTACTAGCTAGCTGCTAAGAGCTGGAAGATGAACCAAAGAATTTCTCAACACAGTGAAACTCCTTATTCCATCCCTGCTTATTAACCATGGGACAATGCCAGTGGCATAACTTTCCTTGCTACCTTGGCCCTCCTGTTCCCAGAACAAAGGTCTTAAGGCTCCTTGGCAGCCCAAGAGCTGGCCTGTGAGAGTGTGCTGTAGTGGGGTGGACAGCGTTGAGTTATGCAGCCAAACATTTGCACCGGTGAATCAGAAGGGGAGCAGATACCCAGTCAGGGTCTTTGCCCCAGACAGGGGAGCACCTTCTCAGAGCACCCCAATCTGCTTGCACCCCCTTTGTAGCCTGTGCTCAATCCACGGGGGCAATGGGCAACGCCTTTGCTCCATGCACGTATCCTCTTTCCCCCCCACCTTTATCCTGCTCATTTCAGCATTGCTGTGCTGCTTGTTAGCTGGCTGAACAGTCATAGTCAGCTCCTGGGTATGATCCAAAGCAGCTTAGTCACAGGAAGGTGGTTTGTTGGTCACATTTGGATGGCTGGCAGGTAGCTCTCTGTCTTTTAAATCCCCATAAAATGAAACATAATTAAAAGGAATCACCCTGAAGTGAATCAGTAGTTGGCCAGGGTAGCAGGGTACAACCAAGGGAGCTGCAAAGGCATCAGGGCTCGTGGTACCCACAGGTGGTAAAGTACCAGGGGTGAGAGGGCTGAAGAGCAGCTTGTGGCAGCTTTTGGAAGAGGAGAACAACAGAACGGGGCTGGAGTGAACAGTGGAGGAGAGAGCAGCCATCTCCCAGCGCACTGCAGAAGTGAGGAGGGTGTGCTGGGAAATGCCATGCAAGGTTTACATTCTCTGCTGCCTGTTTACATGGAGAAAATTCCCTGCAGGGTACATACAGGGAGCAGGCAGCTGGAGACAAAAAACACAGGATGCCAAAACCCAGCGTATCACTGGGTAAGAGTTGCCTCTGCCCACCTAAGGTCCAAGAGAGGATACATCCATGCAGATGTCTCCCCAGGGAGGCTGCTCTCCATGAGCAGCTCTTTTGCCAAAAACAACCTGGAGTGAGTTTCTGAGAAAAGTATACAATACTACTGGGGACAGCCACATGAGGGGAGAGGAGCTGTGGACGAAGGCAATTGCATCCATAAGGAAGGAGACTCAGGAGTTTCCTGTAAATTAAATTCCAGTCTCTGCCATGGACTATCTAGGTGACCTTGGCCAAATGATGTAATAGCACGTGCTTTTTAAGTGCTTTCTCTCCTTCCCATCTGAAGGACTGTAAGACTATTTCTGCCTTTCTACCAAGCCTTGTCTTGCTTGTTTATGTAAGTTGTAAGCTCTTCAGGGTGGGGACTACACAGACAACACCTACCAGAATAGATTTCTCATCCCAGCTGGGGCTTTTAGCCATTATGGTAATAACAACTGCAGCAACCACAGCTGCATTTATATGCATCTGGTAGAGAATCCCTTAGGACTGCAGACAAGGAGATTATTGTCCACGAGGCATGACAGAGGTGCAATTTGCCTTCCCAGGGTGGACTTTACTCCTCGTGCAGAGCAGTGGCTGCTGCCTACATCTCACCCAACAAAGGTGTAAGTCATGCAGAGGCTAATTAGCACATCACTAACTATGGTGAACGCAGATGAAGAATGGAATATGTTCTTGAAATATCAAAGAAAATAGTAATAGCACAATGGATATTGCAGACTGGATACCCCTCTGTCCCCACACAGTCTGTGAGGACCACAGGGTCCCTGACTGCTTCTTCAGGCAGGGTGCTGAGCTAGACCGGTCAGTGCTGCCATCTACACTAAGACACACATGCCACCCTTTAACTCCTTGTGAAGAAGCAGAGGCAGCACTCTGGGAGCCACAGTAGTTCAGCTGCTCAGCATGTCTTGCTCAAACTGCAAGACATACATAACATAACCAAGCTCTGATAAAACCCATCAGTAAAGCTCAAAACATCCTGCAGAAAAAGTCAATACATTTACTCCAATTTCACGGGAGAAGAAATGGAAGCACAGGCACAAAATGGCTCTTCAGTTCTAAACCTTTAATCCCTCTCTATGTTGCCATCTCATCAGAAAGGAAGACTTTTGTGCTGCCTCTCAGCCCCTGCCCTGCTCTGCCTGTCTCTGCTGCCTCCCATGTCACCTCTCTTCAGCAGACACCACTATCCTTCTGCAGGAGATGTTAAGTCGGTCACTGCGACCTCTGAACACACACATAGTGACTCAGAATAGCTCTGCAAAGCAGAGAAACATCCCTGCTCAAGTTCAGACTCGAGACCAAACTGAGCATGCTCTAGGTTGGAGACAAAGTGGAGAAAAGCAAGAGGAAAAACATGCAGACAGCCTGAGGCCATGCCCAGACCACTTACCTCTATTGTGGGGTCATACTCATCAACAAAATGGTTCTGAATGAGCTGTATCGTCAAAGCACTCTTCCCAACACCACCTGCTCCCACCACCACCAGCTTGTATTCAGTCATCTTCCAGCTGACCCCAGCTCAGGACTTCCAGGAGCACCACCACCTGCAAGGATAAACATGGTCACTGTGCTAAGAGAGGTTACTTTAAAATGGGCAAAATAATGCATCAAACCAAACACAAAAACTCTGTTTATCCTGTGGTCTGTTGCAATCCTTCAGCCTGACCGTCTGGATGCAAACTTCACAGGTTCCTTGAACAAACTTCAAGAGGTAGCAGAGCATTACTGATGAGAAAACAAGAGGCACAAGCTGTGTGCATCAACCCCTACAGTAACAAGTTTAAGAAGTCTGGTTTTGCAGAAGTGCTCAGCACTGTCCCCAGTTTACCTTATCTCAAGCTGACGATCTGAAATCTTCAGATAGATTTGAAACCCTCGGCCAACGAGGTTGTGATGTCAGTTCCCACAAGAGCAAGGAAAAAGGTCCAGCCCTGCCCAAATATGCTGTTACCTCCATGTCTTCACCCTCAAGACCACATTAAACCTCAAATCACACGGTAGGGTTGAGACAGTGGCACATCCACACCCTCTGCCTGTCCTCCAGCTAACGGTGAGAAAGAGGACTGCAGAAAGGGCATCCCTGCTCACTGAGCTGAATTTGGCACACCCAACAGGGAGGAAAGAGATGCTGTCACAAAAGGTGCTGACTGACGATGATTAGGGTCAGGATGAGCAAAACACACTTCCGCAGTACTGTGTACCTCCTATGGCCCTTCAGCAGCAGAAGATTCACATGCCCCCAGCTCCTCCCTTGAATTTTTGCTCCAAGTCTGCTGCTGAAAAAGAGGAACTAACTCAGGAAGATTACAAAACCCCTAAGGTTTAAATAGAAATCCACCCTCATTGGACCGCAGGCTCTGCCCACTGAAAGTCACTCCAGGGTCAGATACTCGTTCTCAGCCACCATCTGCAAGCTCTGGGGAATCCACCCAAAATGCAGCAGGTAGCCGGAAGACAAGCTCACAGTTCCCCTTGTCAGACACCCTTCAGTGTTCACAGGGATTAGAACCCTCTCCTCCACCCTCCCAGCCCAGATAGTTAAATCACTCCTCCTCCTCAGGCTGGCCAGCCCAGCTCCTAAACTCTGGAAGCTGCTATGAACTGTGCCAGCAAAGGCTGCTCTAGACCCAGACCACAGCTGATGCATTTGCTAACACAGCAAAAATCTAATGGCATGGAGGCCAGAACTTTCTGCCTTCAATCCCCACCTGACTGCAACCCTAAACCACGCAGACAGTTCCATCTCCCTCTTAAGCAGGGAGCAATCAGAAACAACCACCTCTTGCTGAAGCCCTTTCTTGAGCTGCTGTCTTGATAACAGAAAGGCAAACAATGCTCATGCCCTTCTCAGCATCCAAAATCCTAAAGAAGGGCAAAGGACTAAAGGAGCAACCAAGTAACAAATATGATGCCAAGCAGGACCTCTGGTTTGCTATGCTGGAGAAGCAGTTAAACACCATGGAGAAGTGGTGATGGTAAATGAAGTGCAAATAATGTCATACCCTAGGTGCCTACCTGAAAGTGACACTGCTTCCCCCGAAAGTCCAATGTGCGTCTGTTCTGGCAGCCAGGGAAGAGTCACAGATTGAAAGCAAGGCTATGGGAGAGAATCTAAATGATCTCACTAATTGACTGTGTACACACATTACTCTGCTCCATTAATGCATGCCCTACATATATGATATTCACACATGCACTGCTTCTCAGGGACAAGAGAGATCCCCACCCCAGGCTTCTGATCTCTCTGGGAAGAGACAGTTAGGACGAAAAGAGGACTGAAGAACAAATGTTGACTGACCATCTCCACCAGCACGGCTGTTGAGGGGAGATGGCTCCTTCAGCAAACAGCTTCCCAGCTGAACACAGAGGGGTCCTGGGGGGGTCTGAAGAAACACTGTGACCAGCTCCCACCTTTCATTATAGAGCAGGGAGATCTGCAACCCCCAGCAAAACACATGGACTTTGCTCTGCATCTGATGCTGAGGATGAGGCAGTTGCCACAAAGATGCTTAAGGAAAACAGCACAACTGCCCAGGCCTGTAGGACTTGCTAAGGCAGGGAGAAAAGCTTTGACTCAATATGGATAGGAGAAGACACAAGTTCCTTAGGAGGGGGTTCTCCCTCAAGACCACCCCAGTGGAAGGCATTGCCTACTCTTTTGGAAGACCTCCAGCCCACACAGCCATAGCAGCTTTATGGTCCACACTGTAGCAGGAGGTGGGGGACAAGGTGGTCACCCACGTCAGCTTGAGTGTCTTCCCCTGCTCCAGACCCCAGCTGAGCTCCACTGCACAGCAGAGAGGCAGCCACACATGCGCAAGCCCTGCGTATCACCACCTTAGCACAGAGTTTTAAGATCTGGCTCCTCCACAGAAACACAATTCCTCATCTTCTTGCCCTCCACACACCCAAGAGGCAGGGAAAATGAAGGGGGCGAAGGAGCTATTGCTACTCCCTGCTTGTGGCCCACACATGGACAATTTACATACAAGAGCTCTGCAATGTTGGTGTTTGCTCACTGACGCTGTCCCTCAAAGGTGCTGTCACCTCAGCTAACTCTCCACTGCTCTGCCACCCTCGCCCCTGCAGTGGCAGAAGAGATTCTGCAGCTTGTAAAAGAGGGCAGGTCCAGCCTACCTGCTCCATACCATTGCTGCAAAACATGTCCTAATGCAGAGCAAGAGCATGGGGAATGATAGACAGCTGTGGGCATGAGAACGGCCTGAATTAATGTGGGCTAAAATCCATGCTCGGGGAGCTCACTTCCTTTCCCCAGTGCAAGCTCCTCATGGGCAGCGGGCAGACCCAACTGCACACCAGAGCACGGGCAAATCCCACGGAAGAAGCACCCTGGCCAAAGGCTGCAGGGAAGGCAGGGATTTCCATATGGCCAATCTTGCCACAGAGTTGGGTGACTGGTCCTATCCTTAAGCTTACCAACACCATCTCATAACTTCCCCCATCACACTTTTTTCTCCTGAACATGGGAAGGGCAAGGCTGCTCTTTGATGCACCCATAGTTTCAGCACAGGGGTGGCTGTTCCTCAGTGCTACAGGAACACCACTACCTCTACCACCAGGGCTGGTTCAAGGAACAGTCATCCCAAGAACAATGCTTCTGGCTTCCGATAAAACAGACACGGGGAAGAGAGAGTGGGGTTCCTGCTGGAGAGATGGTAACAGACACGCCAGTGTGTTTTATGCTGGTGACACACCGGATAGAGGTTTACAGCCTGTTGGTGGTTGTGAAAGCTTCTCCTGATGCGAGGATTTCCAGTTTCTATTGCTCAGCAGCCAACACAGAGCCCACACACAGCTGACCACAAAATAACAGAGGGAAACACAAAAGCACAGCCTCCCAGTCCCACACAGAGCAGGAACAATGCTTCTTCCATCTTCTGCAAGCTCTTCAAGATCTGAAAGTGATCCAGGTCACTATCTAGTGTTTCCCTATCCAAATTTATCACCTCTGCAGCACTCCACTACTACACCCACCCAAAAGCCATACACACAGGGCTGTCAAGCGAGAGACAGCAAGGAAGAGACCAGTTCCAGGAGCAGCGTCTGGAAAGAGGAGGGCTGGGATCCGCGTGCCAAGCCAACAGCCCCAGCGTGGAGCTGGAGCTGCTGCTGCTGTATTTCCTGACCTCGTGGATTTTATCCTGTAGTGAGAGGGCTCCTGGCTCCCATTCAAAGCTGTCTAGGAAAGCCTCGCCGAGGGCTTCCGCCTGGCAGCAGCAGCTGCTCCCAGCCCAGTAGCCAGAGCCACAAAGCTCCAGCAAACAGGAGCCATCTGCCAGCCCTGTGCAGGAAGCAGGGAGAGCAAGCACCCAGCCCCGATGGACACCAACATCCTACCTTTGTCTTGCAGGGAGGGGATGGAGGTGTGGGCGAGGGCAGAGGGCACACCACCTCCCCTGCCTGCACATGCTGGGTGGCAGCATGGAGGGCCTGCCTGCAGAAACAAGGACCAAGATACTTGGCAGAAGCTGTCACAGGGCTAAGACCTAAAGTAGGTCTGAACAGCAGGGCCACAGGTGTTACCCAGAGATCCAGCTGTGTCCTGCAGAAAACAACATGATCTTCTTCATGGTCCCTGTTCCCTAGCCTAGAGAGGTAGTTTGGGAGACTTGACTGTGAAGCCTCCAGAACCTCACTCAGCAGAGGTAAGGAACTCAAGGGGCTTGGCCCCATCAGGAAGTCCCAACTTACCCCCACAGCTACTACAAGAGCTCAGGCGTCAAGGGGAAAGGATACACAGTGGGTTTGCAACACCTCAAGGGAGCCTCTGACACCCTTCCAACAAAATAACTGAAGGAGCTTTGTCTGTATCCCCTGTTTCCTCTCATCACTTTGTTTCTCTCCCAGGACAGACACTAAGCTAACTAAACAAGTCAAGAGACAGATTTTTGCACAATGCGGCTGTAGTAGGGCCATCCATGCCAGAAGTTTTACAGCTATTCATTACTGAGCATTCACCATCACTGCACCTGCCCACTGGGAACTTCTGCATCAGAAGTCCGTTTCAACTCTGCAAATCTCTTTGGGCTCGTCTCAGACCAGGCACCCTTTCCTCCGAAGCCCTGTCCAGAGGAGCCATATGACCACAAATGCCCCTGTGTTCGATTATATTTCCTTTCAGCAGAGATGCCCTGCAGGCAGAAATGGTCTGCAGTCCTCTCGGAGAACAACACTCATCCCAGTCTTTTACCAACAGTCATCCACACCCACACATCAGGAATCCTACTCAGTGATTTCTGAGCATCGATTAAGCATTGTTGGCTTACCCCAGTGACTGTCCAGTCTCCTCCATTTGCTCATCCACAAGACTGTCATCAACATCACAAAGCACAGCCTGTGGAGGGAGGAGCCTCTCCAGTGGTGTGAAATGCCACCTTTTGTTTTCACTCGAAGACCAAAATGCCAGTCCAGCCTCAAAGAGATTAGGGAACTGAGGCTGGAAAGCTGATGCTCTGTTATGAAGCCTATCCAGTGCTTCATTTTAATTTACTTGTTGCTTTTTAAATCAACAAGTGAGCTACAAATCAAAGCAACTGTGACTGTTTGTTGGCTTGCTGGCTGTACACCTTCAAACTCAGACAGTGCAGCTCACAGATGAAAACAGAGAAAGGGATGCCAGAGAGAGAATAAAACTTGCAAATACTGGCCCTGCTTTGGAGAGATGACTTGGAGATAATAAATGTCTTCTATTAGGGGGCAAAAAAGAAAAAAAGCCAAAAGGGAGCAGAATGGCTTCTTCCATCCTCTGCTAGCTCTTCAAGATCTGCAGGAAAAGGCAGTCTGTCCCAAGGGACTGAGCACAGAAATACTGCTGCAGAGGAAAGGAAAAAAAGGGGTAAGGTATGACATAACGTAGGAGGCTCAAAATACAGATGCACATTCGCGGAGAAAGCTGTGAGGAAGAACAGCAGAAAGCTGCGGGCAGGTCCGAGGGATAAGCAGGTCTGGAAGAGAGGGATTGTCTCTCCACACCAGCCATAAACATGTCCCAGCAGCGATGTGCAAGCCTCAGCTTTGCACAAAGTCTTGAACAGGCATGGACTGGTCACTGCATCAGGCCCAGCCCTCACAGTTTCCAGTCAAAGCACCTCTGGCAACACAATCCCTCTGCCAGAGACTACCCAACCATAAAGTGCTTGGGAAAATATGGAAGGCCAAAGGAAAACAAGTATCATTCTCTCCAAAGCTACTACCTGTTCTCTGGTTCCTGCTTCAGCTGTCAGATATTTAAATAAAAGACAAAGCTGTGCAATCACCTGCTGTTGGCAGTAAGAGAGTGCGACTACACTGTTCTTGCTTTCCCTCTCAAAAAATAAATATTCTTAATAAAGTTATTTGTTAGCAGCCTATTCCAAGAAAAACAAGTGGTAGTTAGCTGTAACTACCCAAAATAGCAAACAACCTAAAATAAATTAATAACACAATAAACCCAGAGAACAAAACAGCTACCCAAGAGCTTCCCTCTGGATGAAGGAATTGTCCACGCATCCCACCCTCCACATCCAGTACAGGCCACCAAAATCACTATTTTCCAAAGAAAGATGAGCAGGCCCATTATCTCAGAAACTTGTAAGGCAGGACTGCTCATGCCCATGTCTCCAGCATCATGAATGCGGTACGAGGAGCAGCACACAGGAACTCTGGAAGGTGATGGGATATGCTTGTGCATCATGGTGGGACCTTCACCTTCCACCACCACCACTCTATTTGTCTCCCTGATACCAAGTCACTCATCCCACCACAGCCTCTGCAGAAGAACCAATCTTCCAAGCTAAATTCCACACAGGGAAAGCACACTGCTCTGTGGGTTAATTGCTGCCAGCCCACAGAAAGGGTAGAAGAAACAGGCAAGCAAATTATACATCCCGCACCACTGCTGAACACAGACTCACAGACTCTTAAAAAAAAAAACGAAACACATGCAGATGGGAGTGACCACCTGTGCTAGCACACAGGTCCCTGTTCTCTGCATCTGGCAGTGCCAGTGATGTGAAAAATACTGAAGACAGTTTTTAAATTACACTTGTGATTTATGAACAAACACTTCAGTGCTCTTTGAGACTCTATATGAGCAAGAGTAACTTGCGTAAGGAAAGAGGAGACGGGAGTTGTGTCTTGAAGTTGGTAAAGATGGATAACAATGGCATGAAGAGGCCACAGTGCAGGTCAGGACAATGTGAGACAAATAAAATCTGAACTCCTATCTTGCAGTCAGGACTTAGAACCTAGTGTTGAATGTACCAACATGTGTGGGAAAGCAGTGTGAAGGAGGAAAAGCTCTCACTGTCAAGATGCAGAAGGCTGAAAATGCCAGGACTTTCATCTCCTCTCCAGCCTCCCAGGGCTGAGCAGGTGGTTCAGAGGCAGACATTTCCCTGCCTGGGCTGGCAACCCTCCACTTTGCCCTAGAAAAGAATTCTCTCAGGCCTCCCAGCATTTTTCAGAAAAACTAAATGGCACTTTGTATAACAGAGTTCAAGAGAAAAGGCAACTTTTAACTTTCCTTTACATTAAAATCCCACCCTAATGGGATGCAAGAAAGGCAGTGTGATGTATCTTGAGTATATAAAAAGATGGACAGGTACACAGAAAACTTTAAAACAAGACCCATAATTATAGATGACAGTAAATGTTAAGTGTTAAAACACATGGTACACAACCATGAACCCAGGCTCTGAACAATCTCCTGGCTTGCCCGTCTCAGTACCAAATTGTATTGTTTTTCCCACAAGATAGAAGGTGCAATCATGTAGAAACTTGGAGCAGATGAGTATGCAGCACCAGTGTAAGTGGATCTCTGTAATTACAGCTTTTAGAGAATATCAGGCTTTGGGGAGAAAACTGCCCAGTAAGGGTGTGGAATTACAAGAGATGCTGTCTCCAGGCTGGTTTCCTAAGGTACCTGGTATGTTCTGCCTGGTCCTCTTGCTGGTGAAAGCAGCAGCTGCAGGTAAGCTGCCGGGGAAAGGTCCAGCCTCTCCCGTGCCCAGCGGTCCTGTCATCATGCTAGGGCAGGTTGCAGCCATCTGGCTCTGCTGCAACAGCACAAGAAGGGACAAATTCAGATCTCACTACCAAGCTGCGAGCAATGGAGCACTCAGTGCTAGAGCTGAAGGCAGTGGCCATGCATGAACAGAAACATCCTATTCAATGCAGAGACAGGCAAGAGGATGCAAACAAGCCAAGGGACTGGCCCAAAGCCATCAATGGTGGTAAAGCTGGGAACTAAATTCAGGCAATGTGATTTCCCATCTGGGGTTTTCACCTGAGACAAAAAGCTCCCGGCAGAAGTTTTGGATGGGAAAGCTGTTGGTCTCCTGCTGAGTCTTTGTGTTGGGCTGTCAGAGCAGGCAGCTCATCCCCAGCCCAGCTTCCCAAGGCATAGACAATTGGGGAGGCAGGGCACATCAAGTGGGAAAGCACAGAGTGCTGTAAGAGAGGCCCTGCTCTCCAATTATCCTGATGAAGTCACAACTGGGTCATGGGCACAGGCAGCCAGCAGAGAGGCAGATGCTCTGATCCACAGATAAGCACCCAGAGATGCAGGTAGGGCTGGGAGCAGAGGGGCAGGCTCTGCTGTTTTCCTCACTTGAAGGCCAGCCACAAAAAAGAGGAAGTCACTGGTATAAGGTAGTCGCTACATCACTTAAGAAAAGGGCCAATCCCAACCTGAGCACCACTAATGCATAGCAAGAAAAGGACCCCAGAGTCAAGAAATACACTCTCCCTATGAGCTTTCTGTTCTCCTCCCCTTCCTTATTCCTCCCAAACAACTGTTAACAAAGAAAAATTAGGAAACTAATTCCAGGAAATGTACACAAGCCCTTTTCACCGAGAAGAATTTGCAATGGAAATAGGTACGGTTGTTCAACTTCCTGCTTGCTTTAAATCCTTACACATGTATTTTACCAGCAAATACATGGATAAGAAAACAGGGTAGTTGCATCTGGGAAGTTTCAAGAATTGTTTTGATAATGTTTTTGGGTGTTTGTTTTGGTTTTTTAAGCACTTAACCATTAAGCCATTTTTTAAAAGGTCAGGTTTTGGAGCAAAACAGGATTTATATGAGTATTGGTGAACTCTAGTCTCCAGGAATGGAATGGTTCATACAGGACATTTCCATGTCCTAGTGCACTACAACTCCTGCACCAAAGTTCCAGACAGCCAGTGGCATTGGGTTTGGGTGATAAAAGGTGGAAGCTGTTGGCCAGCAGCATAAAAGCAGAAAAATGAGTATCCTGGGACAGCAGGAGCCAAGTCTGCTCCTGCCCATGCGGCACTCGCCTTCTGGATGGCTAACGAGCTTCCACAGAGGAATAGGGTCCTCTTGTCTGGGAATGGTTCAAGTCCCCCTAGAAGAAGGAATACGGAGCAGGAATGAGAGGGATCCCCCTCTGCAGGGACAGACAGGCCTGATTGTGTTGGACTCAGGCAGATCTCGGGATACACTTTGGTTAGTACCCAAGTTGGCTTCCCCAGCTCCTCTGGACAGCACTTAGGATCTTGTACTGAAAGAAGAAAAGCAGAGTCAAGCCCCATCCATCCTCTCGCACATGTGGTATTTCACAGGCCACTAATCATATCTTACAAAATTTTATCTTTTCCAGGGAAAGGTGGTACTTTTCTTCCTTCTTGTTTTTCAAGACAGAGGGTAAAGCAGCACAGGTGCAACAGCATCTTCTCCACAGGTGAGTTGTGGGTGAGGGACAGTCCATTTTAGGATGAGGGACAAAAACTGAGTTTCCGTCTCACCCTTCCATTCCCAGTGGGACACCAATAAAGTAATTCAAAAACAGAGCTCAAAGGAACAGCCAAGACCAGATACTTCCAGAATGTCTTTTTATTAGTAAGCCTTTTAATTTACATGCTCAAACATAACAATCATCCTCCTGCATTCATTTAGTCCCTGCAGGAACACACCCTGATTTATTAGCAGAGCAGGGATGGAGGGGAAGGAGGCACCAGAGCAAAAAGCAAACCTGCAGGGCTCGCTTTGGCACATCTGGGAGAAGCAGCTGGGGAAAATACATTAGAAATGCAAGAGAGGGGGGATCTTAGGGAGCCAAAGGCAAGGTGGCAGCAGAAAGGAGATGAAATGAAGCGAAGAGGCACCAGCTACTGGGACCCTGTCCCTGCTCTCCTTCTCACCAAGATACAGTATTAGCAGGGTGACACAATGTTGTAGCAAACACGAATATGCATCAGTCATTATGCAGCAGATATTCAGGGGTATGCTCCTGATTTATGGACCTGGCAGCTGCAGCACCAGGCAGCTGCAGCCTAGACGGATGGGGACAGTGAGCACTGCTGGCAGAGAGGTCCACAGAAGACCTCCAAACCCAGCCCTTCAACAGCCATGCTGAATGAATTCATCACCAAGTCTGTAGTCATGCAGAGCCAAGCAATGCATTGTCAGCGCAATGCTGAAAAACCATCACACAACCCAACAGGAACAGAAACATCCAAAGGCTACAGTGTGAGATTTAGGCTTGGATCAGCAGAACTTATTAAGTTAGGGTCCTGAACTACCCAAACCTCACTTTGCTGCTCATAGTACATCTCAGCCAATCAGACTTGTTAATGTGACGCTCACATCCCTTCCCTCTGCAGAGGTCTGGATTTAAAAAAATCCAAGCAATGTTTTTGTGGGTGAGTTAAGTGCACCACTATCACATCACAGACCTGCTACAAAAGACTGGAGATGTGAGGATTTCAGCTCTCCACCCTGAAAAGGAAGGCATTTCCCTTTTGGCTCTGGAGCAACAAAGGGACACTGTCCAAGGATTCATCCTGTCTTGCAAGCATCACAGAATGGACACAGGAGACATTCTACTTCAACTCTGAGTGGCCTCCACACAGGTTCATACATCCCACCCCTCGGCAACACACAACTGGCACAGCAGATCAAGGAACAAGGAACTCCACCCTGCAATGAAGAACGCACAACAATTAAGTGACTTCCTGATAGTCACACAGGAAACTTACAGTAAAGCTGGGGATTTCTGTTCCCCCCCGCATTCAAGCTTTTGTCGTAAAACATGTGCTCATCAGTGGCTGTGGCTGCGTGTGCAGGGGACGGGAGCACAAAGCCTTCTCCCTCCATCGCAGCCTCCAGCATCTGCTGGATGACCTGCACAATCAGCAAAAGCCAGTGGGGGTTTCCTTCCAGAGCTTCCTTGGGAGTCCACAGCAACGACAACAAGCAGGATTTGGGTGGGATCACAGCCAGCATCTGCAGGCCAAGTAAGGCTGAAAAGAAACCACAGAAATGCAAGACACCAACCCTGTGTCAGATGTGGTTCCTCAACACTGGAGCCCAACAAGCTGATTCACAAATGAGCAAAGCCCCTGAGAACAGAAGAGTGGCTGAAGTCCCTCTGATAATGTCTAAAGGTTCAGTGTACCCACATCTTTGTAGAAATCCTCAGTTCCAGTCCTCAGACAACCCTGATAGAGGCAATGAGTAGATCCAGGTCTGGCTTTGGCATTGCACTTGATATGGCCATAAAGCTCCAAAGACCCTGCCCAACTTCGGTGTTCCTCTACACAGATCAACAACTGATGGAGAAAAGAGCAACACTGGCCTCTGGTCCTCACTTGCACCAGGCACAACAGAGTGGGCAAACACTCACTTCAGCCAAATGAACCAGATTTGCTTGATTGAAAGAGGTACAGATAGGAAGCAAACCATGCCCTGAGCTTCAGGGACAACATCTTGCTGTAGAAGAGTGCCAGAAAGTACGCGAAGTGACTAGACAAAGAGATGCAAGGGAGCCTGGACACAATCCCCTAACTGCAAACAGAAGGAAGAAAAGCTTAGTCTTTAGACCAAGAATGTCTTCAGTAGATATCAGCCAGAGACCAACACCTGCATGCAGTTGGTGCTACTCTGGCAAGCACCTGGTGACCAGACACAGCTGACACTCACAAAACCCTGTCCTTAGCACCTGATTTATCCTGAGAGCGCAGAAAGAGACCATGCAAAGTACAACCCAAAACATCTTCAACATGAGCTGGAGGGGTCAGAGCTTGAGAAATGTAAAATGGGGCAACATGATCCTGCAAGTGCCTTTCTGAGCTGAAGCATCCTTTTGTCAGGTATGACAACACAACCTCCATCACAGATCAGCTTCTGCATGGCGAAGTCCCCAGGCAAAACCCATCCAGCAGCAGGAAAAGCTCCTGCACATTTGAAAAAAAAACAAACAAAAACAGACAAAACCCCCCAAACCCCCAAACCAAACAAACAAAACAAGAAAAAAAAAGAGAAGAAAAAAGGGACTTCTGAACTTTGAACTCAATGTAATTACTGTGGTGTAACTTCATTAGGGCACTGTAAGCTGTGGTTAGGCATCAATTGCACTGTTGGGGATTCTCCACTGCCCAACACTTTCTTCTGCTCTTTTCAGTGGAAACCATCTCTGGTCACAGAGCAGGGTGTCACCCTACCAGATTATCTGAAAAGAAAAAAAGAGGCCCCTATACCAGTTTTCTCTTGGAAATTTGTCTAGCTCTGGTTGTCCCTGCTGTCCATACAACACTCAAATCTTTATCTTCTGAAGTCACTGACCTCCCTAACACATTGCAGCAAAAAGATGCCAAAACTAAAAACGTCACTTCTTTTTATATGGATATACATGGCTTCTCATCTTCTTTCCTGGTGTCCAGCCATCTCCCCCCAGCTTCTCAGATTTTCTGGTCCTGCTGCTCAAGCACAGCTCTGCAGCACTGGGGAAGCACACATTGCAGAGACATTTAGAAACACAGCAGCATTCACTGGATTTATTCCTGGACTTTACAAGGCTCATGCAAACAGTTCTGTATTTGACCTCAAAAAAAATAACCACAGAAGGCAAACTTAGAACTTCAAAGACAACTTCCCCTGACAGCCCTAAGCCATTATCTGCAGTATGGACAAGGTGCAAGTTTTTATAGCTTCCCAAAGAAGGGAGAGGACAGTCCAAGCCAAGGAGTAAGAACCAGACAAGAGAGCCCCACAACTGAGATCTCACTTTGAAAGTTCACCCTAAGGAAAGGGCAAAAAGTAGAGTCCTTGCATTGACGCCACTAAAGCCAAGACAATCAACACTGGCCGAGGATGTCACTTGGTCTATTTTGATTTTCAACCTTAGCCCATTTGGAGCACTTATCCCTCTCTGCATCTTGAGACAGCAGTGAGGCAGACTGACATTACCTTTGAAAGTACAAATGTATAATATAAAATAATATGCCTTTGTTCAGCCAGGGAGGTACACAGAGTGCCTAAAGAGCAACTCTAAAACTCAGTCATCATGAAGTAGAAGAAGGAAAGAGGTGGCAGAGTTGTTTCTCCTCCCTGGAGATCTGGTTGCCATGAGGAATTGCATATGGTGCTGGCACAGAAAACTTGCTCCTAGGTTCAGCAGCTGAGTGTTTTCCCTGGACTCTCTGCTAAGAGGCTTTCTCATACCACTGGCTCCTAAGCATACACAGAACCTCCCTAAGGAGTTTCTTCAACAGCATGACAAAAATAAGTCTGCAGTCTCTGGGTTCATCCAACTTGTGTGGGTACAGGCATCTGCTAGACAATGCCTGGGGACCATGCCACAGGAACTGCAGCAGTGAAGATCAAGCTGACTCATAGTTCTTTGGCTTTGGTTTAACATACAATTAATTAATAAATAAATAAACTAAAAACTGAACCTCCCTTCAGCCCACTGGGAAAAATCCAAGCATCTGCCTTCAATTCCCCAGCACATAATTAATACAACTTTATTATTACAAGTAAAATTATTATATTTTCTATATGTTGTTTTATATGCTGTGTGTGTGAAGATCTGTTACACAACCTACATCACTCTCCAAATCACTGACTGCTGGGAGTATTTCATCACCCTTTGCCATCAGCTCCCAGCAAATGAGTCCTGACCTTTTATTCAGTTGGTCATCCCTGCCCTCACAAGCACCAGCAAAGACACAAGAACTGAAGCTCTGATACTTAAACCATAATCTCTGGAAAGGGGGTTGAAAACTGGACCTCAGGGCACCGAAAGGCTCATACAACTATCTCCTGGGCTACAGCAAATACCATGAAAAGCAGCTCCAGGCAGGGCTGGGAGGACATAGAGATGGGAATGTGCACCAAAAGACCTAAGTTTGCTCATACTGGTGGCTTGCATCACCCCTTTTCACACCTTCAGGCTTTTTTTGGTCTGCTACTATAAATACAGACGGTAGCAGCTATGAAGGCACTGTTCAAGTAGTGGGAGCCTGGTCCTATGCGTGATCTGAGGTTCCTCTCCAATTCTGCTCACCCACACCCACAAAATTTGCCCTTTGCTGACCATTCGAGACCGCAACACTGTTTGAGTAATGCTAAATGTCACAAGGCTGGTAAGGGTTTTATTTCTTTCCCCAGTGGTTTGGAAAAAGCAAGAAATGGACAGGTGATGTGAACTGGCACTGTTAAAGATGATCCAGTCTAATAAGATCATGCAAACTTCCTGGCTCTTGTCATGACCCCATCTGTCTTGTGGGCTTCAAGCTGGATTAAAGAATTGCATACAAACTATGAAAATAATCCCCCTGAGGAAACAGTCATTTGGAAGAACTACAGAAAATCTTCACTTTTGGACAAGAACCTCTTTCAGAGTTCTGGTGGTTTGGGGTTTGGCGGATTTTTTTTTCTTAAGGGAGCAGAGAACCACAACACTATCTGCAGTCAGAGGCTCTACTCTCCTCAGATCCTTGGTATGACAAAATTCTCTTTCCTTAGAAGAGTAACTTCTGAGCTTAAACTTGAACTCCAAATTTTTACATTCTTGCCAATATTGTGAGATCTCACACATGACCATGTACCTTCACAGGAGCCTGGCAGAGACAAGGCACCAGTCAGATTTTAAACAGGGGTGATGTGCTGATAAAGCTCCCTCTTCACTTAAGGGTGGGTAGTGGAGCTCATCATGTGTTGTTTTCAGGATCCTAAGGAACATCTAACAGTCTCTCACTCTTGTACATCATTCACACCTAGCTAGAAATAAACTGCTGCTTGGTTTCTCCCTTAAATCCTCTTATTTTCAGAAAGCAACACCCTGAGGACCACATGTGTCCCTACAATGAACCTTCAAGGCCACAGCATGGTGTAGTAGGTACATTTCCTACACAGCTCTCATTGTTCCCACACAGGAACATCAACTGAAGAAATAAAATTAAATTAAAGAAATGAATCAAGTGTTTGCAAAAAGCTTTTTCTAAAAACAGAAAAATCCCACAGAAAATCACCATCTCACAGGCCAAATCAGCCAACTTTAACCTGAAGCACCACTCAAGCAAAAAGACAAGCTGCAATGGGTTGTAATGTGAGTGTATTAGCACAAGATAAAAATTCCTATTCCAACAGCAAGGGAAAAACAGAGCTCAGAAGACTGAAAACTTGTCAGCTTAGCCTCACAATCCATCCATCCTTAAAAACTTACAGCAGAGCTTGTCTCGCTCTAATCAATTCCCTCCATCAAAGGCTGATCGGGCGCTAGGATCTACCATTATTGCCTTTCACCTGTAGACTTAAGATTAGGACAGAGAGGGTGAAGACCCGTATTGAAAGGAAATACATCTGAGGTTAGTATTTCTTGCCCAAACGGAGAGCTTCCATAAAGATGCTTTTCAAAGTGGTGGCTGCCATTCCACAGGCTTCATTCTCCTTTACTTCCTCAGTTTTGATCAAACTCGGGACATAGTATGTCAAATCCAACAGGAAATCTGAATTAAACTAACAGTCAAAATCCTGATCAAATACAAAAGTTCAGGTAGTTGGCCTTTGTTCCCTCCCTTTCAAGTGGCTGCATGGTTGTAAGACAACAGCAGTGTGACTGGCCAAGGTCATTGTGAAACACACAGCCCATAGCCCAGGCTGAGTTTTATAGGGTGACAACTACTCCACACCACTTTAGGCAAGTGTTTTATTCTTTATTCTACAGCCCCAAAGGAATTGCTGCTTTTGCAGAGAGCAAAATAAAAATTCAAGTTCAGAGAGTACTCTGAAAAATACAATGAACACAGACTTCATGAAGTCTGTACCTAAATATGAAGTGTGCTCCCTAGGCCTAAACTAGATCCCTTTTGTTAAACCCGTGGAGGCAGTTTACCCTCTAAAGTAGCCACTTTTCATCCAGTAGCTCAGAAGAGAACATGCAAGGTATCTCCGTGAGCTGTGTGGGTGCCTGACACAGCTGTGACAAGCACACTTCATACAGCCCTCTGCAGATAAGGCTGTCGTAGCTAAACGAGGCAGAGAAAAGGAATTTATTTGAAACAGGCTGCTATTCCTTTGACAACATCCCATGGTGTGAACTTCGCTGCTCTTGCACGGTCTGGAGCAAGGGAAGGACTAGCATCTCCCAGCCACCACCAAGTGAGTGTGGGAATGCAGTGGGAAAGAAGGATCCTGCCGCTCGGCTGGGCTGGCATTCCCCGCAGCCAGACCAGGCTCGAAGGCTGGGTACCCACAGCACCACGTACTGTCTGTGCCTCGCCCGCAGCAGCTGCAGCGCCAGCGGACAAAAGCTCCCACAACCTCTCCATAGCTGAATTTGCAGCGACACGTTGCTCCTTATGGAAAAAACCACAACATGCTCATTTCAAAGTAGCCAGCTGGTGAGGAACAACAATACCGA
This sequence comes from Donacobius atricapilla, assembly GCA_013397315.1. Lineage (NCBI taxonomy): Eukaryota > Metazoa > Chordata > Aves > Passeriformes > Mimidae > Donacobius > Donacobius atricapilla. The sequence goes on along the minus strand of WBMY01007371.1, from coordinate 291,640 downwards.
GAGAGGAAAAAAAAAAAAACACAAACCACTTAGCACCACTTCCCTTTCTTTCTCTCAGACGGAGTTGAGAAGCTTATATTAATTGCAAAGCATGAGAATCTGAACAAACACCCTTCCTTGGGCAACCAGGGCCAACCCCAGAAAAATATTTGCATCTATGAGATGTGTAAGTTGTGCAACCAGCAAAATATCAAGACAGATAAGGCAGGGACCTTTCATTAAGATCTACAAAAACTCACAACTCAGTAGTGCTGACTCAGGCTAAAACAAGCCACTTTAGTTTTCTCTCCCTTGCCATAGTCTTCACAGGGGAAATAATATCAGCCAAATTCATATCCAGTCTGAAGCCATTAGACAGTATTTGCAGAGCTGAATCAGAAACCAAAGCAGCCTTTGGAGGACTACCGCAGGGAACTAGGTTTCATGCAATGGGAGTTCTCTTCCCACCCTAAAAGTAAAATCTTAAGGAAGTTCTCAGTGCAATAAGGTTGGGTCTACCATGGACACAAAAGGCAACTTGATGGTATTACACAATTTCCTATGCCCAAGGCTTGATACGGCCTTGTCTGCCTAGATTTAATTACATATATATCTTATTAAGGAGTTAGGAAAATTAGTTAGAAGGTCACATAATTACAAAATCTTTGTGAAAGGGATGGATGCTGATCTCTCCTGCCAGCTTTCAAAGACCTGTATGACTGTCTGTTCAACCAGGAGAGCAAACAACTGAGTGACACTGCTGCAAATCTTCCAGAGACCTATAAACCATCTCCTGTTGACAAGGCAACCAGCATGCTGTCAATAGCAAAAATTAACAAGTAAAAAGTACTGTTTTGTCACAGTGCATCCAACCAGAAGCAGGCTGATGGCAGCAAAAGGCCAGCCCTAAGCATGTACCTAGGAATGCATGGGAGCTGCAAGGACCTGGGAGCTGCAAGGACCCGATGCTGTGCCAGGTGCTTCCTTGTTGGGACACTCTTCAAATACTGTCAGCTGTTTACTGTACCAAAGGTCAGAGGGAAAGGACAACAAGAAAAGTATCAGAGAAAAAAATATATGGTAACTGCAAGCCCTGATATACCTTCCTTACTGAATTAAAAACCTCCAGAGGGTTTGCATACTTGCCCTCTCTGTTCCCTAGAAGCATGAGATGAAAAGTACTAAAGTTTGTGGTGGACACGTGTAGCCAGGAAAGACAGCAGGGAGAAATCAGATGCATTGTGAAGTGAGGAAAATGCACCATATAATGGAATATAAGGTGACTTTTTACCTTTTTCTGTAGCACAGTATGTGTGTTTCCCACCTAGGACCAGCCAGAAATTTCACCTCTAATAGACCTCCCACTATTGTAAAGTTTGAAGTGACTGCAGTGCATACACAGGACAGACTCTCCAGAGCAGCATTTAATGGGTGTCTGAAGTGATGGGAATTATAGCATGAGTATCAACAACAACAAAAAAAAACCAACCTGGGGTATAAAAGTGACTCTTTTTCTTCAAGATTGTAGCACTGAATCCTGCTGACAACACAGGCATGCGATGGAGGGTAAAGACTCTGGCACAGCACCATCCCCTACTGAGCAAGCTTGCTACCAGCTGTCGGCACAGGGACTCAGAGGCTGAGTTCAAGCTCTGTGGGCTCTTGCTGCGGACACGTTTCTCACTCCCAAAATGCCCAGTATACTGCATTTCTGCCACCGGGCTAATTCTTCCCCAGCAAAAGGCATGATGGAACAAGTGCTCCAAATCAAAGGGGAAACTCAGCCAGTCAAGAAAATCCTCCCCAGGCTATCAGGCTTTATTCCTTTCATAGGCTCAATTTAATTTTTCTAGCTTCTTCAAGAACAGCTCTAGGTCTCCTCCAACCTGCTCCCTGCAGACCATGACAGAGTCTTCAGAGAAACCATGAAGGTTCAGGTCAAAAGGGATATAATCTAAAGAAACTCGGTCCATCATCCTCAAAGCCACAATATGGCATTTAGCAGTGCTTCAATGTTAGGAAAGAGGCTCTCATTCCCGTAACAGAAAGTTCTACCCACCAAGCCTGGAACACCCAGACATGCAGCCCTTTTTGAGGCACTGGAGGGCTCCTGCTGAAGTCCCCATGCTTATGTTTCAGCTCTAGATTTAGAGGTCTCATGTCTTTCCCTGCTCCAATACGATACATGTTTGGGCACATGCAGGAGGTCAGGAGCTCCTGAGAAGTATGTGGGTAACCTCTGACCTATGTCCGCAGCTATTTGGCCTCAGCATATAAGGATGAGCCAAGGACAATGGTTCCATTTATACCTACACTTTCTGCCTTCACTTGGTTAAAATATCCCTTGGTCCAGAGCTGGGACAGGACTGGAGCTCTGTCCTGGGAGCACCTCTGAGAAGTGTTTAATTTGGTCCTTCAGTTGCTGTCTGGATGACATCCCTGTCCTCTACTCTTGGCCAGCAAGGAATCAAAGTGAAGGGCAGCTAGCTTCTTGACCAAAGGAAGATGAACATGCTTACCAGATCAGACAGCCAAGGACAGAACACATTCAAGTCTTGCCTCCTTTTTGTGCTACCCCAGCATGCTTAGTGCAGCTAGTCAAGGTGGGGCTCATCTCACCTACAGCACAGATATGTCCACAAGAGCCCACCACCCAGAGCCTCTCTATCATCAATGAGCAGAGACAGGCACAGCCTGCCTGATCTGTTTCAGGTATCCACCTGCATTACGATGAAGTAGAAGTGCTCATTTCCTCTGCTGCGTGTCTAGGGGGACTGAGGGGCTGGGATGTTAGATGCCAACATTCTAACAAAGACAGGGGAATTGCACCCTGACGTTCCTCATCTTGCACTTTACTGGTAAGCTTTTCAGAGAGAGACTATCTCACCCTGCACCTAACATGAAAGCACTTCAGTCTCCGAGGCCTGAGGGCAACACTACACTTCAAGTGGGAGATGAGAGGCCCATGCCCTGAAGTGTTTACCATCAAGAAAATTTAACACCACCTTCCCTGTAATGCTGTTCCAAGTGGATCCAACTAATTTTGGGGCATGGCTGAAGAAAAGGCAGAGCTGCAGGTCTCAGCCTGCCTCTGTTAGCAGGTGAAGAAAGGAGAACATCCCAGGCACCAAACACTCCGTGCCGTGAGAACCCAGAGAGCCTGCAAGGCCCACTTTGTGCCTGTCAAGAGATGCACCATGACAGGCAGGGAAGGATGAACACATGCAGCAGGGCTGGGTCGAGGACATGAGAGAGGACTGCAATTTCTTCTAGTAGAGAAACTTGGGATTTACAGGCCAGCCTTGAGGACTCTTCTTTTCATGACTTCTGATAAACAGTCCTTTGGGGCAGGTAACACAGGAGCTTGATGCAGACAACCGCAAAATAATGAGTCTAAGGGCAGGAAGCCAAAGCAGATGGCACACATTACTTGGAGCTGTCATGCTGCTGGGTTGGCCAGGGGAAGAGATGGAGGAGGTGTTCTGAGATTCGTGAAGCCATCAGCCCTTGTGCTACAGAAAATAACAAAATGAAGTTCAGATGGGGATTGCAGGCCGAATAACTTCCCTGATAAGAGGATGCAAGGGCGATAAGTTGCTACAAAGGGCCCTCAAGTCAAACAGGGGGAAAAAAGCAAGCATAGAAGAGACTGCACAACATTCAGCCAAGGTAGGACTGAACTGAAGGGTTCAGAAGAAAATGAGAAGTTTAATTCAGCTCCCTGAAAGGGTGACTTACTGTTGGCAGAGCTTTTTCTTCCACCCCAGCATTCAGTTGTCACCAAGCTCACAGGCTCCTACCTCAGATTTTAAACATTATCTCTTTGCATCCTAATCCCAACAGTACTTGCTCCCAATGCCCCAGCAGAGCAAGCCATGCTGAGAAAGTGTGACTGCTGGCTGTCCACCTCCACGCAGCAACTGCCAGTCATATCCCTGTTCCTCAACACAACCCATTTGATTATTTTGATCTGTTCAGGTGGCAGTGTTCTTTTACTTCTTCTCCTCCTCTGGGATTTCTTCTGAAATTGCTCTAAGATGGAAATTGAATAAACTAATTCCAGGTGCAGAGACTTTGAAACAAAGGAGATGAAAACCTGAACTGACCTGAGAGATGCTGCACTGCGCACCAGCCCAGCCACTATTCAACTGAAGCTGGTTGAGCTCTATTGACCAGGAGTCAATAGAGCTCAACCAACTTCAGCTGAATCTGAACAAGACCTCACAACCCTGTTGCAATGCACTTGCAGGGCTTGCCAAAAATACCCCCCATGTACTACTTTAGTAGCATGCTCTGAAAAGCCCAGCCCTCTCCTAGGCACTCAGCTTCCCACCCCTTCACAAGGAGCACACTTCAGATAAGGAACTCTATACATCATTTTTTTAAACTGTACATCTTCCACTAAAACTCAGGAGTGCTTTCCTTAGCCTTCTCAAGAGCATCCTTGTTTTCCCTTTCCAAGGCAATTGCCTTGTTTTTCCTTTAGAACAGTAGAAATTTCAAGCCAGCTTTTCCAGCGCAGTTTGCATCCATGGATTGGTGACTACAAAATCCAGCTAGCTGCTCTGGGCCTTTACAAATTCCCAGCCAGGGACCTGTACCCTATGGGCTCTAATCCTCCCCCACCTCTGAAGCTGGCTAGTACCAGAGGCTCTTCCCTACCATCTCCCTCAGAGAATCAGCACCAAAACCTCCCTTTATGCCACAGCAAGGACTCAGCAACAACCCGCCCGGTTTAGAATATATGAACAGGCTACAGCCCCATTAGAATCAAAGGAGGAAGACAAACCTAAATCCCAGGAATTACACATCTGCATGGACAGTTTCATTTCAGCAGCCTCCCTTTGCTATTCTTCCATCATGAAGAGGGTTATCATCCACTCCACGGTTGCTCTGAATTACCCTGGAGGTGAGCATATTTCAGCAACAATTTAAACTGTCACGATACATTCCTTTCTACCCTGTTTTTTAAAACATGTGAGCCCTGGCTGCCAGAGAATTGTTTTGGAAAGATTAGATTAGGTGCCTCGGAAACGGCTTTGGAAAAAAAAAGTGAAGGGTTTTCGCTTCTTGAAGAAACACACTTCCCCCCCCGGAAAGTTTGTTTTACATTTTAACCTCAAAATTTTGGTCAATTAACTGCATCTTGGTTTTTAGATCTTTCCACAAAAAGTGTCTCGATGCAGATGACCAATAGGGAGATTGCTCATCTTGCAGTCCTCTGCCACCAACACAAATAAAGATCCTAAAGCCCTCTGATTTTAAAAACTATGCCTATCCAGAGGCCTCCAACATGTCTAGTCAATTGACCAAATCTTCTTACTGTTTTTCCAACTCCAAGAAGTGAGTTTTACATGGGGATGTCCATCCATTTCTTCAGACACAAACCCCACGTACAGCCTGGAAGACTGACATGCAAAGGACTGCCATCCCAGTTCTCCACTGACATCACTTCTAAGACCAGACACCTAAAATATTAAAATAACAGTCAAGACAGCCTTACTTGAAATTATAAAAGGAAACAAACCCCCACCTTCTCAGGGTTCATTGTGATAAGAAAGCACTTCTCTCATCAGAAAATCAGATTAGCATCATGTCAACAGCTGGGTGCTGAATCTTTTGACACTCATCAGTTACCAAAGGAAATAGGAAGCTGACCTTGTAGTCAAAGTGCCAGACTAGGACAACAATTTCTGTTCTCAGCTCTGCTCTAGGCTCCTCCTGTTAATGTGAATTTTCATTCCCCAGTTCCTAGCTGTAGAACAAGGGGTTGTAATAATGTCTTTCCTCTCCCTGCCTGGTGTGTGCCCCAGCTATAGGCACTGGTAGATACTTGGCCATTTTTCACTTTCTAGCAGATATGAGGGGCAGACAAGTCTGGACACTTCATAGATTGGAAAAGGGTGGCTGCTTGAGATATACACTACAGAGGAAGAAGAACAGCAGAGGTATAAACCAACGTCTACAGAACACAGATTAATGTGTTCATCATAGAAGGAATGTGAAGCAGAGGACATCTTATCAGGTCCCTGATAATCAGGTGCAGAAATTTTGGCGATTAGATGACTATAATTTGCTCATGAATCAGAGATTTCCACCCTCATCCATCTACCTCCCTGCTCTGTCACAGATCTGGTGAGACCCTGCACGTCCCTGTGACTATGAACCACACCAGTACATAGCCTTGTTTCTTGGAAAAGCAGGGTTTGAAGGACTTGTCCAGGTCTAGATCGGACTCTCTCACACCTCTGTTTCCTACCTCCACCATGGTCATCATAGTAACTTCTTCCCAGTGCATATGTTTTGAGAATCAATACCTTGGAATTTGGAAATTATAGGGGCCACCAGATTAGCTACAGAGCCATCAGCTGCAACTGAGTATCACAGAAGGAAGTACATGCAGCTGTACTCTTGGGAGGAGAGAGAGAGCAGCTCTGACCCTCTAGGAGTTCAGTACAGCCACCACACACCCCAGGAGAACAATGAGGCAGAAAGTAAAGCAGGGATTTGTGTGCAGCTCTTCATCCTTCAGCAGCTACACTGACTGCCAGATGGGAGGTGACACCACCAACCAGCATGGTGATGTCCTCCCCCTGCCTAGCCCCCAGCACTTATCCTCACCCTTCCTCCCTCATCAGTGGAGCAAGAAGCCAGCACATGCTTGTCAAAGCAGGTCAGGGAGCAGAGCAGTCGCCCAAGGCTGCCTGCGTGGAAAGTGGGACAAGCCCTCCAGAAAAAGCCGACTGGCCTCTTACAATATCATGCAAATCAGGAAAAGGCCGGGAGAAACAAGAGTGGGAGAAACCTTGCATCACCAAGGTTATATTGTAAGGTTATATATTCATCCTCTGCACACAAGGAGGGGAAGCAACGGGATGTGCAGGTACACACCGGGCAGGAGGTATCTCCTGCTTTCACCAACATTTGCTGGGTTTGCATTCTACAAAGCGGAGTTGGGCTGTTCACAGCAGGAGTCAAACAGAGTGGCATCCAAAAGGAGCCATTGCATCTGTAGACAGAGATCCAAGGGGAGACAACGAAAAAAATAAATCACAGAATTAGCATATACACAAGGCAGGATCAGTCCCATACAAGAGACAGTGATGTTTTATTTACTTAACATAATCCACTACTGGTTTATCTATTTATCATACCAACCAAAGCCTGGTTTCTCAGGTCCAGCTTTTTCCTGGAGAATGAATTCCAGTCCCTCTCATAACATTAAGCCCATGACACCCAATGAAAAGCCATCAGCAGGGAAGGGGCATGGCTGCTAGAATCACTACAGAAACGGAGGACCTATTGCCACACCAGGAATACTGCTCTGGCTGCTGCAGTGGCTATCTGGGGTGGGAATGACAGAATCCATCATTTGCAGGCTCCAGATTTATACATTTGAGTTTATTCTATACACATGGTTTGAAGCAGGCTGAATAGAGCTGGATGTAAGCCACAGAATCGCTGAAGATAGCACAGAGTGTCAGAGCGCTCAACGTGATCCTGGAGCAGGCCGACACGATGGCTGCCTGTTACCCCAAAAAACTGCTGATGAACAGAGCTCACTTCTCAGCAAGCCTCTAAACAAGATCCCAGCTTGCCTCAGGCACAAGCACTTGCTGGCCAGACTCTCTGGAGATTTTTTCACTGGTTTGCCTTTCTCCTGTGGAATGGCCCCATGCACTTCCACTGCCAGCCAGCCGTGCCTCGGTTCAGCCCTGACCAGCAGGAGAGCCAACGCACCACTGCAAAACAGCAGCCTCCACAATGCCTTTTTCCACTGATCTTCTCCTCACTTCTTTCCCTGCAGAGCCTTACCCAGGGAGAACAGGGCAGCCTGGAGCAGCCCCCACTGTGCGCACCTGCATCCCTCACTTCACTCCTACTCCCTGGCTTTTTAGATGTTGCTCCTCTTCTTCTCCCAATAAGAGCACAACATCCTTTTCATTTCACAGGCCACAGCTTCTCCCTCACGTCTGCTGCTCTCTCAAGGATGCTAAACAAGCAGAAGATGTACAGGCATCTTCCCAGAGACATTGCAGCAATGTCTCTTTTTTGTATTCGTCAAGTTATTGCTCCCACACACACACATTTAAACTCAGCTCCACCAGCTCTTGAATTTAACTTGCATACGAGCAATCTGATCTATAATGGATTTAGCTATGCAAAAGGAAAAATCCCTCTAAAGTTTGGCCCACAGCACAGCAGTATATAAGTACCTGGGCTGCCACTGCCTCTGCATTATCAGAGTGCCTCACCCAGGGCATCCTACCCCTTGCATATAGGCTGGGTATTTGCTAGTTATCTACTAGGCCAGTATCCCTCCTAAAGAAAAGTCCAGTGAGATAAGCAACCAGCTTAGCCAAGGCCAGAAGGGGGGTCAGCACTCCCCAGCTCACAATCCTGTGGCTTTAACCACAAAATCATCTTTCAGCACAGAGATCAGCTGTTCCAAGAGGCCACATTGCTGTCAGATGGGCACCACAGGCAGGTCATGCATTAAGACAGTAAGCACGGAAAGACTATTCCCTCTGTAGGCATTCAGGTCAGTTAGCACCACACACAGGAAGCTACAAAACCATATCCCACTGGTGAGAAGTTGGTAACAGGGTTTTGGTTTTACTGAACCAGTCATTAACAGTGAGAGTACCACATTAGAGAGAAATAGGTAGTAACACACACAATAAATCGGATCATCCTGAACTATTTATCTCTGGATATCTGTAATTATAAACCAAACATCACCAGCTTCTCTCTCTCCTTGCAGTAAATAATTAACTGCAAAAGAACAGTCGTCTTGGCTCCATCCTCCCCAATCAATTCTGCTTTGCAACAACGTGCTGCCTGGATTGCTCGCTGTATCACTGCACCCGAGTGTTACCCAAACCCTCGCAGAAGACAGAGGAGAGGTGCAACCGTTCACTTCAGTACAGCACAGACCTTTCCTTCAGGGTACAAGGGGGCATCGTGGCATAACTCCCAGTACTTCAAGCAGACAGCTATGACATACACAGCTTAGCTCATGCACTGCTGCAACATCACTGCAACCATCGGGGGAGGCAAATCACGCACTCTGAGCACTCCCATCACACCCCTCTGGACTGCCCGAGCTTCATTTCCAAGGCTAAGTGAATTTCCTCCCTGAAAGACAAGGTTTTCTATTCCTGTAATTGTTTTTGAATTATCCTCCCCACCTCTAGATTTCATCCAGGGGTACATAAAACAAGTCTTATTTATTATGGAAACCTCATTTTTTTAAGGACTTTCATTTTTGAATGCTAGATCAAAGTTGACTATTGCAACTCCTCGGTCATGCACTGTAACCTGCACAATGACCTGTTCACCTCTTGCCACCTACCCTCATCAACCTGAACTTCATACAGACTCTGCAAGTAATAGTTAAACCAGAAAATGTCCAGAGCACTCGATCCTTTTGCCCTACTGAAAGACACCTCCTGGCTGTAAACCCAGAGGGGAGGAAGTATGATGCCAGAAGGAAAGCAAAACTGCCTGGCAGGAAGGTTGGGTTTGGTCAGACAGCAGATGGAAGCAGGTTGCATACAGATACACAACCAGGGAACAACACAAGGGCTGCCATTTGATCCTGCATGCTTTCTTAAGATACAAAGTCAACTTCACTTTTGAAAGGGGCCTAAGGAGAACGCAAGCAAAAATACGAGCTGAGGAAAACTTCCAGAAGGGCAGGAAAACTTCCTGCAACAGCCAGAAAACACGGGGGGAAGCAGAGAAGCATTGCAACCAAGCAAACATCTTCACACTCACACACAGTCTGGGTTCAGTTTTACATTTTTATGAGTTTAAACACATACCATATTTAGTTGAGCTGACTATGAAATGCTCAATAAAAAAAACTCCACCAGGAAGGAAGAGAAAAAGAGGAAAAAAGGCTAATTTAACTCAAAAGGCATGGAAAGAGAGGTCCAAGAAAGAGGCAGAAGAAAGAATGGAAGAAAAACCATGACACAAAAGAGATAAATGAAACAGATACCAGGGACAGCTCAGGAAAAGAGAAACCATGCAAAAATGGAATGAAAACTGGAAGGCAAAGATAAGAGAACAAGGAACATGCCACGGCAGAGCAGTTGAACAGCAGTTGGCAAATAGGTAATTCATTTAATTTCATCCGTATTTGTCAAATCGTTTGTTTAACACTCTTTTGTGGTCTTCAGCCAGGTATAGAGCTGATCAAGTATCATGTCATATAATATTACATTAATACAAGTAAAATTCAAACATACATTCAACATTTTTATCTCCTCCTTAATAAGCTCTGGTTCCAAGTTTACAGTTCAAAAATGTTAAAATAGAACGCTGGAAATAAATTACAATTAAGGATTACTTGAAGCACAACCATTTTGCTTTGCCTAGACTGACAAAAATACAGTATACTGTATAACTCATCTTGAGAGACAGAAGAGAATCACCACCCTCCCACAAGGAATCCCTCTCTGTAGGCAGTACTTTCTGTCTTTATTTTATTTTGTTTCCCCAATATTCAACTTTTCTGCTCCATAAAAGGTTTTTCACCCCAAGAAAACCTGGTAAGCTCCAAGGGCAGCCTAACAGAAAGGTAAATTTGGGGTGCACTGGTAGCAGGAGGGAAGGCAGTGGGAGCCATATTCAGCCTGGAAGCAAATGTTTATGTTTGAGCTGAGCTTTGCTCCTCTTAAAGGGAAGGAAGTCAGGTGAAAGAAGGATGCCTCAGGATCTCTAGTCTCACAGGGAAAAGTTTCCCACATTATCAGCAGCCTTCTCCAAACCTCCCTGGGAGAACCAGAAAAAGAAAAAAAGGTCAATTGGCAAATTTTCAGCCTGTTTTCATCCCCTCTCCCCCAAGACAATAGCAAGGTCCCCTTGAGAATGCTCAGACCAGGGGCTGAAAGCCATCGAAGGCAGACCATCTCCACACATGAGGTGGCAGGGCTGACAGGGAGCCCTGGGAAGCAGAACCAGGCTCAATAAGGAAACCGTGGCCACGGCTTTCTAGGCCGACATCGGAGGAACACGGGGCTACTCCCACTGCTGTTCTACCTTTACCACTGGCAGCAGTCAAGAATCAAATTCACCACAGGAGAGAACCACAACAAGGGCAACTCCCTGGGGCCGGAAAAGTGTCCCTCAGGTCATAAGTCCTGTTTAAATATCTCAGCAATATCCCAAACTGAGATAATTATTGCTAATTACAAGATCATTTTAATGTAAACATGAAGGGTATTACCACGCATACTTCATCTCTTTTTAATTAAAAGAAGTAAGAGGTTTGCTGAGATAAAAGACATGCTGACAGCTCCCACCCAAAAGCAGACTTTTCTGCAGTGGGAACACCCATCAGCCTCCAGACCCACTGAGAAGACCGAACAGGGAAATCAATCAGCCTCAGCCTCCCCAGTGCTGAAATGAAGCACTTGGCACATTATTAATCACATAGGAAAAACATTTTACATGGAGAAGGAAAGGACCAGACACACAGAGGGGGGATACACATGGATTCAGTCATGGCTGCCTTAAAAACACTTGGGAAAATCACCAGCTGTAAATTAAAATACCTCAGAGCTGTGAAGGATAAACATATCACCAGTTCTGACTACAGCAACTCTTTAGCTGAGCCCACACCAAACTTCATGTGCTTTCCTCCATTCAAAACCAGTTCCTGCTCCAAGCTGCATATCCTACCCATGCCAACGAGACTGAAGTACATCGTGACACAACCTCACCAGGAGTTCGTACCCTTTCTGTATTTCAAAGACCTACCCAGGGGCAACTTGCACATCACAGGCTACAAGAGATAGGACTATCCAACTTGGGACACTGAAATAGCCAATGTCTTGACTTGCCATGCGATGGCTTAACAAGCCATTCCTGCTGCACAACAGTCCTGTTTCCAGCTGTCCTAAGCATTTCTCCAGCAGCTCCAGAGTCTGCCAGTCCACTCTGACTTCTCATCGTCTCTTTTGTCTCCAGGCACACTGCACTGCTTGAGGCACTTTAAAACCTGCACGGGCCAAGCGAGCCACCAGATGCACCTTCAGCCGGGGTGAAGACGCTGCAGCCCCGGAGGCCGCGGCACCCTTGGCAGGGCAGCGGGGCGCGGGCAGCCTCGGCACGCCGCAGAGCCCCGGCGGCAGCGTCCCCGGGAGGGAAGGGAGGCAGGGAGGGAGGGAAGGGAGGAAGGGATGGAGGTGTCACCTCTCCGCAGAGCCGCGGGCTCGCAGAACGGGGGACCCCGCTCACAGACGCACACCAATAAATACCTGCACCACCGCCCCCCGCCTGCCCCCTCCGGGCCTGGCGACGCCTGGCACCGCCATGGAGCTGCTGGTCCCTCCTGAGGCGTGTCAGAGCCCAGCAGGTACCTGCCTGGGCAGAGTGGGATGTCTGGTGCTCCCCCCTTTGAAGCATCACAGGAGCAGGGTGAGGGATGCAAGGGGATGAGGGAAGACGGGTGCAGTGGGCTGCAAACTGACGAAGAAGAGGAGCCTGCAGCCAAGGGATATGGAGGGGAGCGGGACGGCAAGGGGGGGG
>WBMY01007371.1:179442-269692 GCA_013397315.1 Donacobius atricapilla | reverse complement strand
TGTGTGTGTGTGTGTGTGTGTGTGTGTGTGTGTGTGTGCAAATCACCCAGATACTCTCTGGGGGCTTTCAAGGGGGCAATGCTAAATTTCAGAAGTCTGACCTCCTGCAAGATTCCTAAACTGAGATGCCCAAAGCAGCATATTGCAAATTTCTGCTCTGATTTCAGACTCATGACCTTGTGTTTCCCACTATCAGTCAACAGACTTCAGCTGGGGAAATACTGAGGTTACCATATGAAAACATTGATCACAAATGTTACATGAATCCAAGTGATTGATGAATTTCAGCCACTGACTATCATAGCTTGTGTTAATCTACAGATGTTGTATTAACTCTGAGCAATTTCCTAGTTCTCATTAGCAATATGCTTTGGTAGGGGTAGAAGGTGTTTGCTCTATTTTCCCTTCAGTGAGCTGTTGAATCATTGGAGCTTACTGTTAGTGGGATTTGGGGGACATACGTGATCACAAAGTGAATTAAGAGTAGAACAATACCCTCCTCCCTCTGGCTTCTCTGGGACAGTGCACAGGGGAGGGAATGGGTGCAGAGCTGCTCTATTTCCCCATTTAAGTGGCACTGATGTGTTCCAGGGAGGACTAAGCAGGAAGCTGCTGCCTCCTTAGTCAAGATCTTCCTGGTTTTCAGGAGCACACTCAGACCAGCTCTCCCGCAGATCACCACATGCCAGTGAACTTGTTGTAGCATGTTTAGCTGCACGTTCTTGTTGGCTTACTGAGGTCTGATCCAAAGCTTACTGCAGATACAGGGAAGATTCATGTACTTCTTCAGTGGCCTTTGGTCTACTCTGTGGAGGCAAAAATACAACAGTGATAGATACATGGGTGAGTGAACCCTACATTACCACCACATTTCACTCTCAGGAGATGGCAAAAGGGATTCTGCAGCCCAACCTTGTGCGTCCCAGAGCAGTAAAAGCAACATGAATCTTACTTAATAAGTAATTCAAAAGCACTTTCTGGTTTGTGAATCATCAGCATCCCAGACTTTCTGAGGCTCTTGGGTAATGAGACAAGAGCAGTGCAGCTTCAGTAGTCATTTCTACCTGCTCACAGGACTGCCAGCCTGCTCTGGCCCTAATTTTGAGCTATTCTTTTAAACTGCTCTGTGCCACTAAGCAATTCTCATCTAGAGATCTCAGACATGAAGTAATCCTCCCAGCTTTTCTATAAAAAAAGCCAATTACCATGAAACCTGTTTTACAGGTGGGTAGGCTGAGCTCCAGTCTGCCTGAGATCACAAAGTGTTATTTAGGGCCAAAGTGCCTGGGCTGACACATTCCTGCAGCAGGATTGACCACTTTTCTTAGAGGAAAAGAGTGTCCCGGCAGAGGGAGGGCTGGCCTCTCTTTATGTGTGTGCTTTGCACACAACTATGAAGCACATAAACCTCACTGGCTGCATGGCTGGAATCCAGGTGTCCCTCAGATGAAGATGCAAGTGTAGGGTAAACTAAAATGCTGTGCTCTGCTCTTTGTGCTGAGCCATCCGGCAGGTGGGAATGCACAACTCCGCCTGATTGCTTATGCCTGAGTCACCTCCTTCAGCAATTGCCATTGCCTAGCATGTGAGCATGCTGCCTGCTGGATAATAAATGACTTCATCTGCTGCAGCACTGAGGATACTATTAAAAATTAACCCTGGGAAATGGCCCTGCATATTTTTTTCAGTCAGACCCAGACAAGGGGGAAGAGGAGAGGAATGCTGTTGAAATGGGATTTGCAGAAAAGGCAAGCGGTGAGTTTTTAGTAACGGGGATGGTTCAGGCTTCAGTTTAATCACTGCAGTTGTTGGCAATAAATGATCAAAATTCAGAGGGCTTAAGGCACTTGATAAAGTTAAAAGCAGTGCACTTAGAAAAGACTCAATAGGCATATTGCAGAGGAGGTCAAAGAATGGGATAAATGGAGATTACTGGGCTGACATGTAATTTATGACCCATTTGCAGAAATAAATGAATTTATCATGTGGATGTTATTACCGCTGGTAAGGAAGGATGCTTGTAGATGAAACACTCTCCAGTTTTGGTTTATGCATTGCACACTTTTCTCATAGTATCACTCTTAGAACCACACCCTACCTATAGCAGCATGCAGAGTATATTTACAGAAGTGAAGGATTTGTATTAAATATCTCAGGAAACAGAGCAACTGACAGACAGATATTTCATTTTCTTGGCTTCTCTTGCCTCCAGCACCCACACAGTATCCATCAAATTGTCTGGAGTCAAATCCTCACAGGCTGCATTTGAAGCTTGGGCAAGGAGCCAGCCTGGTTTAGAGAGCAAAGTCCTGTCTGTCCGCACACACTTACCACTGTCTGTGTGCTGCAGTCTGGAGCAGGGAGCTCAGCCTCATGCTCAACAAAAAAATACTCCTTTAACTCCCTTTGCATTGTTCCAAGAAAGGTATTTGGTCTGAAGCCTGCAGGCGCATGTATTAATGATTCCACTGTTGACACAAAAATTGCACCTTGTTCTGAGACGTCATTCAGCTGGCTTTGGTACAGCAGCAAGCAGCACGTCCCATCCTGAACCCATCCTGAGGGATGGCCCAGCTCCTTGAGCTGCTCTGTTCATGGCTGGTTGGTACCTATGGATGGTCTGGATAGCAACACAGGCTGTAATGCCAGGTGCACTGACTGTGCAAGCAGATCTGCCCTCTGGCTGGCACGCTTTTTTCCAGAAGCATATTGTGGCTGCTGATTTCAGTGTACTGTGATATGACAGCACCTATCCAAGGGCCAAGCTGAGGTCTGCATGTCTGTCCTGAGTCACCTGCTCAGCTCCATGTGGCAGAGGTATTTTAAAATGTTGGGCTTAAGCAACATTTCCTGCGGTAGCAGGAAAAATGATGTAAAGTTCCTTCATAAACAGTGTTACAAATTTGCTGGATGAAAAGTACTCAGTTATTGCTATGTCCAAACTGGAGACAATTCCTACTCTAAGATCTTTCCTTACCTGTGATATTTACAGAACCATAGTTGAAATATTCCTCAGGCTAATTTTTGCATTTGATTTATTGTCTCTCCTTTCTCCCTCCATCCAGACAGGGCTTTGTCATTATCCCTAGTCCCTGGTACCTATGCACAGCTCTTGCTTCAGCCACACACGCTGCTGGAAAAAAGATTTTACTTTAATGATTACTGACCAGGAAGTATCACAACAGTTGTTATCAACACAACACCAATTTATAAACATGGTCTTTGTGGAGGTTTTGGAAAGCCCAATAGCTTAGAGTTCATTTGCCACCTCTTTGCAGAGCAGATGGTGCATGTTGAAATCACTTTCTTTAACTTCAATAGATTTGAGATCATACCCATGGTGGGGTTATTTATTTCCCTCCCCTTCACTCCTGCACCCCCCAGGTCTCTGTATTTCACTCTCCAGGTTGCCAAGGCTGTGTGTGTTGCTCATGTGTTGTGAGGCAAGTATCTCAAAGAAGACAGAAGTGACCTGTGCAAACAGCTGTAGGCATAAGTCCAGCTGCCCAATTCTCTAGAAAGGAAATTGTAATCTACGCCTGGAAAATCTGCTTCCACAAACCAGGAGTTAACCAGTAAACAATGAATAGACAGTTGTGTCCTAGGCACTTGTGTTTCCACTGGCTTTTAAGGAGAATGAGAAGGAAATGTATTTTTAACACCAGCTCAATTTGTAACTTGATCTGCTATTGCAGGGAGGAATCAACTGAAAACTCAGATATTAGCCAGCTGCCAGTGTTTGGTACGCAAGATTACTTGGAATGGCCTGTGTTAGTACATCCACAGCATGGGATAGGAAGTGACCATTGTAGGGCAGGACAGGGGAAGCTTGTCTGTATTCCAAGGAAGACAGGTTTTGCCAGTGGTGATGTGTCAGGAGTTGGTGGGGGATACACATTTCACTTTGTCAAAAGTCCGTCTCCGTTTCTAACAGTGGGAAAGTCTAGGAATGGAAGGTCTTTGCTCAGGCTGTGAAGGAAGTGAATGAAAGTGATCCAGTACTACAGGAGCTTCATGGCTCCTACAGATGACAGTAGTTTGTGAACATGGGAGGATTCCCATTTTGATTTTCTTTCTTCTTCTGAAGGGGTTTGTTCAGCCATTTGCCTACCACCCAGCTCGGGCACTAGGAGTTTCTGTTCAACCTATATAAGGGTTAACCCAGGGTCTCTTCCTAGGTGTTTCAAGAAAAGAGGATGGAGTGTTTAGCCAAAAGTGCAAGCATTCAGGCCAAAGAGCAGTCATAAAATGCAGGTTTTCATGGCCAAAGAGCTGGCCTACAAACATGACTGGAGTCCCCTGTGGAAGACAACATGCCATGTTCACTGCCATGTACTGTCACCAGACAGTGGGGCTGCTGACAGATCCAGCCTTGAAAACTGTCAAGCAAGGCTTTTGAGGTTGGTGTGAGATGTGTTTTATGGTTTTCAATACTTGGAAACAGTACCTGAGCATCTGTCTGGGTCTCAGCCAGCATGCTGAGTTAGGCAGTGAAGCTGAATTTTTACAGAAACTTCTAGACAGTGCATAAAACATACAGAAGCATACCAATAATACATCTTTTCTCATTGCTAATCTAACTTAGCTGCTGGAATGTAAGTACACTGTCCTTTTTCTAAGCAGACATTATGCAGAATCAGAGCCAAGACTGTAAAGAGAGTGCCTGGAAATCAGGTCTCTCCTGTCATTTTGAGGACAGGGAAACATTCTTCATTCTCTATGAGGATGGGATTCCTCCTAGTAGTCTAGAGGAGGTTATACATGGCAATGACCCAAATATAGGTGAATCCCAAGGCTTTCCAAATAGGCTACCCATGGAAAAGGCAATCTGAGCTGCTTAAATTGTAGGGGAAATCCCAGTATGGTACGGTGGTGTATTGCATCACTTTTCATTCCTGTATAGTATTTGCTGAACTCAGGTCCAGGCTGCCAGCAGCAGAAGCACTTGTGTAGACTCAAGGGTTCCTTTGACAGAGCAGAGAGGACCATTTGTTTGCCTTTGCTCAGTTCATTCACAGATGCTGAGCCAGAAGGAAGCACAAATCACCTCATAGACTGGTGAGCTGAAACAACCTTGGGGATGGGCAAGGCACTTGAGGCAAAAGGAGGACTTTGGCTCTCAGAATGTTAGGACAGGGAGCCATGTCTTCCAGGCTACAGGTGCTGGCCCTAGGATTATATGGGCGGGCACAGGGATGCACAGGGTACACAGTGTTTGTTCCAGTCTACAGAACTGCGTGGCCCCATTTATCCACCTGCTGATCTCCTCCCTCCATATCTGCAGACTGCACTCCAGCCAGCTTATTTCCTGCCCTGCAGGACAGAGATTTGCTGAGGACTTTTACCAGAGCTGTTGTCTGTAGCGTGGCTTGCAGTGTTGCTGTTGCTGTGATGACTGAAAGCTCTGGTGTACATGAGTTGCATTCAGAGTAAGCTTTGAACTGTGCAAAGTGCATGCAAACTAGTGGTGTAATGGCATGCAAACTGGCGCTTTGACGTGATTAAATTTTTTAAAGCCCCAGTTTCTCCACTGCTTTACATCATATGTTGTCACACTGATAGGAAGTGAAAATAGCAATCTCTTTCTGATTTGGTAACATTTTATAGTGGCTTTGCATTGGCACAAAAAGCAAATACATATTGGAATGCTGCTGTTTCCCCTGTCTGAAGACAGCCAGATAAATTTCACAGCTAAATCCTGCTTGGAAAAACAAACCTAAAAAGCACAGTGTGGCCACGGATTCCTTTACACTGCAGCAAGCGATGAAAAAGAACAAATGTTGCTCCTGAAAAACTATGGAGAAAGAGCCACTGACCATAACTACTTTCCAGCATCAATTCATTTTCCCCTTAGTTTAATGTTGAAAGCAAAGTTGTAACTCAATCATTGACCATGGAATTCATCCCAGAAGAAATGCAAGGATCATCAACAATGTGGTCCAGGTGTGGACTATAAATATAATCAAGAAGAGACGTTCTGTGTCCTAGGGGCATTAATCCTGCAGCCAATGCTCTTCCTTTTGTATTTTGATTTTAAGCCTACCATTTTTAAGGCTTCTCAGCAAGACTTTCTCTTGCAGAGGATTCCTGCCACAACAAGCACAGTGATACACCTAAACGGAATGAAATCCTGTAGAAGTACTACAGTTGTAACAATGTTGGGTTTTGTACCTACCAATTCTTTGATAAAAATTACCATCTGGCAGCTGCAGAGAAGCTTTGGACTTGTCCCATATTGTGAGACAGCATACCATACACTGTGTGCAGACAGCATCCTTGAGCTTTCCAAAACCAGGAAATAGTTTCACCCAAAAGAACTGAGAAAGGTAGAGGGCCTTGAACAGAGGCACAAAACAATAATAATTTATACACAGGCATTTCAAGTTACTGTTGATTCATCTTGAGTCAGAAATTATATAAACAAGGGAGTATAAGCATGCTTTTCTGGCTCTCAGTATTTTTTTTCAGATAAGAAGCTTTTGTTTCCTTTTTCCTGTAAAAATGTAAAGGGAGAAAAATATTACATTTACTAATTTATTTACTTACACATTTTCATTATAATTAAGGCAGAAATAGGAAATAAGCCCTTCTGAAATTAGGCAGTCCTGGCTCAGTGGCTCAAGTATTAATACAGTGCCTTGTCTCACCTTTGCTACCCCATATCTTTCATCCCAATCAATCATGTTGACTGCACAGTAATGCAACTACTTCTGAGTGGAATCTCTTGGTCACGAACCAGAATCTGCTTTTCTAAAGCAGTAATACAGAGGAAGGAAAGATCCCTCTGGTGTGGCATCTGCTCTGGGTATTGCTTAAAAGTAAGTGGGATTCTGCCAGAATTCTTCCCTCCCAGCAGAACTGAGTCAGGGTTTAAGCTAAGGAGATATCCCAACACAATTGAAGCCTATCTTAAGCTTACCTTTTTCCCTAAGAGACCCTACACCATAACAAGGTACCATTTGCTGGTTTTATTGCCTTCTAGTACCCCAAAAATTTACCAAGCCAAGCGGGGTGTTCACTTTCCTTGAGCAAGCCTGCAGCAGTGAGAGGAGACAGGTTCTGTCACTCAGCACTGGCTCAGGACCTCAGAAGTGTGTGGTCACCTTCAAAGGCCACACGCGGTTTCTGTGCAACTAGTGACATCAATTGTTTGATTCACTTGTTTATAGAAGCAAGGGCAACATAAAAGTATGAATGCCCATCTTTCAGTGTGAGTTAAAATACTCTATAAAAACTGTTATCAAAAGTTTTTCCAGGTCTAGTTCACTTTGAAAAGATACAGTTTTGTACAAAATGCCAAATGCTTCCTGATGAAGCTTTCCTTTCTGATTGCGGTTTATGAATTCACATAAGCCTGTGAAAAGGAGCAAAAACAAATGCCCAGATTCATTGAATTAGAGAAGATGTTTTATTAACTGGATTCTCTCATTGCCCTTTCTCTTTTCATGCCAGGTGCAGTGACAGAAGAATAAATTCAATTCACAGACTCCTGTCATCCTCCGGATCTTTGGATCAGTTGTTTTTCCCTCTCAGCCTCATTAATTGCTTCTGAGGATGAACTTCTAAACACCTGCTGTGGTCGAAACTGTTCTTACATCATCTCCTGAACACAGTGACTTCAATCACATGAAATCATGATGTTAATGCTGCAGTTGAGGCTTCAAAGTTGTTTCTGCAGACCTGAGCTGATTTTTTTGAAAACGCTACAGTAGCTGCTAGTTCTTAACCAATAGAAGAATTACAAAATTTGTCAGTGTTCTGCTTATCATGCAATACAAGAAGATGGGAAAATTTTCTAACAGAACCACACTCTGAGTGGGGGTGGCAGTAACGTAGGATGAGTTCTCCACTTCATCTCAGATTAGTTTTAATTTTTGTCTTTTTGTATAAAATTGAGATGAATATCCTTGTTCTGTATAAGCTACTTGAACCAGATGACCTTTGAAAGATCCCTTCCAACTCAAATTATTCTATGAGTCTATGAAATTTTTAGTTGTACTAGAAAAGGGATTCTTGCAAGAAAAAAAAAAGGTGATTACAGGGCTTATTAATGAGGGTAAGAGATGAGGTTGCAAGGGTAACTATCTTCAGAGACACTTCGAATAATCTTTCAGAAGGGGGGAGACACTTATCTGAATTACTCTGATGGGTTATGTGCAATAGCAGAAAACTTTCCTCTGACCAGAAAGTCCCCTCTGGTTCTGTGTTTCTGAGTTGCAGGACAACAAAATTCTTAAATGTTAATTATGCAAGTAGCAACAGTGATTATCTATTGATCAGTAATATTAGTTATAGACTGGATTGATTGGATGAACAGAAAAACAGAGAAATCTCTTCTTGTAAAATAAAATTCCCAAAGGAAAAGCATGTTTATCTAGGCTTGGCTTTCAGAGGAGGTTTCACCCAATTCCTGTTCAGTTGGGTAGCACCAATGGAATTAATCCAGAGTAATGCATTGTGTGGGGTTACTGTAAAGGTGAGATCTGAATTGGGTCCACTGTCTCCAGGTAGGTCCAAGGTATATTGTCAATATTAGGATTCTAAAACTTTCTTGGATAAACCGAAACATAACTTTTCTTTCCTATAAAGCTTCATGAGTGTACAACATGGTTCTTGGATAGAGATCACATCAGCCCTACAGTTTTTAATTTACAGATTTCTCACTGACCTTAGCTCAGCTCTGGGAACGGTGCCAGCACAATTACAATAACTCTGAATAAAGGGACATAAAGCTTCTGTATCTACCCTGAAATTGTGCTAGAATTTTCTCTTCCTCTGTGATGGAAAGATGCATTTTTTCCATTGGTTTCAAATAGTTCAGACTGCATTGACCATAAGTAGATTATTTTCAGCAAAACAAGGAAAAGAAAAAAAACTATCATTCAGATATGTGCATACACAATACATGTACTCCACAGAAAATCTTTGGGAAGTGTGTCCCAAGAAGGTGTATGTTGGGAAACTGAGTCAAGGTGATTTGAGCTAGTTACCTGGGGAAAAAAAATGGCAGAATTGGGAATAAAATTCCGGGGACAGATGCTTGACTCAGTATTGTTTTCACTGAATCACACTAGCTTCCTGGAGCACGTCAAGGCCCATTGCCTTCCTTCCTGTGAAGATGGGCAGCTGGATTGCAATGACACCAGGTGGAGCTGAGTGTGCTCATCACCTTGGAAAATCAGGCCTCTGGTGATTGTCTCTGATGTTAACTGACCATCAGACCCTGCAAGAGGGGACCCAACACATTTCCTGACCCATGGTCTGAGTGTTTTCCAAACCCTAGAGTAAACTGAATGTAGTTACAGAGGAAATGCTGATGCAATCCACCAGCAGCTGCTGCTCTCCCACATCCTCACAAAGAGGTGTGGGATGAGTTGCATGCAAGTACTGCAAAACCCCAGCCTCTCCTACATGGCAGGCAGGACACTGTACCTTCCCTCCAGACCTCTTGCCTTCCTGCCTCCAAGAGAAACGCTGCGAAGAGTTGCTCCCAAGAAGATGCTGGGGACCATCCTGAATGTAAACCCCTGAAAAAACAGGCTTTTCATGTGGGACCACTGAGCATACAATCACATCTTCCTAGGTGCCTGATTTATGAATCCTATATCGAAATGTGTAAATTTAGATACCTTCTTAGTGTGAGTGGGAATGGTAAGAAATGCACTAGAGCTGCACTCTTGCACTGAGATGTTTGATGATGGATTTTTTGGGTGTTTTTTTTGTTTGTTTGTTTTGGTGGTTTGTGTTTGGGGGAGTTGTTTGGGGGTTTTGGGGTGGTTTTTTGAGTTTGGTGGGGTTTTGTTGTTGTTTTTGGGGTTTTGTTGTTTTTTTCTTTTTAATGCAAAATCATTTGCCAAAACCAGCCTTGTTATCTGCCACAAGCTGCAACATTAGTCTTTAACACACTGCGGGCGTGTGGAATCACTTTGTGCATGATGATGTCATTAGTTTTTCATCGGCCGGCAAAGGTTTTGGATGTTGTGTGGAACAGAGATGTCCCCAAGCCCTCCTTCAGCCGTGTGATCCCCTGTCTCCCAAATCCCACACAGGGTCCTGCTGCCTTTTCTGTCCTCAGTTCCGTGCCCACCCCTGCTCCACGTTGCTCCCACTGTTCGCTTTGGCACTCTTCCCACTACAAGCACTCTCCTCTGCTATTCCCAGCCCTGAACTCTTCCCGCCCCGAGGCTCTTCGGACTCTCCTCCCGGCGCGGGCAGCGGGCAGCGGNGGGGCCGCCCCCGGGGCCGCGGCGTTGCCTGGCGACGGGCGGCCGCTGTCGCTGCCTCCCCGCCGCTCTCCCGTTCTCCCCGCGGCCCCGGCACTGCCGGCAGGTAGGAACCGGCCCGTGAGGAGAGAGGGAGGGGAGGTGGGAGCCCGGAGGTGTCTCTGTGTCTGTGTGTGGGGCTGCGTTCCCCTCCTTCCCGAGGGCTTGTGCAGCCGGGCTCAAGGGGCGTTGAAGAAAGGCCGGTGTGGGGACCATGGCGGTCGGTGTGGGACACACGGATCGCTGTGGGACACACGGACCGCTGCGAGCCACGCAGGCTGGGGTGGGACACCCCCAGTGCTTCCCAGAGTTTGAAGACCCCACCAAAGCTTGCGGGTCACTGTAGCAATCCAGCCTAGGGAAGCACATGAGGTCTGAGAATGAAAGCTCTGTTTATGTTCTGGAAGATACAACAGCGTGTTTAAAGTTTGTGTTTTGGTGGAGCTCTGAGGAGAGCAAAGTTGCTGAATAAATAATCGTGGGCAGGTGTAAGTTGTGGAAGTATCTCCAGGTATTTCACACTGAGAGAACGTGCTCCTCCATGGTGCCCCTCAGCTTCCCTTGAAGGGACTTGCCGGGCTTTAGAGCTTAGGGCTTTAAGCTTCGTTCAGCTTCTTGCAGAAAGGGCTCTAGTGTGGTCCCTGTCCTGCTCATGACCACTCCGTAGTATGGAAAATGGTTTCTGTCAGTAGGAAACTCGCTTTACCCCCTCATAGTTTTTAGCAGCCAGTAATTAGTTAATTGGATACCTTCAGCTTTGTCTTGTCTGTGGGTCCCGTGCTATCCTGGCCCTGTACCTGTCTTCTATAGATATTGATTCCTGATATAAATGTTCCTGCTCACCTATTATTTTTCCATTTCGACTGCTTTTACGTGGCAATGTTTTGTGATAACCCATACAGTGAAAGTATGCTAAATATTGACATTAACCTTTTATCCCATGCTACCCCAATGGTGATGTTTTCTCTAACACAGAATCAACTTACTCCTACCAGAAAAGCAGTGTTCTTTTTGTCCAGTAAAAAATTTCTTTTTCCCCAACTATGTAGATTCTTCTCTATCAAGTCCTTCAACTTCTCATGGTCTCTTTGGGAACTCTAATGAGTTACACTTTCATTAAGCTCTTCTAGGCTCTACTGCTTTGTGTCCTTGTCTACTTTTAAGCCCTGTTGAACATGGACTTCTGCTGCTACAGTGAATAAAGTACTTCTCTTTATTAATTGCTAAGTGCTGAGAATCTCTTGGGTTTGTTTTGTTGTTTTGTTTTTTGTTCTCTTGAAGACTGTGCTCTTACTGTTGCTTTAGCAGGACATGGAACAATTAAATAACACTATGAGCACCTGCCAGTCAAGATAAATGAAGATAAATGGCTGTGACTACTAAATTAAAATTTCTGTTGGAGAAGAATGGGAAATGATGCAGAACAACAGTGGCGTTGGAAGAAAAGGTAAAACAATTTCAAATGTACAAATTACTGAAAAGGTTTCAGAACTTTAAAAAATTACTCTCCCATTTAATGGTATTGTTTTTCTTCATGTTACTTTGTCTGGTTTCAATTTGCCTAAAATCTTGGATTAAAAGTACAGTGTTCAGGCATGTCAGATCTCAGAGTTGCTAGCATTAACAGGTTTCATTGTGGAGGTTGTGGTGATTTTTTTTTTTCCAGAGTTTGTGCTCGCTCTCTTAACGCTGAGAATGATTATGCTCCTGTAGGTCTGACCTCTCAAGGGATTGGTATATGGATACATCTACCTGTAGGCAGCAGTAATGGTTTCACATTCGCCAAATTTGTTTTGTGAAATGTAGTGTGGTGATCTGTCTTTTTACTATGGAATAGGATTAGAAGAAAGGCAAAACAGGCTCAACTTCAAAATGGGAACAGTTAGATTTATTAACACACACCAAAGGGCAAACAAAAAAAACAACCATGAAGCCTTTTTAAAGACACTCCTCTCCTCCTTAGCAACAATCTACTTTTCTACGGAGCAATGTAAAGAGACAGAACATCAGAACTCTTAAGTCAGTACCACTTATTAAAATAGTCTTTCATTCAGTCTTTTGAGAGAGACGAGTCCCTCCTGATTCTTCTGGTAACTTTCCACAAAAGAGACACAGTCTGTCTGTGGCTTCCAGTTCCCACAAAAGCAGTCCACCCGAGAATCTGCATTTGTGAGCTCCCCAAATGTAGCCTTTCATACGGCTGCATATGGGCTGAGGACTTGCACATGGGGTTTCACCTTTTAAAGATGCACAGCTCCACAACAAAGGACTTCTCATTCTTCACCGGTGACGAGGCTTCAAAACATCTCATAGGATCACTGCGTCAATTTCTAATTCAACATCCATTCAGTAAAATTCAAATGTCCACTCAGTAAAAATCAGACACCTTTGCTTGAATCCAGAAAATCATGTCCCCATTTTTAGCCCGCAATTTAAAGGAATATTACAGTCTGTTACCATAAATTAAGGAGTTTTAAAGCCTAAAACTAAGTCAACTTGTCATCTTTCCCACTTAAGAAGTCACCCTTTCTTTACTGACTCTGGTATCTTCATATTATCCCTTTGCATACCTCCGATTTAGCCTTTCCTCTCTGAGAAGGGGTAGAGTTTAAAAAAAAGAGTTAATGTTCCCCTGCCTGGGCCTGCAACGGCCATGTGGTCTCAGCCGCAGCATCGGTGAAAAGCCTCAAATCCACGAGGTGTAGAAAAGCTCAGAAACGGCAGCCCAGATCTTCTCTCCCCCTGCACCTCTCAGTCTTATGGGGTGGGTTTGGCCCAGCCTGGGCTCGGTGCTGCTCTCCGGGGACCCGGGGGTGGGGGGGCCAAGGCCATCTCCCTCGGCCTGGCTGACAGCGTGGTGCAGGCCGTATGATCAGCTGCATGTTCACAGCCGTGGCTCTGCCGGGGTCTGATAGGCTCGGAGGGGCCTGACTCAGCTCGGCCCTGGCCCCGGTACGGCTGCCCCGGTACGGCTGCCCCGGCCCGGCCCCAGCAGCAGCAGGCCCTGAGCCAGGCCCTGCTGCTCCCTGCCCCAAATTACCTCATGGTAGGTCCACTGCAACAGAGAGGGAGTTCCCAAAATTCCACCTGTATTTAAGCCATGTGTCCCAGGGGTGTACACCTGTACCTGATTGGCCAACCTGGCTGTCAGGTCCAAAGCAGATCACCAATTGTTTTTTTTACCATTCATGCCAAACCAATACAGCAGCTCAGTTTGTTAGTTGTACGCTGCTGTCACTCAAAGAACAGGCTCTGCCCATGCCCTGGGATGCCATCAGCCTGTTCTTACACAATTCAAGGGACCTGATCCTATATGAAGCAGGATGCAGATTCCACATGAGACCAGATGTGAATTTAGCACTGGACTTGAAAGATATTATTGGTGATGATGCAGGTGCTTTTCTAACTGAAGTTCCTTAGGGGACACAGTTAAAGAAATCACGTTTATCCTCAATTTTTGAATTAGTAAAAAAGTGCTGCAAAGATTTATGTAACATATCGTAAATTTAGGATTGCTACGTTTGTCACTAATGGGAAAGGATTAATATTTATTTGTGAGGAATTATAAAGAAGTTATTTTTTTAAATTGGAAAATTATTGAGCTTCTCACAGAAATTAATTATTTAGTGATATCTGCATAATTTTAGTTTACTATTATAATGGTTAGTGTTTTTATACCTTCTATGGAGTCACAAATGGGCTTGAAAAAAATGGAAGTAAACCCTATTTTTTATCAGTAGAGTCACATGTACTTGCTATAATACAAATCAGAAGACGAGATTTGCCTTGGCAGATGCAATAAATACTAACACGTCTGTATTAAAAGGAAAAGATTGTGGACTCTGGCTAGTTCAAAGAAATATTATCTGGTATTAAAAAAAAAATTAGAAAGCACACATTTCTTTTACTACAGCTTCTCACATCTGGAAGCAGCATTCAAAGTGTAGCAAGCTGGCTGTTAATCTTGCATATTTTACATCTTTAGTTTTAAATTATGTTTTAGAAAGGAGCTCTAAAACTACCTTGGATTTTTTTCAATGTTCCTAACATATGTGGTGATAGGGCATGGTTTTGCTTTATTTTAATGGAGTATCCACCCAAGTTCAAAGTGGGGAAAAGAAACACATCTAGAATGAAGGGGCTTAAGTAAATTATTGATACTTGGGAAACAGCATTCAGCTATTGTGTTCGTTATCTGAAAATATAATCTTGCAGCTGGTCAAACAGGCAAAGAGTGTTAAAAATTCTGAGAATAGGGGTTGAAAACAGTGGAGGTTCATGTACTGTCTCTATGGCCATATCTTGACTTTTGCGTGCAAAGCTGATCGTCCTGGAGGGTAGATGGCAGAACTGAAATTCTTTCCATTAAATGCTTCAGAGGGAAGAGGAGATGAAATGAGATGATGCAAAAGAAAGCTATAACTTAACGAATGGCATGGACAGTTGGATGTATGCTCCATAATTCTAACTGCTGTTGACCTAATTTCTAATTTTAGCCTCCAAGCAACTGATGCCTGTCTTCCACAATTTGAATAAATACAATGCAAAAATGCACTTTCTCAGCTTTTGAAACGTCCTGATAAAATTTCTGTGTCTTCTTTGGTCACTGGATGACTATTTGTCATGTCCTGAGACATGACAAACAATTGCTTCCCTGTATACCTCCCCAGCTCTTGAACACAACTCACCTTTGGGACTGGGAAGATACCGATTACCAGAAATTACAGCAGCATGCCAGGGAAAGGATCACTTTGGACTACCTCCGCTTCTGATAGTGTTTTTAAAGGATCTGTTTCTGACTACAGTGGCTGCCTTGGCCCAGCAGGACAGTTATAATGCCACCTCATTGGTAGCCCAAACTGATTTTCCAAGGTTCCTTTTCACTGGGAGTCTTCTGCCCTGCTAAAATTTTAGTAATGTCTGTTACTAAATATGTTCCTGTGGCATCACCCACTGGTCAGTGTTTTTCTACAAGTTCATTTAGACTCTATCTCTTTTTATACAATCCATCCCATGTGAGCAATAAAGTGGAAATCAGAAACTTCCTGGTGGCTCTTCAAATGCTTTGCAGACCAGGAAGGAATCTCTTGCTTCAAATAGCTTGATTACCAAGCAAAATGGACTGAAAATTGTTTGAGGACAACCAGAGTATGCTGAAACTCAGAAATGTCATATTTGATGCATTTTCATCCTGCATAGAAGTTTGTATTTCAAAACGCTCATAAATGCAATGCAATAGTAGCTGGGGGGGAAAAAGTCTGTTTTTATTGTCCTTTTCTTAGCTGGAATCTGGAAAGTCTTCAAAATGATGAATACTTAAAACTGCTGTGAAGACCAAAACCATAATTTTTCTTCTCTGCAGCTTTGGACTCTCACTCAGTTCTGAGTCCATGGGTTAGAATATATTTGTTCACCTTGAAAAGATACTGATTCTGTAAAACCTTGCTTTGCTTCTGTCCTTTTTTAGTATGTCTAATAACATGCCTAGCATCTGAATTTTTAAGTAATTGCTGAAAATAGGTAAAAGTAAATATATCTTACATCTTGTAGCCACATCTACATTTCAGGCAGAACTGTGTGTGTGACAAGCACAGATGTGTTGATTCCTGTGTACCTTGTCATTAGCTATCCATGACAGGACCCCTACATAAGGACTAGATGATTTTAGCTAGACCAGCCTCATTTCTCCCTTATTTAACATCTGGACACTGCTGGATAAAAACTTGTGGCAGCTTGTGGCCATGAAGAGCTAAGTGTGGTTTCCTGATCCCCAGAGACCTTGGTAAATTGCTGAGGGACTTAATGTTATCTAGTCCAGTGAAACAATCTGAAGTGCCTTTAGCAATCCTCTGAGTGAAGGTGTTGGTACCTTGGCGCTCTGTTTTTCCATAACCCCTGTTGTTCACCAGCTATCCCCATATCCTGCTCTCTGCTATGCTTTTCTAGGGCTCATTGTGGGGACAGATAGTAGAAGAGTGTCTTGAGACATTTTCTTATAGCAGGAAGTTTACCTATGTATGAAGAAAACCCCTCAATCTGTAGCATCTTGCAGTTTCATATAAGGATTTAGATAATCCATACTCTTGCATAGCTACTGTCTGGAGACTTGCAGTACAGAGAGAATCAAAGAACATTTGTAGCCAGACAGAAATTACCACTGACCACCTTCCACCACAGAACTCTAAAAACTAAAACCAATTGATTTGGCTTCAGTTTATTTTTTCTTTGACATAGAAGATACAATAGTGAGTGACCTGCTTTTATATCCTGCTATGAGGACATTTTATTGAGGAATACACTTAGATCAGGTAGCTGGGCGTGCAGCTGCAGTGGAAGCTGCAGATTTGTGTCCTTGCTGGGGAACATGGTGCTGACCCTTTGCAGCACAAAGGGCCCAGGGACCCGTGGCACAGGCCAGGGGACCGGACACTGGGGTACAGCAGGGGCCAAGGGCTCAGCAGGAAGACCCCAGACTATCACAGGCATGGAGGGTACAAAACCTGGGGCTTCCTTTGTTGGGTGTCCTACTGCAGGGGCACCAGCTTGAGCAGTTTTTGTGCCACTGCATCACAACTTAATTACTTAGAGGATCCAGACATCTGAGACTCTGCTGAGGGAAACTCAGGGCTGAGCCAAACCCTGTCTGACTGTGAGTATGGGGTTGCAGGGAGCCCAGAGGGGCACCCGTGGGGTCACTGGAGCCGCCCACTGTGAAAGGACTTTGGTCCCAGCAGTGAAAGTGGGAATGTGTGGGATGGTGGGAATGTGGCTGCTAGAGTAGCTCCTGGATGGTCAGATAGGGAAGTTTCCTTAAAAATTTGGCAAGCTGGCTCCAGAATTATGTAATATAGAGGCATTGCCAGCTCATATGATAAAACATTTCTCATCACCCTGCTCAGCAGAATCTCAGGGGAAAAGTATTATATATGCAACTGTAACTATGAAATTGCTATTTTATATATCTAAATCAGATCTGTTGATATATAAAGGACAAATGGGTGACATTTAAAGGCATTGCCTTTTTATTATTACTGTGATGTTTTTAAAGAATATTACACATTTTTTATCTCAGCTCTGTCTGGGTTTGTAGCATGCATTTTCTTCTCTGGGATCACTGCTGCTTTGAGTGACAGCACAGTTTGAACTCAGCTCCATGCATGGGGGTATTACATTGTCCACAAAGTTCCCAAGAGCTTTTCCTGAGGAGTCTGTGGGACAAATCCCAAGGCTTACCTGCCACGATTGTGGTAATTGCAGAGCAGGATTTATATTTAATAGCAAAGAACTGCCAGAGCACTCTTACAGCTTTTAAAACCATAAGTAAGGAAGATAAACAATGAGATGAATTGGTACACTTGCTTTGTATGCACATTTGGATGCTTGAACCAAGGCCTCAAATTGACTAAACAGTTACACAAAAATATAATTGTAAGCATTCAAGTCACTCAGTGTCAGCAAAATTTTAATTATATTAAATGGGATATAGTTATCTTAATATTCAGCTTTCCCTTAAAAGCTTTTTTTCTTTAGTGGGGCATAGAAGTGGAATATTTCTGAATGCTCTTTATAGTGTTTGCATGATCCTTTGATATTAAAGTAGCATTACTGAAGTATTTATCTTGTTCTGCTTAACAAAACCAGAAGATTAAAATCAGATTGTATAATCATACACACACACACAAGTTATATTAATAACAAGACTGGTGTCTTATTTTTCAGTTTTTTAGAAACTGCACCCGCTAAAAAAGACTGATGTAGTGCATGATGCTTTATATTACATGAATGTTGCAGGAATTGTTTTTGCCATTATGGGTGTATTATTGTAACAGTAGTTTCCTGATGACATCATAGTAAATTCCAGCTGCCCAAACAGTTATTTTCCAGAAGAGGTTATCTGCAGTGCACTTGTGCAAAATTACACTTAGGGCACTCATAGTTCCCTTGGGAATTGTAAACCAAATGTTTTGTCAAATCCGTAGTAAATACAGAATTCTTTGTTTTCTTTCTGTGTCAGTGGTAACAGTATGGGCACTACTGTAATTTGTGATTCTGAATTAAACAGACAAAAATTACATTATGCAAGACTAGCAAAATGGAAGTCTGCGGTGCAAGCTTCCTGTAACGAAGGGATAGATAGCACAATGGTTCTCAAATGGGTGTTTTTCCTAGAGAATGTTTTGGCTGGTGACCAAAAAATATAGATAAGGGCCCAGAGACTGCAGTACCCCCACTGAAATGTCACCCTTCGTGTCCAGTGAAGGCATGAGTAACCACAGAGCAGGAGAGGATGCTGGTTGAGGAGCTGGCTTGAAGCAGTAGAGATTCCTTTTTGTATGGGAGGTTAATATTAGAGGTATATGCCTTTCCTAGAGTGAATTTTGCTTAATTACCATTGTGGAGGGTGTTAAAAATGGTAACTTAATTGCTTGGACAAGCTGTTTAGGTAATGTTGCAAAGGCTGCATTAGAAATTATCATGCCTAGTCACATAATTCAGAGGTTCTTTCCCAGTCTTAAGAAGCCATAACTGATATTAAGTCAAACATTTCTGGCAACTGCTGAAATTGAAATGTGTATTAATATATATTTAATGGAGAATACACAAACCTATCACTGACTCTTCAATAAATCTTGTAGCAGGAAAAATAAAGTCTTGGAGTCTTACCAGATTTTCAGACCCTAAGAACATCAAATAACTATTCTCGGCCAATTTCTTTCTAGAAAATTACAGTATTCTGAGGGGATTTTAAATAACATGTTGTTCCAAGGATCATTTAATTTTAATAATGGTTTTTATTACTGGTATTCATATATGTTGAAAATGTCCTGCAGTTTTTAATGGACTGTCACAACATGTCTGTGAATTGAATAACTTACCATGATTATGCACGCTCACTTGGGTAAGGAGAGTGGCAGCAGTGGAGAAGGTTGGCAGATTAACTCTCTGTAGAATTCAAAATCTTCCGTCTCACTGCTCTGGTCATTGAGTCCTCCTGTGCTCAATGATTATTTGCTTCTAGTTATCCACACAAGTAAGAGCCTTCCAAGTATAGACTTTTGATGCAAATCCTGCAGAAACGAATTTATTGGTTTCTTTCAGTCTTTCATTCTTCTCAGTGTTCACATGCAGTATAAAACTCCATAATTTTCCAGCCATTTTCTCTTCCCTTGACACACTCCTGCTTACCAGCACTGCTGTCCTGTCCCACTGGATTCACTGAGGGTTTTTGCTAGGTGCAGTTAGCTTCCATCCTTGTGTGTCCCACAAAGCACGGTGGGAATGGTTCTGTTCAGCGCATGGATCCAACATACAGCCAATGCAGCTGCCTTCTCCGTGAAGGAAATCTGCAGGTTTGCCATCTTTCCAGACCTCTTTAGTGACAACAAAAGTCCTTGCCCTCCCTGTAAACTGTCCCACCAAGGCTTGGGTCAGCGTTGGCTTGTCCTGTGCGTTTGGCAAAGCTGTAGGTTTATCAGATGGACTTGATGAAAACAAGCAATGTGACTCCTGGGTCTCTAGGAGGACAAATGTTGTTCCAGGCCCCCTTCTTGCTCCTACGCAGTGCTGGAGATTTTAGAGGTTCATGGATTTTACAAAATATTGACACCTTACCACTAGGACTCCTGCACTCTTAATTTTTCTGCAATCTCACTTTGAGTGTGCTATTTTGATCCATGTTCAGGAGGAGATTCTATCTTCTCTGGAGAAAGCTTTGAAGTGCTAGAAACATGTGAAAAAATAGTTTTGCTTGCTGCCAATAATTCAACTTGATCCCAAACAATTTGTAATGAAAACACTTTTCTCCTCACTAATCCAACGTTACAATAATTACAAGAGGGGATCAATAGCAGGAAGTATAAAACAAAGTATTGCTTCAGATACTAAGCCACAAATTGGTCTCCTTGTCAAGCCTAAAGCAAATGCTGTATCAACATGTTTCAAAGATTTGAGGATGTTCTGAAATGTGATGGTGATGGCCCAACAGAGGGAGAACAGTAATTTGTTTCATGAAAGGTGTTAACTCTTTGCAGCTCTCACATATTACATCAGTGTTCTCAACTCATTTTGCACTCGCACATTACATCAGTGTTCTCTGACTGTTGCTCCCCTTTGTTCTGATAACATACCAGATTAGCTCTGGATAATAACAATCCTCACTTGAATTAAAAAGAACCGCCAGTACTTGCACACAATCCAACACAAGCCTTGTGCAATTGGCAAAGGATTCCAGAATTTATGTGACAAGAATATTCTACTCCAAATCAGTTATTGACCAAAATAATTCCTTCTTAGGAAAATAATGACAACACCAGAAAGTCTTCATATCACAGAAGATTCTTTAACTTTCTTGGACAGCTGATGACTCTTGCAAATCTATACTGACTAAAGCATACTGACCTGTTCTAAAGAAAGTAGAGGGAAAAAAGTCTAAGAAATTCTAAAATTCTTTAGAAAAAGAAACAGGTAATAGAAATTTATGTATTGCAACTTTTCTTCTAAAATGCAAGACACAGTGTTTTTGAGGTCTCTTTTCCTTCCTAATGGGAAGTATGGAAGTTGTCCTTACCCTGCTATAGGCATACTGAGGTTTTAGAAGCTGAAAATAGCACTACTCAATTCACTTTATGGTGGTTCTTTTATAAGCCAGTAAGAAAGATTGAAAGGACTTGTGTGACACTGAAGAATTTATTCCTGAACATGTTTTTTAGGCATTAAATATTGCTGGGGCTTAGGTGTAACACATTTGAGCAGTCAGCTTTCCCTGTAGGAGTACATGCCAGGTAGGTGCAGTGACCTAGAAAAAACAGGGTTTGCTTTCTGTGGGCTGCTTCTGCCCTGATGAGTGTACAGAAGGAGCACCTAGGAATCTGAGGGTTTGGTTCCTTCCTTCCTAGTGCAGGAGCTTTTGCAGGGAGAAGTTTGGCATATCATCATTTTTTTGTTGCTGTTTTTGTTTGGATAAGGGCTGCTGTTTCTTTCTGACAGTAGTCTTCTGAGTAGCTTTTTCTTGTGCAGGTGAAGAACTTTGAATTTGAGTAGTTAGAGGAAGAAGTCTTTGATCCAAACCTCTTTCACCTTCTACCAAGTCAGTCCTCTCAAGCAGAGATTACCAGCTGAGCAGTCAGAACTCCTATTTGTCCTAACAGAAGTTACTCTTGTGTTTAACTGTGTATTAGTATGAGGAGGAAGGAAAGTGGTAATTCTCAGGTCTTGGCCACCACTGATACTTTGTCAGCCAGTTATGATTAGCTTGATCATTTAATTACTTTTCCAGCACTAAGAATAAATATTGCTTCACAGTGGAGAGCAGAACAAAACTGCAGGTGTCCCTTTAGCAGAGCAAGACGGTTTTTCTCTAGTCTAGCCTTTTGTTGTTACAGCACTGTTTCCAGCTGTGATACTTCCTTGTTGCCAAGTAGTAGTAAATAGCTGTATAAATCACAATAATGCTTGTACCATTTGGGTACAGCTGATTGCTTTTTGACTCTAACGGGTGTACATATGCTTACTCTCATATTTCAAAGTTAATTGTTAATATTTCTGTGAAAGTGTTATCTTTGGGAATTGAAGAATGACCACATTTGGAGTGCTTCATCTTCAAACTTTGTATTTCATTCCTCGCTTGAAGCATACACAATTTTATTTAAATTGTATTTTTCATTTATTTTCTCGAAGACTATCTTCAGAACTAGAAGTCAGTAGCTGTTGCCTGCCTAACCTAGAGCCAGTAACAGTGCTGGGATGTTTGATTTAGGACAGCAAATACAGATAGGTTCTGTCCATGCTACCTGCAGGAAGAGCTCAAAATGCTCGAGAGAGGTGGTGGTGTGCCTTGGTACTGGCACTTGCAGTCTGGAGTCCAGCAGAGTTTTGCTGAGTGTTGCTCATGTTTCTCAAGAGGAAAGGGGTAGGTAGGTAGGGAGCCTGTGTGGATGGGAAGGTCACTGACCCTGGAGAAGGCTGGAAAGGACTTGTGTCCTGAGTTGTTTGTTCTCAGCTTTCTTCTTTGTACAGAGCTATAGGCATGCCTGGCTTTTTGTATACCTGCAAACAAGTTTGCTGTGAAAGCTTACACTCAAAGCTGAATGAGGCGTGGGACTCAGTAGCTCTTGAAGATGAACAAAAGGAAGAACACGTATTACCTAATGCATAGCTTTGGATTCATGCTGATTAAAGGAAGCAGAAACCTGTATCTCCATAGGCATTTTCTGTCTTGCAATAGGAGTCAAAATAGATTTTGCTGACAGGAAAATAATAAGGATGGGTAGAAAAATCAGACTGCTTGTTATCCTTTTGTTCAAAGCATGTTGAGATGGACCTGAAGTGGAATCCTGACAGAGTTTCTCATCCAGGCTCATCTGAAGACCAGGAGACTGATTTGAATTGGCAAGGCAACCCAAATCCCAGTCCGCTGATTAAAGATGATGGAGAGCTGCTTATGGATGAACATCTTTCCCCCAGGAAACTGGTGAGTAGACATCCAACTTTTTAATGAAGTGGAAGAGGCAAACTGGCATATACAGAGCTGTATTAACCTTCCAACTGCTATTGTACTGATTGTGGATTGTTGCCTCTCTGACATTTAGATTTCTGCATAAAGTAGATTTTGTCTTATGAAAGTATGTCAAGTGTTTGTCCTCCTTTCACCTTGTTTCATATCAAAAAGTATTCCCAGCATGAATGTGGCTGCATTTATTGCCAGGATTCTTGAAGCAGCATGAAGAAAAGTACAGGTAGCATAATTACAGTCTGCACAGATCTCCTTAATGCCATCTGCATACCTTGAATCTTTGCATTAGAAAAAGAATTTACATCAATCTTGTTCTAGAGATTGGAAATATAACTTTAAAAGCACATTTTTTTTCCTCTGAGTTGGTGAAATCCTGTGTCCTGCTAAGAAGCCAATTAAAGTATTCTGCAAATGATAGAAGTAGTTTCTATACATGTCAAAGGGGAGGAATTTCAAAGCATATTTGAAAGCCATGTTCCTTTTAGACTGGGAGAAATTATTTTGGTATGCAGCCTGTTGAAAGAGAGTAACATGCTGAAATCTTCATGAAGGAATTCACTTTGTGAAATATTCGTGAAAGACTGCTTGGTTGCACATTGTATTGTACTTGCTCAGGACTAATTAAGGGTGAAATCCTGTGGGTTGTGTAGGAGCTGACCGAACATCACTTTTCCATGCTAAAGGAAGGGAGAGTTGAGATCAGAACTTGAGGAGAGAGGCTTTCTGAGTTGCAGACCTACAGAAGAATCTCTCTTCTGCTGGGGAGCATTTGTGAAAGACAGATGGGGCTGCCAAGGCTGTGGTTCAGGTGCCCCCAACAGCCAGGGAGGTGGGGGCAAGCATCCACAATCCCCTGTTGTTGTATCCACTGCGCCAGTGGAGAGACACGAGCTTCCACAGGGAGCGTATTCCAGCTGCGGGTTTACACCACTCCCTAGCCACTCCCCAGCTACATTCCGGCCACCATTCTGACCATGTGCTGTAGATTAGACAGAACTATTGTTCTCTAATTAGCCAAGTCTTTTAGTGTTTATTAAATGGTCGGAGGTGCAAAACCCCCTTTCTGCAGAGTGGATATTTTAAGCATTCTGGAGAAAAGTCCTTTCATGGGTGTATGGTCTATGCCATTCACTTTCCTTGTGAGAACCTCTGACCACTTTTTGGTCTCTTTTTAAAACCTGGCATAGAATTGGAGCAGTCTAATGTTTGTGGCCTACAATAGCCTGTATAAATCTGATGGGAACCTCTCAGATTAGTCTGTATTGTTAGGGCACGAACCAAAGGCCATTAGAGTAACCTAAACAGCTGCCCTCTTATTCAATCAAATCTGAATGAAACCCTTAGGAAGTTCTCTCATTGGCACGAAGTTCTCTTTCTGAACCTCTGCTGCTTTTAGTTCACAGCAAACTGTAAGCAGAAAAGTGTACGTAAGGCAATGTTACCTACATCCCATGAAGTTGCTGTTTATTATTTTGTAACTTTTTAAAATATGCAGAGAAGAAGTTAAATAATTGAGTTTTGCCTTTTTTGAGATTTTTGAGATCGTGGGTGTTAACATTTGTAAGGAATCTCATTGCAAAGATTCTTTTAAATGAAGTACACTGTCCTGCTAATTTTTCTGGAAACAGTTGTTTCCTGCCCTGGAACCCAACATTTGTGTTGGCATAGCTAGGATACTTCCTGCTCAGAGGAAAAATTACATGACATTGTCAAGGAAACATTTACTGTGTTTATAGCTTGTTTTAATAACATACCCCATGCATCTATTCTCTGACCTTTATGTTGATCAGATGGAAACCACTGTGCTCATAAATTTACTTTCTCTGGGTTTGCAAATGTTCAGAATGTTCAAACATTTAATACAAAACAAGTTTTCACATGCATAATTCTTTAAGGACCCACATGCTGTTGACAGTCAAATGGTTTGAAAGGTTGTCTTGCTTAAATCAATACAATTGCAGTATCTTTTTGATTGTCTTATTCTTGTGAATATTTTAGGAGTTATTGATTGTATCCGTTGAAGTGCTCTGAGAAGGAAACTAATAGACTTTTGAAATATAGGCTCATTAAAGTAAAATAATTTTACATTCAGAAAAGGGCATGGGCCACACTTCTGTAGTGTTCTGTAGGCAAATTTTTGGACACCTTACGGATGTTCCTGAGGAAGGTGTTTTCTGAGACACATACTCAACTTTACTCCTTGTCCTCACAATGGTTGGTTTGAGTTTGAGGAAGCTGCAAAGTCTAGCTGTGCAGACTCCGTTAAGATTGGGCACCTTCAACTGCAGCCTCATTTCTACCCACACATTTGAGTCATTTTGCCCTTTTCCCAGGGGGATGGCTGTCTATTTTGTAGTGACACCATTAGCAGTCTCCATTAGCAGACTGCATTATTAGGAACTCTCTAAAACTTGTGGCACCTGTGTTCCTTCACTTTTTATTCACTTGCTGCATTGTTTTCCTCCAAAGAGAAAAGTTTGGCTTAGACTGATTTTTTTTTTTTCCTTTTTTCCTTCTTGCACTATGTAGAACAAAAGACAACTTCTGCAAAGGCATTGGACCATTGCCCATTTTCTTCCTCTCCATTGTAGATCCCCTCACATAGACTTTATGCTCATTCACCACAGAGTTTG
Source organism: Donacobius atricapilla (assembly GCA_013397315.1). Taxonomy (NCBI): domain Eukaryota; kingdom Metazoa; phylum Chordata; class Aves; order Passeriformes; family Mimidae; genus Donacobius; species Donacobius atricapilla. The sequence goes on along the minus strand of WBMY01007371.1, from coordinate 244,286 downwards.
TAGTCTTCTGTAGCCTTGTTTCAGCATAGTGTTCACTTCAGATCCTGTGTGATTCGAACTTCCATTGTGTTAACTGCATCTTCTAGTTTCTTCTTCCTGCCAGTTCTCTTGCCGCAGTATCATGTAGCATCTTTTTATATTTGAATGTCCTTCATCCAAGCTACAGGTCAAAAGCTTTTGATGCAAGGGTTGGTATCATTAGATGTAACTTTTATTCTTTCTGCTACTATCAATATCAATTTTCTGGTGTACTCTTTAATCTTCCTTTATATGCATAGGCATTCTTACTTTTCCATTTGTACCTGTCCTCTTAATATTTTCAGCTCTATATTTTCCTAGTTATTTTCCTGTTAATATTTCCCTGCTCTGCCCATCCTTATGCCTGGTTTTCAGATATTGTAGAATACCAGGGCGAGAAAATTCTCACTGGGTTCTGAAAACTGGCTAACAATGGGCAATTAATTTTTAACTCTATTAGGGCTGTGACACAGATTTTTCATTAAATGTGGAGAAACTGAAATTAAGGGTGCCACCTGTCTTTAATTACATTTTTATTTTGTTCTACCAATGCCTGTCCTCTCTCTGCTTTTTGCAAAGGATCTTTTCCTGACTTCTACTAAAAGCATTCCATTTCTCAGAAGAAATTCATTTTACAAGGTCAAATGATCTTCCAGACATTGTCACACTATAAAACCCAATCACGTTTGTGTGTGATCTTTAGAGAAGAAAGGAAGTATTCTCTAATTTTGCTTTTTATTGATCCTGCTCCAACTAATCATGTTTTCCAAACTTAGGAACATGTGTTCCGGTCTGGTGTTTAGTTTTGTTGCTCAGGAGGTTAGGGTGTATTTCATATGGTATGCACTCATCCTCACGGGAAAAAGAAAATGCTGGAGGGTCCAGGAACAACAGATTGGATTCTTGCTGAAATGGCTCAATTGTTTCCTTTTTGCAGCAAATTTTCTTCACAGTTATAAGATAAATGGATTTGAGGAAAAAAATGGTCATCAGAAGGTGCAGAACCTTGATAAATTAGGTAGAGTAAGGGACTGGAAGTAACTGAATTTGGATCTGCTGAATCCTTCATTAGAAATGTATATTAATTTTTTTTTAAAGCTTGAGGGGTTCTCTGGAGGTCTGCCAGTTTGATCTTTTGCTCCAAGCATGTCTGGTTTTGAAGTTAAATCAGATTGCTCAAGGCAGCAGATAGTAGAGGTAATGCTGTGAACTGGAAAAAAAAATTACAGAGCCTCCTTTAGTTTCAGAGCTTTCCTTTTATAAGTTCCTCTCCTAACACTAATACCTTTACAGTAGTGAAGGGTTGTAGTTGTTATATTAGTGTTCCTCCTGCTACTTAGGCATCTAATGTTTTCCATTCAATTTTTCACATCAGGAATCTTTATATGCATGCACCTATGCATGCTTTCATACGAAAAAACCCCAGATATTCATTTACTTACGGCCACCAGTGCTTAACTAACATAAAATGACATTGCAGTCTTGACTTTTCCATGTTCAATGACACAATCTTGAGCAAGGATTGTAGCTACTGTCTGTGTACCTAATTCCTAGATAGGAAAGAGAATTAATGTTGGGGTAAAACATTTTTTTATATCTGTGTGAGGGAAAGTAAATCCTTAAAACAAGTCTAAGCAAAAACTGATGTAAGAATGTCTATCCTGTACACTCCTGACCTGCCTATTAATTCGGCACATACTTGAAACTGAATTTTTTTCCTCCTACAGAAGTGACACAGGCTATTTCTGGGAGATCAGTAAACCTCCCATCTTGTTTCTGGTGCCCTACATGCCTGCTGAAGTTTGCAATAGTTAGATTTCCCAGCAACTTGCCACATCAGATCCTTAATACTGGTTTAAAAAGGTGTCAGAACTGTCAGTCCCCAGCATGAGTCAGTGAGGAGCTGAACTGTAGATTGCAAGAATAGGCAAGGGCCTATCCATGTGGATCTGCTGGCGTGACTTGGGGGCTTCAGCACAATAATAAAGACACCTTTGTTAATGCGTCCACCACTACTTAAATTTCATATCTACTGCCCTCATCTACACTTCCCATATAAGCCAATAAAATCTCATTTTGTAGCACCTAGCTAAGCTCTTCATCTGAGCTAAGAGAAGAATGTATTTATATGTATATGCAGAAAGTGGTGAAATACAGCTAAATATTTTAGTTATGGGCATGTGCACCATTTAGCCATTTTGAAAGGAAGTTTGGATGTGGGGCCACAGAGAAGTTCTGTTACCTTACATTGAATCACTTAAGGCCTATTAATTTGCAAATATTTTTCTTAGAAGAAATATTTGACATACTTTTAACAACTTTTTTTTTTTTGTGAAGGAGAGATTATACTTGAGTTGGAAATTTGAAAAAAAAAAAAGCAATAAACACATGAATGGACATGAATCTAGAATTTGCATGCAGGTGTAGTATTCAAAGAGAACAAGCTCACCACTCAGGAATTCCTGTCTTAGCCAAATTAACCAGGATCAGCAAAATAAATGCACAGCTGGAAATATTTCTCTGACAGCTGCATGCAACTTGTTCTTCAGCAACGTGCCTACTTTTATTAGAGTATGTGAAAAATCTTGGGAAGAGAGAAACCATCCGTGTGTATGCCAGTTTTGACTGAACAGATATTATTTGTCAATTAAGGAATTCACAGATAGCTGCAAGTGAGACTTGAACTGGATTTCCCAGCATCCCCAGGTGACTGCTCTGCCAGTTAGGGAAGCTCTGCAAGCACAGAAGTATTTCTCACTTGCAGTTTTTTACAGAATACTTACTGGCTTTTCTTGTCAGTCAGAGAAGCTTTCCAAACCAGCGTGCAGTCCCCAGTTGGCCAGACATTTTGCATGGTGGGAATGGTTTGTGAAACATCATGGACTTGCTTCTTAAAATACTGGCTAAATTATTTACCAATAGCTTCTTCATGAAAAATAGTTTTACTGCCATTTTGATGAAGGTGAAAAACTGTAAAGTGGACTTTATTCATCTTTGTTTTACTTACCCTGTATCCAAAGGATCTTCAAAGACTTGTGCAGTGCTTTACCATGGAAGTGTCTCCTTTCAAATAAACAAATCTACACTGGAGTGTAAAACTGCTGCTCAGAATCAGCCTTTCAGGCCACCTCCCTTGAACATGACGTGCCAGAAAGATTTTGATGCGTGATTCTTCAGAAAACATCTCTGTCTAACTGATACCTACCTTGGAGGGCTGCAGAAGGGTGGCAAGCAGAGTCCTCTCTGAACACCAACACTCAGCTTAGAATGATATTGGTTTCTTTAAGGTATCTTTTTGACCTAAAATAACTGTGAATATATCCCACTCTTTGCCTAGAACAGATTGTTGGTCCCTTTCTGTTTGCCCTGCGTGGAGGCCGAGCAGCTGGAAGCAGCCAAAGAAACACCTCAATGGTACAGCACCTTCACGTCTGTAAGCATTCCTGGGGCACAGGCAGAGACATTCTGTCCCTGGCTGTCAGAACAGCCCATTAAGCTATGGGCAGGCAGGCATTACCTGAAACCACAGTGGGACGCCTCTGAATTAGGGCAGGAGCCTGTCCTAGACCTGGGATGGCCCTAGGAATGAAATGAGACAGAGCACTGTAGCATCACTCCTATCCACATGGTGCCAGACATCTCTCTGTCCAAGCTGATGACCCCTTCAGTGTGTTGGGTCATGATTTTTTTTTTCTCTTGCAGCAAAATTCATCCAAAATATCCCTCCTTTCAAATTTTGATGAAGGTTCCCATGCTTTGACGTTAAACAACAGCATAAATAGAAGATCCTGCTAAATAGGTTTCATCTTTGCTTAAATGTTTTCACGTCCTTCCCTAAATGTCCTCCATTCCTGGTGTTAGAGTTTTAGCTGTGACATGAGAAGAATCACACTTGTAGGTGCACCAGCATGCCAAGAATGATGCCTGCAGAGCAGTAATGTCCTAAGTATACTCCACAGGAACCATTCCCCACGTATCCTTCTCTTGAACTTCTGCCCTGGCCTTTGTTTGCTGACTCGTTTGCAATTAACACCTGGGGTCTCAGTGCTTTAGTGCCTTTAAGTAAACTCATATCCTCCACCCAAGAGCATTTCCCGTTTTCTTCATGTACTACACTAACTTGTGCATCCCACAGCAAATTGGTTTCAAGCCGTCCCAGCAGCTCCTCACCACCAGCAGATGGAAGGACAGTGATTGTCATAAAGACTCTTGGAAATGCAGAACAGGGAGGTGGGCATCGAGAATGTATGGAGTTTGTTGCATCTGGTTAGCACATGCTTCAAAGCAGCTATCTATAGTTCAAAGAGCTGGTGATGACAGCCAATAACCCTTGCCAGCACTGGAGTCAGTTCTGCCCGTTGCAGTACAAAAATACGGGTGCATTAAGCAGCTCATCTCTCAGACAGTGGAAAAGGTACAAATAGTGGATCAGGAGGAGGAAAAGGAGGGTGAGGAATGACATTGGTAATCCCTGGTATGAGAAAAAGAAATAGGGAACCCTAGATGAGGAGAGACTACAACTTCATGCAGGTTTTATACTTGGATTTTGGAAAAAAAAAAAAGATCAGGGAGCAGCACTGTGAAGGGCGGCTGTCTGGAATACAGCAGGGGAAGGACAGCATGCAGGGAACGTGCAGACAGCAAAGGAGAAAAGGACAAAAAAAGGAGCAAAGGCTCCTTGGGGTATCACAACCTTTTGCTTCTCAACTGACAAAGTGTGTGACCCTAAGCTTATTACTTGTTCTGAGACTTCTTCCTCTTCTGATGTAGGCTCTTAAAACTATTTTGATGGCAAGTAGGGAGGTGTTTTTCAGAAGCTTCTTCCTTTAATGACAGTGAGCTTGCATCCAAATCCAGCAATCCGAGTGCGTGGTTTTATGCCAGGGCATCAGCTAGCTCTCGTTTCACAGATAATCTCGTGCTGTGTGACAGACAGCATCATCTGCTGAAAAGAGTCACTGCAAAATATGTCTTGCCATGAGGGATTTTGTGTTCACTTGGAGAGAGAAAGCAGACTGTAGCTGTTAAGTTTGCTGCCTTTGCAAGAGCAAAACACATTTTGTGGTGCCTGTGTGTGGGGATAGAGTCCTAGAAGTTTTCTTATGTTCAGCCTGCTTAAAATCACAGTTAAAAAAAAGATTAAAAAATAACTTTAAACATAATGTTTTAAAAATAGTTCAGAAGCAGATGAGGATATTGGATAATTCTTAGGAGTACAAGTCAAGATCTTATAAAAGGGGACAGTTTTTTAAGAAGGAATGCTCAACTTTTTCTGGAAACCATGTCCTTTTGAATTGCCATCTCAGTTACACTCAGACTGGTTTTGGTCCTCTGTAAGAGGATGTGGAACCATCAGCGGAAGTTGCAGCCGCTTGTGCACAATAAAAATATTACCTAATGAGCAGGAATGTTGCAACCACCATTTTTTCCTTGCAAAACTAACTGGATATTCTCATGGTTATTTTTTTCCCCAAAACTCATAAGCACAGGTCATCCTACGCATTCCCTTTTAATGAATAAGTTCTCTCTTATTAAAAAACTTAAAGAATGTTGTCTCTTTTTAATAGTGAGAAAATTTGTCTCCTGTATGTGATGGTTACTGAATTATTTTCTGCCTTCACCTTAAGGAAAGGCCCAAAAGGTTGATGACAATAATTTCAACCGCTGCTCTTGGTTGCATCATTGAAGAGGAAACTCTGCTGCCAGGGTCAGACAGTTCTTTGAAGTGGACATGTTCAGCCCCACATCCTAACTATTTTGACACAGAAAGGAGAAAATTTAGAAGTTTCACTACTACATATAACATCAACAATTTCAGGCAGTTAGCATGACAAATAGACCTTGCTTCTCATTTCTCAAGAATTGCTTCTGACTCCTCCGTGAACCACTAACCAATGAGGAGGAAAGGATGCAGTTCTTCTAGTCTGCTTTGTTGAATTCATGCAGCTAAACTGATGCAAAGGAGGTGGTGGGATATGCACCCTGAATGAAGGAAACTGTGGAGAGAGAGGCTGGATCATAGGAAGAGACGGGATGAGAGCAGTGGTAATGTGAGACTGCTTCAGCTCCTTGTAGAGTTGCAGCCTCATATCTTAGGATTTCACAGCCTTGCTGTAGTTTTCACTGGCAGACAGAGCTTCCCTCTCTCCTCTGTGTATAGCTTCTGCTTGTTTTGTTCCTCCTACTTACCTCTGCCCAGCCAAAATGTTACATGTATGTATCAACACAGACTTTAGGATATTAGGAAAGATTAGGGAAGGCTCTGCATTCACACACACATCCTTGCTTAATGCAATAGTTCATCCAATTACTGCAACTTTGTAAAAATAATGGATTTTGAAGGCCTTTATTTGCATTGCCTAGATATTTTCAAATGAATTCATAATTCTTGTAATTAGCGTAGTCTTCTTTCAGAAAAGTGAGCTGCTTGAGCTAAAATTTTCTTTTTATTGTTTTTGGTTAAAAGGTAAACAGTGTGTTTTGTTGAGTTTTACTACCAGCATCTTTGTGAATTACAGGTGATGTTTAAGGTTAGCACTTTCTATCTGCTGAGGATTAATGCAAGACTATCACAAATCTTAAAGCATGGACATACTGTTTAAATTAAGCTAGCTGGCATGTAGGTCTGTTGTTGGTTTGCAGCTTTAATGTAACCCTGAGCCTTGACTCTTTAACCGATGTATAAGTTTTGGGAGAATAGAGTATTTTGGGGCTACAAGGAAGAAAGGTCTTTGAATACTACATTCATTTCAACATGATTGCACATCTAGCCGTGTTGACCTGAAATATATGTTGGCAAAACACTGGTTAAAAATCACCTTTTTGCTGCTGTGACATCTGGTTTATCGCATGAGAGTACACATCTATTTCTGCTTGTCTTTACAGAAAATTTTGGCAGGGGTAGATGATCTGCAGCAAGTGAAGGCTCTGGAGATGCGAGTAGACACCAGAGACATCAGCTTGGGGAACTTTGGTAAGAAAACACTTTATTTTCTGCTTATCATCTTGATTTTTCCTTTATGGTGTCTTGACTGGGGTTTCACTAATGAACAGCCAGTGAAAAGTACTGTCCTTCTCAAGAGTTCATGAAACTGGATCTCCTTGTACCTCACACTCTTTAATCTCTGTTTTCTTGTGTGAGGCTCTGAATAGGACTGGAAACTCTGGCAATTAGATGAGTGATGACTTCTGTCTAAAGCCCATTAGTTTGGACAAATTTTTCTTGCATGATATGAGCATTTACTCTTGTCTCTAGCGAAACAGGAGCCAAAGGTCAGCTTCCTCGGCTGTGAGATTTCCCTGTGACTGAGGAATCACCGTGCCAGTGGTATCAGGTGGCTTATGCTTCCAGCAGCCTGTCCTTGCACCCTACACGGCCTCACTGAGCTGTGCTGGAAAATGTGCTGGAGGCAGGTCCTGTAGATACATCATTTTGATGAGCCCCAAACAGCCCTAACGCTTGTCATTCATTTTTATGTCATCACCACTGAACCAGGGAAGTGAGAAGTACCAAAGGAATTCCCTCTGCAGCAGAGTTAACCCTGAGAATATGAAGCCTTCCATTTTTTTTTTCCAGTACTAGCAGTCATTTTCTGTCATGTGGATTCCTACCACACCCAAGTCTATCTTCTGCTACAGTGAAGCTGAGTAACTACTGCAGGGTAATATTTCTGTGCTAAAAAGGAGCCATGTCCCCAAAAGTGTGTACTGGTGCTTTCAGACAAGCAGGTAATTTTTCATATGCAAATGACTAATGCAACAACTAACTAGTTTTAATGGGTCTTTTGATGTCTATTTGTCAAGAATAGTTGAGCAAGTACAGTGAAGGGGCTTTTGTTTTGTATATATAGCCCCTTTGTACTGGTTATTCTGTTTATTTCATGAATAAGTCTTTCTCATAGGCACTTGATAATTTAAGGTAAATTACATCTGTTTCTTTTAGAGATCATAATCTATTCAATCATGTTTCCTCCAGTTGATAAGGAAGTCTCATTACGCCATTTCCATAATGCTCAAAAGTGGTGCTCCCATTCCTATGCCATTTGACATTAGCTGTGACAGGCCAGCAAAATGTTTCACCTTCATCACTCTCTACTTCCCTTTCCTTTCCATTGCTGGAATAAATCCCTTTTCCTCCCCATGGTTGGGCTTTTGCAACCTTTACAGAATACAAAATACAGAACACTATGTCCACAATGCAAATAATTTCCATCTTGTTTGTTTCCCACTGTTCATACCAAGAGTTGGCCCTTGAGGGCCATAAAAATCAGCACCTGCAGCTCCCCACTGCTTTTGAGAATACCAGAACATCAAGACCATTCTGAATTTCCTTTTGGGTTTTTGAGGTTGGTTGGTTTGTTTGCTTGCTTGTTTGTTTGTTTTTGTTTTTCTTTAAGGTACATTTCTGAGTTTTCTTCCTGTGAAAATCTCTTTGTAAATGTCAGCAGGTGGCTAGGGCAGAAAGTTTACTTCCGTTTCTTTCCATTGTTTTCACATGGCAGATGATTTTTAGGCATATGGAGTAGGACCTAAATGTATAGGGGTTTTGCAGAGCAGTTTGCACCTCCACTATAAATGCAAGCAAGACTGCTGTTGAAGATGTTGGGCTCATTGTTTGCTCCCTGCTGCTGATCTGGTCTGTGGTCATCACCACCCAACAGGGTCTGGAGAAATAGCCTGAGGAAAAGAGTAGGGTAAGAATCAGACCAGCTGGAATGACAGACATCCAGTGTGACAGGATGTAAAGTTTCCCTCCTATTAGGACAGTCAAGGAATAGGAGTATCCAGAGAGGTTTGGAGACTTCATCCTGTTAGGTTTTCAAGTGGATGAAGACCTGAGCACCCTGATCTCACAGACAACCTGGCTCTGAGCAGGTTGCTGGGCTTGAGACCTCCAGCTGTTCCCTCCAGCCTGGAGTGCTCTGTAATTTGGTATTTCTTTTGCATTTCAAACCTGGCTAATAAGCTTTCTTTATACACATATTAAACCACTTCACCTTGCTCTCACTGTATTCCTTAGTTGTGGAGGGTGGGTAACAGCATCTTTATCATCAGCAAATTATTTGGATGATCAGTCCACTCTCAGTAAACAATATTGTTTTGACTGGTTTTATGTGTAAAGATAAAATAAGCCATGCAAAGTCTTAAATGGACAGGTGAAAGTGTTAAAAGCTCCAAGACTGAACATAACTCTGAGTCACCTGGGGTCTTGCAGCATTCAAATCCCAAATTTACACCACAGTTTTCACTTGAGAAACATTTCAGGGTTCACAGCCTGTGTTACAGATTGTAACACAAACACTCAGGGCCCAAAGATTTCCAGAGTGATTTAAAACTTGTTGCTTGATGTTTTTCTTGAGACCATTCCACTTTGGGATATGCTAAACTTTAAAGCATCATCCTGTTAACCTTGCCCAGTTTGTCAGGTCTGCCTCTACAAAATAGCATGACATGATGGGGAGGAAGAGTTACTTGTCTTAGGGATAAAGTGTGGGCTAAAAGATGAAAAGACTGATATTGAAATATTTTCATGTGATCAGTTTTAAAATTAAGGATGGGCTTTGTGCCAGAGCTTAAATCTGAATCTTTTCAGGGCTTGGGGTAATTGCTGAATTCTCTAGCTGTTTTCAGTGCACCTTGCTGAGTGACAGATGAAACACTGAACACCCTGGCAAGTCCTGTATCCAGCTTGGTGTATCTTGGAGTTGATTTCTGTGCTCCTCAGCTGCATGTAGACCTCAGTTCATATTCAGAGGGACTATTTCCTTTTCATTAGCTTATCCCTTCAGTTTTGATTGCTGACAGGTATGGAATTGCATTCATGACCAGCTCATAGAAATTCCTGTTGAAAATAATAGTGAGGTAGGGTCATTTAAGACACTACATAGTCCTCTTATTTCTAAGTAATTTTAATAGCTCCAAATCAAGTTACCCACAGTGCTGTTCGCTGTCCTTATTGAATTGTTGCCTGCTGGTGGCCAGACTAAGCTGATTACGTGTCTGGAGATTGCCACTTCCCTTGCAGGCATTTTATCAAAGCAAAGCTCTGCCAAGGGTTCAGGATTAGCCATGTGCTATTCCTCACACAGGGTTATCATCTCTGTTTCCTCTTGCCCTCTTTGTTGGCGCTCCTGGTGCAGAGCTGGGACACCTTTGCTGGCAGCCAATGCAACAGCAGCAGGTGCTTGCATGGCCAGGGAGCAGCACAGAGGCTGGAGGAGCGAGTCTGGCGTGGGTGTCCCTGCCCAGGATGGTCTTGGCTTAGCTGCTACTGACAAACTCTCTGAGCAAGGCTTGGACAAGCCCTACAGCAGGGCTGGGGCAGGGTCTCCAGGAGTCACAAGTATGTACTGGGGCAGCGTGCTTATGTGAAGCCCTGCATTGATGGGTTTTCTGTGAGATCCCCATCTCAGGTAGCTCGACTGCAGCTGCCTTGGGTTGGCCTGAAAGGGCTGTGATCTCACCTTGTTGTATTGCCCAGTTCATCTCATAAATGTGAAAAAAAAAATGCACGTGTAGAAATAGGATGTAGTGGTTATCACATACGCCGAATTTGTTTTGTGAAACATAGTGTAGGGATGTATTTTTTCCTTACTATGGAATAGGATTAGAAGGCAAAACAGGCTCAACTTAAAAATAGAAACAGTTGGATTTATTAACATACACTAAAGGGTAAACAAAAAAAACAACCACGAAACCTTAGCAACAATCTACTTTTCTACGAAACAATGTAAAGAGACAAAACATCAGAACTCTTAAGTCAGTAGCACTTATAAAAATAATCTTTCATTCAGTCTTTCAAGAGAGACAAGTCCCTCCTGATTCTTCTGGTAACTTTCCACAAGAGACACAGTCTGTTTGTGGCTTCCAGTTCCCACAAACGCAGCCCGCCCAACACTGCATCTGTGAGCTCCCCGAATGTGGCCTTTCCTATGGTTGCATTAAGGGCTGTGGACTTAAAAAAACCATGGGGTTTCACCTTTTAAAGATGCACAGCTTCACAATAAAGGACTTCTCATTCTTCACTGGCGATGAGGCTTCAAGACATTTCATAGGACCACTGCATCAATTTCTAATTCNACTCGCTCTCCTCCCTCGGCTGCCGGCAGCTGCCGAGGCTCAGAGACCCGGCCCGGCTCGGCTCGGCTCCCGCAGGGCCAGCCTCCACACGGCCACCCCCAGCCCGACTCCCGGGGACGGCGGGGCCCTGGGCCTGGGCCCCTACCGGCCCGGCCGCCCTGGCACCTCGGCCGGGTCCATCAAAAAAGGACGAGATTTCCCAAGATTCCTGTATTTAAGCGGTGTGTCCCAGGGGTGTGCACTTTTTACCTGATTGGCCAACTTGGCTGTCAGTTCCAAAGCAGATCACCGATTGGATTTTCTACCATTCATGCCAAACCAATACATAGGATCAAAGTGATGTATTTTACTTGATCAAAACCAGCTCAAGTGAACTAAATAGGCTGTTTAATTTGCATACCAGGTTGCTCTTGCTAGAAGAGTACAGCCTGTTTTCATGTGCCTGTTTTGTGTTGTAGGATCAACAAAGCACAATGGTTGCCTGATGCCAGTACAAGTATTTGTCAGTTGTTTTCCACTAGTCCATATTCCAGAAGCTGCAATGATGTTTTGTTTACAATAGAAAAAGATATGTGATGCTACCTAAAGAATACTTCGTAATGTAAACAAGTGTTAGAAATAGAAGTGTTGTTACTTGTAGAATATAATAAAACTGGAATTTTGGCTGCTTTCTCTTTACTCCTAGTCGGTTTTCTAAATGTCCCCTTCTGTACCAAGGCACCTTGGAAGGACATGCTGCCCTGCTTGTGAAGTGCAGCACTTCAAGCAGTGTTGTTGAATGTGTGTGTCTGTCACTTTTATTTACCTAACTTGCCCTCTGATTTCTTTCTGCCCTTCATTTAGTTTTGTTCCACTGGTACAGTAGAATAGTTTAACACTAGTACATTGTTGGTGGTTAGTAATTTCAGAGCCATGTAACAAAACCGGTCTTTAGTGAATGGGAATCGTAGACAGATGAGATAACACTGCTCGTCATTCTGAATTCTCAGCCTTGGCCTGCAATCATCAGCATTTCTGTGGACCATACTTGTTTTTAAAAATCAAGATTATACAAAGGAAGGCAGTTCCAGGATAAGGAATATACCACCTGTACTTCTAAAATTAATATTAGAAGTTAATACTGTTGTATTTTAGAGTATTTTTGTGTGTTAGTATCATGTGTCCTTGCTCTGAGGAAAAATGCCATGAAGGTTAAAATTAAGAAAATTAGAAATACACTGTTACATTGGTGTAAGTATTTTGTCACCTTCATTTTAAAATTTTCTCTTCCTAATTTAAACTTCTGGCCTCTAATCTATTTATAAATAGAGGGATTTGGGACTCTAAAAACCAGCAAAATCAATGGAACAATGAATTCTTAGCCCCAGAGAGCAATTACATATTGATATGAAACTTAAAGGAGGGAAGAACCTGCAGACTTGCAGGAATACATTGCCGAATATTCTTGGCAGAATTTTGCACCACCACACATTGTATACTTCTGTTTCAAGCTAGTAAACCACATATTAAAGTGAAACACTTTATATGTTCCCAGGGATAGATTGTGCCAAAGTGTAAAAAAAATATCAGAGATGGAGGATCAAATTACAATAATGAACTAACCAAATGTGAAAATTGTATTATCAACCTGTCACTTGGCCTCTTTTGATCCTTTAATAGTTGCTTCTTTCTTGGACCAACCTTAAATGCATTCAGTGAAAAGCTTTTTCTTGGGCAAGTCTCTCCATTTCTCTTGACTCCTCAAGAAGATTCAAGTCTTCTGTTTAACACTAGTCCTTAAAACTCCTTTGCCCTGTAATGCTTTGCAACAGCCTTTGCTTGGTAGCCTTTTACCTCTCTGACTGAATCCATGGCACTATTGCTCAGTTTTGAGCTGGGATTGGGGAGGCTACAGCATCCCTCTCATTTTTTCCTTTAGCACTTGAGGGGATGTAATTTAATCTCTCCATCTTTGTCAGAAACAGGATAGAAATTTTTTAGAGTCTGGATTGATTTTTTTTTTTTTTTTTTTGAGGGGTGGAATTTCTTAGGTCATGATTTATATCTGAGGGAGTCTTTGCTCAGTAGCTAGTATGACTGCTGCGAGTAATTAACAGAGATCCTAATATTTCCTCTGCCAGGACTCCAAAATATTTTGTTGCCATATATACATATAAATGTATAAAACTTGCTCGACATGAGAAAGCATGCCCTACAACATGAGGACTGTGTGTTCTAATTTGTTCTTCAATTTTTGTTGATTGTGGAAAACGACTGAAAACCAAGGCCAAAAAATTTGCACAGTGTGTTTCAAATTTTTGTATTTTCAGAAGTTCTTTGCAAAGACATCAACTTAAATACTTGCAGTACAACATGAAAATCAATATGTGCATTATGATCACTCCAAAATAACGTGAGATGTAGATAACGCTTCTATTAAAACATGATTTATTGAAATGTTTTTGCTATAAATGCTCTTGTTCTGTTTGGGGAATGAACAACATGATCCCTTTTTTGCTTTTGTGATCCCACACCTCTTTCTTTTTTTTATCCTTTGCAAAGCACTCAACTGGTGTCCTTCTGGACACTGGTAAATCACCCTTGCCAGACAGTGATTACTCAGAGAACTCATAAAAATATTTGCTGAGAATACATTTGAATGTTTCAGCAGTGATCCAGTTTGTCTAAAACTGGTATTACTTCTACATGGTTGCATATTTTACTGGAGGATGCTCACCAGCCTTGAGTAAACTCTACTAGTGGGAATGGATAAACATTTGCTACTGTCCATAAGAAATGGTTTCTGAGACTTGAGCTTATGTCTAAATTATTCTGTAGTTTAGAGGGATTTGGTGTATAATTTTGGTTCAGAGGTATCTGTAGAGTGAACCAAAAAGACAAATGTCTCTGAGGGATATGAAAAAAAAAAAAAAAAGCATTAATTAGAGTAGTAACAACAGAATACTGAGGGTGTTATTGGTATGAAACTTGTACAATTCCATGTGAGATTTCAATGTAAACAACTGTATCCAGAGAATTAGAAGAAGAAAGCAATGCTTTGCAAAATGTAGCATTTGAGGGACCTGTGAACTATAAAAGATGATGTTGTGACATGGAACATTATGTGTTTACTGATTGACTCAGTTATATATTGAAGAAGTGTTACTTGGCTGTGTACCCAGTAAGTCCATCACTGCTTGCCATTAAATAGGTCATGGAATGCTATACTCTGAAGTATCCCTTAGCTCTGCAGAGTATCACTCAGTTAAAAGTCAATCAGGATGGGGAATCAGACCAAAGAAAACAGACACCCATCAAGCCATTTTCTTTTGTTGTCTGTCTGGCAAGGTGCCATATCAGAATTTCCAGAGAGGGGTTCAAAAATTGTAATTGGGTAGTCATGCAGACAATACGTATATGTTTCAAAAATGCAAAGGATGAAATATTTTTTGAGTGAAATAATCTCTTTGATTTTCTTAGTAGAAGTCCGGCACAGGCCTGGCAGAAACAGTTAAGAAATGCTTGTAAAATTAGATGCTTCAACTTGTAATTGTCGTAAATTTCCTTTACTCTAATCCCAGGTCCACAAAGTGATTCTTTATTCTGCTCCCACAGGTGTGCATCTGCCTAATCTGAGAGAACTGAAGTTGAACAATAGCTTGCTTGCATCTGTGAGGTGAGAAATGAATGATTCTGTGAAATAAATATAAAGAATAACAGCCCTCAATTTTATTTAAGTGCTAAAATGTTCATTTGTGCTGCTTTCACTTCTTCATTTCTCCATGCTATGAAAATGGATTAGGTCATGAATAATGCTCCACTACCACAGAAGTTTAAGGACAGGACCTGATCTGGAATAAATCAGTGTAGCTGCAATGGTGCCAATAAATTAGCCCTAGTTTGCCATCAGGGAAGTTCCTGCTATGCTGAAATCCATGGGAATTTGTTGCACATTTGAAAAGAGCTAAAAATTCCCCTCTTATCTATGTCTAGGTGCTTGGATTTCAGTGTTTCAGCCTTTGGGCTTTTTCTGTGCACAGTAGCCTGTTCTGTACAGGTCAGACCAGTTCCTCAGCTGATGAAAATCACTTTGGCTTTCCTGAACTAAAAAAAAATGAAATCAGGTTTATGAGAGCTGCTGTGAAGCCTGCATGTCCCTAGCTTGCTGAGCTGCATGAAAACATCACATTTTCTCCCAGACAGCTGGGGGGATTTGGTTGGTTGGAAAGGTAGAAGTGAAAACCATCGCAGTGAGGAGGCAGAGCTGTTTTCTCTCTCCTGTACTGATATCTGTGTTACACTTGCTAATTAATGCAAAGTGGGAAAATACAGTTCATACCAGAAAAGGGCTGTTTAAAAGGCCCTTTTTTAAACAGGACTGCTCTCTGGCTTTGTATGGCTATCTGCTAAACTCATGGGGCAAAAAGTGGTGGGCTTGCCAGTTCTTGTTAAGAGAACATGTTCTGTCATAAGAAATGGCAATAAATTCTTCTTGGTCTCTCTAAAGAATCTAATGAACTTCAGTTGCTACACTTTGATTTTATTTTCCCTTGTTCTGGTGATGAGATGAAGTATCTGCCATCTAAATTTTGTTTTTTCTCACCTTCTAATCCATAACACGTAAAAGTGGTGATTCTACATGGCTGCAATTATTTTAATAGCAACCGACCATTGTCATAAGCATGAAATTGCTCCATTATTGCAATGGAGGAGTAAGTAGTGGGTGAAAAAAAATTAAATTTTGACAATATTAAGAGCTATTATATTAAAAAAAAAGTAAGAGGTGGCTTTTCGTTTGATCAAAACTCCATATTCTCTTAAAGTGTGTCAACAGAAAACCTTTTGATCAGTTCTGTTGGTACTGAGTATACGAATGCAGTTCAGGAAAACTAAACTGCTTGACTCATGATTTTAGCAGGATTTTGGACCTCTGTATTCTATTCGAAGACTCTGATTTCTCAATGGCAAATCATTTTCTTTGACATGACACCCTTGTGGACCTTGATGCAGGGAATGCTTGGTCTCAAGTTGAGTTTTGATTTGATCTATTCTAATGTAAATATGTTTGGGCTTGGATATCAAGTCTAATACTGTGATGATTCCCAGGCATTCCAGTCCCAGGAGAAGCTACCTGCTCCTCCTTCTGTGTGCCAGTTAAATGCAATTGTCAGGGAACAGGTAAAGGAAGAAGATTTTGTTAGCTCTCCTAGACACGAACTCTGTCTGTATAGTTACAGTAGTAGCTTTGCTTTATTAATTCCCATCTTTGACAATCTGTCATTGATAAACACAGATCATTTAAGGGCACATCCCATGCAAGCACAGCCTTGTACTTGAACTTTATTTTTGGATGTCTGCATCACGTCAATTTAATGCCCATTAGTGCAACATTGCTGCCACAGCAGTAGTGATGCCTGCTCTACCTAATGTAACATATCTGCTCCCATTCTAGAGGCTGCTGCCATTTACTTCAAAATTCAGAATCTTATTTCTGAATTAATCTTGTTGATATTTGAATTCTGTCAAGAAAAGTTTTTTGGGTTTTTTTTTTTTATTCAACCAAACCCTTGCAAATTAGGCTTTTGAGGATAACAGGAAAAAATGTTCTTCCTTCTTACTGAAAGTAATTCCCACAGATTTTGCGAGCCATAAGGTCAGAAGCATTGTGATTGTAACTTGAAAATGGGTAGCAGGTAACAGGAAACCTCTTGTAAGGACCGACTGGAAGACTGGTTTTATTTACTGAAAAGAAAGCAAGGACAGAAAAGCAGAAAAAAGGCAGAGTTTTGTATATACTTGAGGTGCTAAGAGCAGACATTCTTTTCATTCTGTTTTATGTTATAAAACATATTCTAGTGAATCCGTTATGAAGAAAAGGCTGTCAGTGTGCATTCATGAGTGGATAATAAGATGGGAGACTTCGTGTTTTGTCACTTTATTTTTGTTTCATCTTGTCTTGCAGAGTAGGATTGCCAAATTATTTTGGGATGAAACGGAATTAAAACTTTTTTTTCTTTTTTTCATTTTGAATATGGAAGAAGAATTGACTTGGTAGATGTCAAAATGAGGGGTTATCATCCTGACTTTAGTTACTGATTTTTTTTGAGGCATTTACTCCTGTTAGCCTCACATAGAAACTTAAGTGAGGATGCTGAGGTGTGCATTGCCAGGCACTGTTCAATGGAAATCAAAGGAGTCATGTTCTGGAAGTGAGGAATCAAGGTGTTCTTGTATTACAATTTTCTATGAGAGAGCAAGGCTTGCTAGGTCAGTGAGTTTGGATATTGGCTTTTCCTGGTGGTTCCTCAAGAAGTTGTGATCCCTTTGATGGGGAATGTGTTTGAGCTACCTTACTTGTAAATTCATGGTCCTTCCCCAGTCCTCCTAAAGCTTGCATGACTTTCGAATACTTGAAACTTTGAAAGGATACCATTATCAACTATTTAATTTAATCCAAAAAGAAAATATATCCAAGTTTATTTGCAGATAATCGATCTTGATTGTTGAAGGGGAATTTCTTTTTTTGGGCTGTTTCTGGGTTTTGGTTTTCTACTGGCCCTTTGCTAAAGGGAATGGCTCTGGAAAATCCAGTGTACTGTGAAAAGAAAATAGTTCATATTGTTGTTACTTTTCTAAACCACAATAATTTCATTATGTCCTTGCTTGGTGACCTTCACCCATTTGCTAGCAACTCAGAACTTCTAGATTTATGAACTGATAATTGAGGATGAAAAGTCAAGTCTTTTGAAGAGTGCCCACTGAAATATGCCTCTTTTTTTTTCTTTTTTTTTTCTTTTTTTTTTTGATGGCCGTGGTCCTTATTTTTGAAATGCTTTCAGTAAAAGAACTATATTCCAAGGCCAATGAATTACTACTTCTGCTTTGGCATGTAGTCTGTGTATTTTTTTTTTTATCAGATTGCTTTTATTCTCAATTCAGGGATGAATTAAAAGATCTGTTCAAAAATGTTTAGATAGATATCTTTGCAAAAGGGCTTTTAAATCAGATAGGAGAATCTTGGGACCTGGTCCCCATAAGTTTCCAGGAGAAGCCGTATCAGCAGCTGAAGTTAATTTCCTCCCTTTCAGCATTACACATTGTAGCCAGCAGACGAGTGATCTACTCTCAGGGCTTCTCGAGCAATTGCCTCGAACAGAGAGGCTGTCATATTTTAAGTGAGATGAAATGCAGAGACTGCAAAGTATGGGGACAAAAGTGGGTGTTGACGATATAGGGAAAGGAAAGCAGATTTTCTTCATCCAGACTGAGTTAACATTTCATTGCTGCAGTTTTCTAACTGGTCTTGCACTATTTCAGAAGCATCCCCCAGAGCAAGAGGGAAGTAATCCTGGTCTGTTTCAGCAGGTAAAATCATCAGGAGGTTCAAAGGAACAAGATGCAGAGTACATTCAAAATCAACAATTCTTACGCTTTTTATAAGCCTTAGGTTTTTGGTTTGGGTTTTTTTTAACACTAGCTCCCAGAGACAAGACTAGCAACACAGGAGTCTCTGTATTCCCATTTTGAATTTGAACCCTCTTGACTGTGAAAAAAAGGACTGTAAATATGAGCCAAGTGATTTGAATAAAGATTTTGCTGATAATTTTATGACTTTAAGAAACTAGAGCCAAACAAATTCTTTCTTAATTCAGGGTAAAGGCTCTAAAGTAATGTTTAAAAGTATTTTTTGAGACTTGAATCAGGATCTTTAGGTATTTTAACTTAGCAAGAAGCCTCCTTTTTATCAAAAAATAATTTAAGGAAATATAATATCTTGTGTTTTTAAAGCCACAAGAAGTTTGCCGTCAATGACATTGCTCACTGGATCTAGATCAAGTTACACCATCTTGTATAAGACTGAGCCATGACACTGAGCACCCCAAAATTTGATGCACTGCTGATAGTGTGTCTAGGCATCAGCTATTTTCTATATAGTTTTTCCTCAAACAGGAGGACGATAGGCGCGTCATTCCCCTAAATTTGCTTTTTGCCCTTGTCATTTTTACTTATTCTTTTCCTCTCTCTCTTCTTTTTTTTTTCCCGTCCTTTTTCTTCTGCTTGTCATTTCCAGTCTTTTGGAAATTTTTGGAACTTTTCCAATTACTGGATTACTATGTTTGATATATAGTAATGTGTACATAGGTCCATAAATATCACATGTAAAAGCAACAGGTTTTGTGCCACGAGGATCAGCATTGCTGTTATGATATTTAAAATCCCCAGAGAGTTTCTAAAATCAGTTCAGTTTGCATGACAGGTGCAAATGTTTGTCAACAGATGACGTATTTGTCTTACAGCAGTTTCTTACTGTGTTTAGTGAGGAATCATGGTGCTCTTGCTCTAGGTTGTTCTTACTCATGCAGTCAGAGAACCACTGCTCTGACTTGGTCAGGGTGAATCCCTTCACACCCTTATTTTCATAAGGATGCTTTTCATAAGGATGTTCTTCTCACCCAGAGCATCACTGTTTACTTTTATATTCACATTTCAGGATGGGGAAAGCATTTAATTTCAAATGCAGGCTAGTTTCTGTAGGAAGTGTTCCTGTTAATTCTTTCCTGTAGCTGGACTGAAAGTCCTTCAGCAGTTAAAGTTGCTTTGAAGTCTATCTTAAGAACATGTTCTTTGAGGACTTTGAATGCATTCCAGGAGCTAGGAAAGCATTTAAATTGAATCTTAATCTCTGCATTAATGAGTCTTCTCTGTATTAGTGCCTGCAGATCCCTGGGAGTATTACAAACCTGGACAAAATTGCTGTGACCTCAAGTTTTATTTAGCATTGACGGTTTTAAGGATATGAATATTATTGATAAAAAGTAATGACTTTGGGACAGAAATACAGCTTCTTTTAGTTGAATGGATTATTTTCAGAAAAGCACAATCAGCCTGTCTGCCTTCGGCCCTGGGGAAATCTGATGGCTTTGACCTGTTATCTGTCCTAGGTAGACCTCTGGTTTAATTTCACCAGGTCAGGTGTGCAAAGCAGAAAATGTGTCTTTGTGACCTTAGGTATCAGGGAATCTGACAGGCTGATTCCCCAGCAAGGGAAGTTGAACTTTTTCTGTACAAATGCACAGATGGAGCTCGGGCTCCTTTCTGCAGCAAGCACAGAGGACACCAAAACATCCTGGCGGCCTTGCAGTGTCTTTCCATGGTTCTCCCCCTCAGCCCCCCATTTTCTGAAGCCTTTCCTAGCTGAAACTCCTCTGCCTTCTATTTCCGACTGTCAGGTACAGGGTGTATCTGTGAGGAATGGGATGATGAGGCAGGGCCTGCCCTTGCAGCTCCAGGTTAGAGTCTCCTGGCTGTGGCAGTGTTGGTGAGGAGGGTGCAGTGCATCTGTCTCCTCATAGGGCAGAGAGGATCTGCTCTCCTTGTCATCTGAACAGTTCCATGGCAGCATGTTTCTTCCCCCAGGACACCGCTATCATGTTTCAATTTTGTGACTGCCATACAATGCAGAACATAAAAACATCAGAGTATCATCATAGACCACAGCAACATTTTTGCATCATGAACATGGCTAGTGAGAAAGCAAAGTAAATAAGTAATAGCTAATGTGCCAGTAAACTCCTGCAAGGTAAGACAAACCCATTAAGTAATTGTGCTCCTTCTCTGCCCACAATCTGAACAGGCACTTCACTTTGAGTTTCTTTAATAAAAAGTGGCCTTTTCTTTCAGGATGCTTTCTCATGCCTTGCACCTATCCAGCTGAACCATGTTTTCAAAAAAAAATACAACTCAGCTCCTGGGTTAGCTGCATAAATATGCTGTATTTTCCATCTCTTATTATTTTATCCTGAGCAGACAGAGCCTTTTGAATGAGTTGTGCATAAGGCTTTGCCTAATGGTATCGTGATCTTGCTTATATTCGCTGGATGGATATGATAAATAAAAATGTTGGTAATGACTAGTGGATTTCTGCCAGCAAAGAAGTACTTATGTGCCTGGCTATTAGGCAGTTTGCAGCTGCTCTGTTTCAGCTGTCAGTGTCAGTGTTCACTTACGAAAATTTACACCTAAATATTAATTTTAGCCAGTGTTGAGGAAAAAAAAAAAGTTCTAATCATGGTGTGAGAAACACCAAAGAACAGGGTTGGGAAGTAACAGTAATTAGCTCGTTGCCAGTGGAAGTGTTAAGGTGGCTTTTCTGTCTGACCATCCAGGAGCCACTCTGGCAGTCACACTCACTCCACCTGAGATTTTCACTGCTGGCACTAAAGCCCCTTCACAGTGAGCAGTTCCAGTGACCTCATGGGTGGCCCTTTTGGCTGCCTATACACCCCACACTCACACAGTCGGACAAGTTTTCCTTACTGGCTCGACCCTGGGTTTCCCACAGCAGAGTCCCAGATGTTTGGATCCTTAGAGGAATTTAATTGTGGCACAATAACACAAAAACAGCTCAAGTTGGGTGCCTCCTTCCTGAGTGGTATCCAGCTGTGAAAAGTTTGTCTTCATGAAAATAAGAAAATAATCAGCATTAGTTTAATGGTTTTGTAGGTTGTTTTGATTCTCTCCTACAAGAGAATTGCTTCTCCGCAGCTTGTTTGATTTTTCTTTATTGAAAATAATTATGTTCAGTGGGAAAACACATTCTTGGAATGCAAGGTAAATGCTGATTTTAAAAAAGGGAAGGAATCAGGTTGGAGGGGAAATTATGCTAATGGTTGTATTTGTCAGTTGTAACTGCCAAGTGAGAGGAATAAAAATTAATAGAGTTTCAGTGTACAATCCGTTTCATGATTCAATTTCTCTAGAATATTCTCCACACAGGAGTTGATTTAGTTGTTATTTTCTGCAGACACATTGCTGCACACAAAGGGCCTGTTGCTATTTTTCCCCTAAAATACATGCACATTTCTTTTTCTCTAGCTATGTTCCTCATTTGTTGTGTGGCAAAATTTTATCCTTCTATCATGAGATTTTTAAGGATGCATCAGATCTCTCAGATGCATCAACAGCTGCATCAATGGCTACAATAAATAAATACTGAGATGCATTTGTGTTTTAGGAGGTGAAGTTGTGATTTCATCAGCAGATGTAATGTGTGCACATTCTTCACCCTTAGCTATAAGCTGTACTATGTGTTCTTCTTAGGGGGTAAGAACCTGAACACAAAGGTCTGATAATAAAGCTTAACACCTACACTTCTGGTAACGGAAGTTTTATGAAAGACTGTGTGTTTAAAAGACCATTTGTGGCATTTCCTGGTCTGAAGTTCATCAACCTCACAATCCTACCACTCCACTTTCTACTGTTTCATCTCACCACCGGCAAGAATTTAGAGAGGTTTGGTTTACTCTGCTTAGTGTTACAACTACAGCTGCCTCACAAGCAAGGTCAAGATGATCTACATCCAGTTAACACACCTGCATCAGATTTGGGATGTCTACTGGTGTGCTGTAAAGGAAATGCTGAGCCTCTGCCTTGTAGAAACACCCTTAGTATCGAAATCTATAAGGTTTTATCTGTCTCAGTAATCCTGTGATGGGCTTTGAGGTCCCCCAAGCTTCTCTTCTGCATCTTGTTTGCTTGTTGTAAAAGAACATCTGGAGGCCAGTATAAGCAGAGAAAATCTCACTTGAAGCTAATGTTTAAGGAAGAAGTGTTGACTCGGAACCTATGGAGACAAGTCTGTCATGCCAGATCTGTAGTGAACATTAGAGGCTGAGAGAGGAAAGAAATTTGGAGGAAATCAACAGCCATTCACAGGTTCAAGTTGTACTTGTATCTGTTTCTTACAAGCTTCTTTATTTTTTGTTTTCTTATTAGATGTATACACAGATAAAAAAAGAAAGAAAGAAAGAAAGAAAGAAAAAGTTACAAAGAAGAAATGGCCATCAGCCTCAGAAGGAAATCATTAGTGTCATACAAATGTACCTGATCTAAAGAATCTCAAGAACCTGTATTTCCACCATTATATATTCAGACCGAATAATTTTAAATTACATTTTCTCTCTAGGTTTTCATAGCAAACCACTTCTGCAATATTTCAAGTATTTTTTTACAGTGGAAACTCTATAGCTATTGCCATGACAAAAATTAAATAGCTACTCCAAGCTGATACAATTCTGTAGTTGTGTGGTCAATTAATCTAGAATTCTAGTTTTTCTGATACACAGAAAAAGACATTTCAGGGACCTTTTTTTTTTTTTTTGGTGTGTGTATGTGTCTTAACACCACTGAATCTGTCAGAGGATTTGGATCTTTTACAGAATATTCTTTCTGCTTACCCTGAAGCATTAGAAGTTTTAAGTGTTGATTTTGAAGGATGAGATCTATATTAAAGCGAAGTTGGAATAGATCTGTCTTACTCTGCCAAAGCTCAGACCTGGAACATACTGTGAAACAGGCACACAACATGTGGGAGACTGAAAAGTTTTTAATGCAGGAAATTTCAAAGCACTGTGGGATTCAGTTCTTCAGTGTAAGTAACTACTTCTCTAACCACAGTTTCATTTTTCTTTTTTTTTTTTTTTATGTATAAGCTTTCAACAGTGAGAATGAACAATTGCCAAAGCTATAGGAACTGTCAGTAGCTCTGGGGTTAAACTGAGGGACAATGGATCTGTGGGTGTGAGAGTTTTATTTACTGTTTCTCAACTTTTTCCTGTTTGAATATCCACTTGGTCTTGTGGAAGATGTAGTGCACCCAGTAGGATGCATCCATGGTGCATTGGGTTTCTGCAGTTTCTCTGGGGTGCAGCTTTATGTCAAGGGTGGGAGCTGAAGTAGGGTGGAAAAAAATGTAGTAAAGGGCAAGTTTTGTTCAACAGGACCACACTTTGGCAATCTCTACTCCTTTCAGATTATGGAAGCTGAGTTAAAGCAAGTGTTCTTTCATTGTGAGAATGTTATAGCAGTAACTGAGCTGACAAACAGTTTTAATGATCAAAAGGAAATTAACACAAAATTACATTATCCTTCCCATACATGTTGTTTATTCATGTGTTAAGGAATTGCCATTCCTGACTCCGTCAGCATTGATCAAGCCCATTATTCTTCTCTAGGGTTTTTTTGACAGCAACTAAAAATGAGAGCACTTGAAATTAAAGCTACATTTCATATGTACTAACTTTAATAGAAGTAAGCATCTTGGTTACCTTAGGCACTGGTATGATGAGTTACAGAAGTGTATGTACCTCCACTTACAGATTTTTACTCCATTTATTTCTACTTACAAATATCTCTCTCCTGCTGGTCTCACAAAGCACTTTTTGTTTAAATGGGGTATAATTTGACATGGAAAGTAAAGTTCTTGAAAGTAATTCAGCGCTTTATGTAATATTGCAGTTGCTACAGTGGTTTCAATGAGGCAATGAGAAGCAACAATGACAAGTGGAAAAGTTATAAGTCAGAAATAGCCTAGAGATTTATCTCATTTGGTTTGAGTTTTTCATATGTTGTCATCTCCTGTATCCAGATGCCATACTTGCCTGCTAGCACTGCAGGGGGAGGCAGGGAGCGGTGGGCACTGGTGTTAGTGCAACAAGGATTTTTATGCAGTGTCTCTGGTTGAAGCATGGCCACAGATGTGTCCATGGCAGAGCTCAAGTACTCTTATCAGGACCACCAGTGGTCCTTTGCTCCTGTCCTGGAAAACAGCCACACTGCCTTGGATGGTTTGTGGGTTTGGCTGCTGTAGTCTCCTGTCCTTGTTTTCAGGCTTTTGCTTTAGTGAAAGTGCTGGCCAAAAGCACGTGGCTCCTTGATAATTGTAATTTGCCTAAGTAGGCCCACAAAAGCTGTGGCAGGTGTCCATCCCTTTGGCATAACAAAGATGAGAAGGCAGAGTCACAGGCTGGATGAAGTGTGACACCTTAAATGTTCTCCCTGATCTGTTTACCCCTGGTGCAGCACCAGGCACGTGCATGCATTTCCTCCCAGACACCCGTTTCACTGTCAATGAAGTGCTCAGCAGAGATCCACAGCTAAAAAAAGCAATATACGAGATCTTTCCAAATTTGGAACTTAAAATACAAGCAATCAACAACAACAAAAAAACCAAACCCCACAACCCTAGAATAAAACAGCAAAATTTGTTTGCTGGGACAAATATTGCTAGGAGCATTAGCACTGCAGCCCATTTTGAAAGCAGCTTCTTATTCATAGTAAGGTTGCCTCAAAAATTTGGGACCACAGAGACATGCTACTGCAAAGACCTTTGACAACAATAGCATTTTGTTCACACAGAAATTTTTCATTTGCATGTAAAAGGGAGTTATGAAAACAGAATTTCATGGACACAATTTTTATTTAAGAAGACATTTGGTAAATGCAAGCTTTCTCTTCAGCCTAAAACAATCTATCCTTCCTCTGATGTATTTAAGAATTGCCTTAAAAAGCAAACTTGCTTTTTGCTTAGTTTTTGAAGTCTCCAACAACATTTCTCAACAGGATTAGGAACTCTTTCTGTTGAAAAGTTGCACAGTTCAGAAGGCAGAATGAGACCAGATTATTAGGTGCTAAATTTCCATGGTATTTCAGCCTAAAAGTGGCCTTCTGGCAGCAAAAGATGAGACATGATCCTTGTTATCTTGCACCTTGGGCCATGGTTCACTCCAACAGAAGGGAGCATAAGATGCTAAAGGCAACCTGTGTGTCATGGTGATGTAAGATGTGAGACAGAGGAGAACCAAGCCACCTGTTCTCAGCATATTGCTACTTGAATTTTGAAGACTGAATACAAAAGCAACAAAGACTGCAATGCTGCAAAGCAAGGCAGGTCATCCCGTTCACATGACATTTGTTCATCTGTGAAAGGACACGGCAGGGACAATAAGGACATGGCCTCAGCACTGCTTGCAGAGTTGGGGACTGTGTTGTGGATTTGATCAAGTAAGAGGAACACGTGCATACAATCAGTTTTACAATTTTGAATACAGCTATTTGAGAACACAATGAATCTTTTATGTAAGCTTCCTATTAAAGCATATGTTACTGATTTAAATAACATTCAAGCTTTAAAAGTTTTTGTTTCAAGTGTCAGAATTATCTGTACAACCAAACCATTGTGTGCTGACATGGACCATATCGATGTTATCACAGTGCGGCTTGATAAATTCCACTTGATTTCTGTAGATCAGAGATGGAATTCTTTTTTCCTTTATTTTGTAAGACTAGTTTGGTCACTCTCTTACAATCTAAATTTTTCTATTAACCAGTGCATTCACTTTCAGAGCAATCTTTAAGCTATATAAAATCTGGAGCAATGGCTATTTTAGATGTATTGAAGATGTATTCAACAGATGCAGGTGTGCTTTGAGATACTGCTTGCAAGTTCCATGGATTTAGTGCTTTATTTCTAGGTAAATTATTCAAAACCGACTTCAGGAAGAAACGATGGAGTTCAAACTGACAAATATGTTCAGGGTTTTGTTGTGTTTACTGGGTAGCTTGAGCTCAGTGGAGCTATTCAGGCTTTATTGTCATGAAACCAAGCGTAGGATTTGGCTCTCTAGGTCTGATATTCATCCAGTAAAAATTTGGATGGATCAAATTAGTCCCTGAAGAACAAGGATGTTGGATTAATGGAAGAACACATTATTTCTCAAACTTGTTATGAGGTGCTGTGAGCCAAATTGTTCATTGCCCCTCTACTCTCTCCCCAGCCTGGGGGAGTGATGACAAGATGGGAGCATCAAATTTCATGGGAAAAAATACTAAATGGTTGTGCACAAGTGGGGAGGGTGCTGCCAAGACCCTCACAGCAGCACTGGTCTGTTTGATGAGTTCCCATCCCTGCAGCAGTTACCTTGAGATAGTTGGAACCCAGGCTTCAAACTCTTCAGTTGATTAATATTGTTTTATCAAAATCAATTATAAATGCAAATTTTTGGGTTAAAAGGGAAACTATGGGAGTCTCTGTTGATTTCTTGGCACTTTGGGATACTAAAATCATGATCCGATAGTCAGTGTGTGTTTTGCAGGCAAGTGTGTGTGTAGGAGCACATGTGGAGTAATTACTCAGGAGGACTCTGGTTTGGCAGCCTCAGGAGTTGTAATCCTCTGTTTATCACAATCAAAGGTTATGATTTACACATCCCTACTCCATGCTCCATCTCTCTGCCTCAAACCTTTCCTGAATGAACCATAGCAGGGGTGAGCAGGATGTAGAATGGCTTTGGTTATTAATTCTTTGCCTTTCCTGTAAAGTTCCCAGCTTCCACGTCACTTGGAACAGGACACTTTTCCACTGGATTGGGATTATTCATTGTATTGATGGGAGCTATGTTTCCTCTATAGTGTCTTCCCTTTCCTTCTATAAGCTCTTTGTCATTTGCACATCACTGGAGCACTCCTGTTTTACTAATTTCAGCCTTGGTCAATGATTATTTTGGGGGGAGTGTTTTGTTACACTGCATGTATAACTATAGTGGATTTTCTCTCTTACTACCCTGATAAATTGTTAATAAGAGTTTATGATTACATTAAAATAGTCTACCCTAGTAAATCATTATCAGAGTGCAGATTCCCATTAATTCCATTTCAATAAAAGTCAATAGTGTACCTCCCCAGTTTGGGCTGATCTCACCCTCTGCACTTAACATAAATGAAAACATGCCTGTGTGTACACTTGCACGCCCACAGTGGTCATGTGTGCTCAAACAACTCCTCACTTTGCTCTCACCCCTCCAAGGTGGATGTGCCAGATGCTCTAGAGCTGGTCCCAGAGGAGACACTCCCATCTCTTGCAAGCTCATAAGTTCTCATCTCACCAGCCAAAACATTTCAGAAGAATTTTCAAAAATGCAGGTGTATGCAGTTGTGAGGAGCAGCTTGCTTTGAGCTCCATGGCTGTTTCACCTTACAGCAGCCATGTTCTCAAGGGCAATTATCTCTATAGTAATTAACAAGGGAATTTTCTCTGATGCTGCAGCATGAGTCATGCAGCTTCCAAAAGATTACTTTGTTAGTTACTGAATAAAATGTTTGCAGATGTACTTTGCTGTGATAACATCTCTGACTGGGGATGACTCATTACAGATGCAGGAGTAAAGATCTGCAGGGCCAAAATGTGACTGCATGATCCAGAATTTTAGGTTCCCCTAGCAGCTAGCATGACCCCAGTGTCAGCAAGAGGAATTTGGTTCTGTAGTAGGGCCCAAAGGGGAAAACGTATTTTTGCCTCTTCTCCTCACTGCCTCTACATTAGCAGGGAAGGAGAGGTGGCAGTCATTTGCTCTTCATGAGAGCTGGAGTGCCCTTCTTGAGGGGCAAGAGAAGAGATACCTTGGGCTGCAAAATTTCTTCCCTGAAACAAGAGAGCAAAACTGGGCCAAATCATGCCAAACAGTGCAACAAAGTTCATGCTTTCTTAGTATTTTGTTTCTTTAGTTAAAGATGAGCTTTGGGGCGGCCAACTTCAGCCTTCTAAGAAACCACTTCCCATTAGCTTTTCTATTCCGAAGTGTCTGTTTAAGCATTTTTTAAATAACAAGGCCCTGTTATCAAACACTGGGTTGCACTGCTAACATGCAGTGGTTCTGCCTTCTGCAAGTACCCAAGACATGGGATGTACAACCTAATTCCTTTGTCTGGAATACAAATCCTCATCAACTTTGATTAGTATTAACCTTGAAAGTGCTACTCCTGACTCGTGCCAGTTAGCTGTAGAGAGTCAGAGATGCAACCTATGAATGCAACTGGAACAGATTTGAGACTAAACTTAGTAGCAGAAATTGTGAAGAGTAAGGTAAATAGACTTTAGAAGTCATTTCAGTTAGGGTCTTCTTCTGATGGCGTGCACAGCAGGAGAATGCTTTAAGGACTTGTTAGCTAGTAATTCCTAGTGAGTGTGCGCCATGCCTGAGCTAGCACATAGTGTGAGTCCATACTGACCCTGTCTGTGTGCACTGGGTTTAACCACAGTCAGCTCCGGAGCAGACAGCTGTGACAGACAGAAATGAGATTTAACTCTGGAAGTCTTAGACTTCCGAGTATGAGCAGGAAACTGCTTCCACAAATGCATGGAGTGATCAAGGACTAGAGAGAATAACTGTTCTTGGGGCCCTGTGTAAGAATTGATTGGGAATTAATCTTCTGCTTTGCTTTGGCATTCTTTATATTGACAGAGGAACATTAGGAACAAGCATATTATTGCAATCTCCTGCTGCGGCAAAACCCCTTCAGTTAAAAATTCAAGACAAAATAAAAATGGAAATAAAGTCCATTCACTATATCTTATTCTACCATATGTGGAGTAATCAGGTTAGGATTGTCTTCAGTTTTGCTGGCATAATAAACAGAGCATAAATATGTTCAGTGCTTTACGGAAGAGAAAATTCTGCACAAATTTGAAAAAATTCCAAAATTTGAAAAATCTCATCAGTGCTTGAAGAGGGTCATGAAATGAGCAGTGCAATCCCTTCACATCATTCCTAATGCCATATTTGTGTTTATGGCTGTGTTGGCCTTGCTTGATAGTAGGTTCTGGTTTTCTAATTTAATTTAATTTCTTTCTTATTATAGGCATGCAGCTTACAAATCTAATAATAAATATTCTGTAAATATTACTTTGGGAGGCATCTGTTCCTTAACGAAGCCTTAGAACCATTTTTTTTTTTTTTTTAGAAAATATACACAATGTAGATAGACCCTGGAAGATCTTGTGCAATGTGGTGATATGAATTTGGCTTTCTTTATTCTTGTGTCACTGGAGGCAAGCTTCTGGGGTGCACAATATTCATTACAAGTATTGTGGTTCATATCAGCTGAGGGTTTTCTCCTCAAGGGAAGACTAGCCTTAGATGGAAGGAGATGTTCAATGAGATGGACATTTTTCTTTTTTGCTTAGTTCTGGCCATTAAGTCAGCTTCACTGTTTGTACCTCAAAAGCTATAAAATGTTACATAAACACATTGTGTGGCGTATCCATTGTGAGCTTATTTAAATGGGCAGCATCCAGGGAAGGGATAATTAGAGGCACCCAATGCCTGCAGCCCCTGCAGTGGTAGAGGATGGATGAAATCGGATAGGTCTGAATGATGCCCATGGACATACCAGTCCCTAGGAGGCAAAGGAGTGAAAACCCCCAGTTTTACCAAGAAACTTCCATTCAACCATGTATTTGCTCCATCACAGAAGAGAGGCACCTGGGGATATTTTTCATTGCACTCATCCTTTATTCAGGCTTACACAGGCTCCTTTCTCCTGATAAGGCCCTCCCAAAGTATTCAGATGGTAGAGAAACAACAAAAAATACAGGTAAGGACATGTCTATCCCCACTCACAAAAGCACTCCTTCCTGACCTCTGGGACTGGCTGGATGCCCAGTATCCCTGAAGCAGGCAGCTTGACTACAAGGGTTTGCTGCAAAGCTGTATCAAAGCTGCATGAGGCTCTCAGAGGGCAATGCAAAGCTGGTCTTGTTCCCTGTCATCTACAAAGTGAAGACATGAGTACAGCTGTTACCTTGATATTTCAAGATTACAAGGGACCCCATGACTTCTCTCTTCTGCAACTTTCTGTAGGAAACTTACAATTCTCTGTATTATAAGAATGAATATTGTAAGAGATAGCTAATCCAAAATTCTGAGGTCCAATAAACTCTATTTAAGAACTATTTTAGCTTTTTATGTGGTCCTGAGAAACTGGCCTGGCTTGAGTATGGATGTTGGACAAGATGACCTTCCCTCCAACTCAGCCATAGCTTTGTTTCTGTGAACTCCATGCTAGCCTCCACCTTCTCTGATAAACTGTCTTTGAATTTAGTTATCCACTGTTTAGTTCTTTATTATTCAGATACTCTGATATCATGACTACACTCAAGAATTCTGAGCTTTTGATTGGTTTGGGATTTGATAAAGTGTTGTATTTGTTTATGTTAGACTCGTGACTTTATGCAACTTAATGTCACCAAAGATGGCAAGTGATTAAGCCCCCAGTTTGATTTGCTACCCTTTTTGTGTTATCTTTGTATTGTGCAGCACTGTAATGTCAGTGGGACATTACATATGTGTGGACTCAAAGCAGGTCAGTGTGTGATTTTCTGGGTTATGACCAGAAAGTTTTAAGTTCATATAAATGATCCCTTATTGATATTTTGCTATACCCAAAGGGTGGGGAAAATAGAATGGAAAGGATTATAATTTTCTGCTAATTCAAAAAGGGTTATTTGGCAAAAGTGTTATTCCGTTCAACTGCAAAATCAGAACAGAGGTAACTCTATAAGAGGGACAGAGTGAGCCTGACTCTGCAGTCAGCTCAGATATGTTAATTTGGGTTATGTGAGTACAGCCAATGATGCCAGTGTAAGAAAACCCCACTTAATTCTTAGCAATTGCCTGTGATTTATGGCAGAATTACCATGATGTAGCTCTTGGAATAATCTTAATCAGAGCTGGGGTGACATGTTGTCATACAAGAACAAAGATGACAGTGGGATAAGTAAATAGGAGTATAATTTTATTCCCTACTTTTGAGGGTGAACATTTTTTATGTAATTTGTTGTAAACAATGTGAGATTTGAAGGAAGTAGCAGTGGCCTAGTCTTAGGAAAAAGAAAGCAAGTCTTGAATTTTTTCATTCATTCAAATAGAGCTTGAATTGTTTTTTATAAGGGATCTTGGAACCTCATTGTCCCATCTCCGTGTCCTGTGGATGGTTCGGTGTGGGCTCACAGATTTAGATGGGATCTCTTCCTGCAGCTCTCTAAAAGTAAGTAGAGATGTGTCCTGACAAATGACGATCTCAGAACTATCTTCAGTTGATATTCTTTACTTTTAGTCTTCATTCTCCTCACCCTTTGCTTCTGGCTGGCTTTGGTTTGATGCCTTGAATTGTGTGAATTAAATTGAAATTTAAATTTAATGCCTTGAATTGTGTGAATTTAAAAATGCTACAAAATAGCTTTTTAAAGTCATGTGTAACATTCAGGTCTGATCCTGAATAGGCCTAAAGCAGTATGTAGCTAAATTAGTGCTTGTTATTTAAGGCTGCAACAGCCACATTTTATAAAATGTTCACTTCCTTGCCAGTTTCATCCTGTGACATTTAATATTTCAAATATTATAAAACATTTTGCAAAGCTTCAGTGTTACTTGTTCAAGCCCGTGGTTTACATGTTTATTTTGTTTACTTCTGCTGAGGAACTCTATATTGCTTACAACAATATCTCTGACCTGAGCCAGCTGACCTGGCTGGATCACCTTGAGGTTTTGGACCTGGAAGGGAACAATATTGAGGACATCAACCAGATGCAGTACCTGCGACTTTGTGCCAAGCTAAGCCACCTGACAGTGGAGGGCAACCTTATTTGCCTGAAGCCAAATGCAGAATCTGCAGAGGTGAGGACTTGGTTTGCACATACTGTGTTAATTTTTTGTCAGTGCTTTCTAACTGTCAGTTGGAAATAATAAATGTTTGTGCATCTTCCTATTGCATCATTCTAAATTATGACATGGGATACATTTCCCACCTTTATTTCTGTTGATTTTGTGGTCTCATCAGTATAGTCTCCAAGATGACCACAAGTCAAATACAAGACTGCTAGTAAAGACTCAGGCCTGTTTCCCAGCAGTATGAGGAAAAGCTGCTTCTCTCAGAGTATGAGCACTGGAACAGGCATCCTAGAGAGGCTGTGGAGTCTCCTCCCCTGGGGATACTCAGAACCCATCTGGGTGTGATCCTATGCAAACTGCTCCAGGTGAATCTGCTTTAGCAGAGGAGCTGGACTAGGTGCACTTAAGTCATTTCCAACCCCAACCATGCTGTGATTTTGTGGTGAGATACCCATTTTGGAGGGTTTTGCATTTCTTTTGGAGTCTCTGCAGTCCAAAAGCAAGTCCTCCAACACCATCAGGCTCAGAAGTTGAGCCCTCAGAAAAACAGTCCTTGAGGTAACTAGGAAAAGCTATAATGTTGGAACTGCTTGTTACCCTTTGCCCTGAAAGGTTAAAATTAAATGACCAAAAAGACCTTCAGAAAAAGCTGAAGATACAAAATACAGTGATTCACGTCCTACGTACTGAAATGATAGAATAATTTCTGTTGAGGTATTTTGTTGAAGGCATGAAAGAGCCTCTGTGTCACAAAGATGAGAACATAGTAATACATGATCTGATTTGGGTTTCGGGACACTCAACAAGCAAAGCAAGGGAGATCTAATTCTGAACAGCCTCAGAGCTTTATTACTCTTTCACTTTCTCCTGCTTCATAAAAAAACATTGGTGGGATATTAAAACACCAATATATTGCCAATCCAGGTCTTTTGGAAGGTCTGTGGACACACACAGAGAGTTATGTAAAACATAGATCTCACTAAGGATGGTACAATTCCCAATGGCACCATAAACAGCTGATAATCTAGGTTCAAAAAGAGAGCTGATGCTGTTATCCCACTGCAACGTAGTCTATAGCTTTCCTGTGTATTTTAAAGAAGTCATGCTGATGCTGGTAATTTTCCTAAAAGGTTGGGTCTGATATTTTTCCTGGACTTAGATTTGAAAACAGGTGCTAACACTAAAACTCAGTCATTGCAATAGACATATATTTTAAATCTTGGCACTTCTTAAATGTATGAGTTAATAGCATTTTTCAGATATAATTGTTGGTTTGATCTTATTGTTCAGTAAAAGGGGACATGGATGGTGGCTTTTTAGCTATCATAATTTTCCTCTCTGGAATTAAAAAGAAAATATTATCTACTTGTCTTTCTAGTCTGAGCTGGTGGAATTATCCTTAAGGGACCACATTGGAAGTGCTTGTAACCAAAATGATTTCTGTGTTTTGGTACATTTCTCCCTTATGGAAGATGCAATCATGAGAGGAAAAACATATTCCTGCAGTAAGGAAGCACTGCCTGCTTGTGATGGACAAGGCATATCTGCTTACTCTGTCTACTCCCAGGAGATAAATACAGCTACTGACACTTCCTTTCATAGCTTCCTACTGTAGAAATGGTACAGTGTATCCTAACAACACAGAAGGTCTGATTCTACTCCCGTGTTGTTCCTCTTCAATGGAAGTGGGATTTTGGGGGGATTTGGCATCTTCATTCTCCAAGTGTACTTGTAATGGAGAAATGTCAGATTTCCTTTGGCTTGTTGAGGTGAGGAAATCAGTCCTTGGGATACTCTGCATGTTGTCCCATAGTGGAAGTACAAAGAGCAGTAGTATGTGGTGGTGTGCCCTCCTGCTCTTCTCCATGCAGAATGGCTGTCTCTGCTCCTGTGCAAGCAGGTGCTAAGATCTGATTAGTGAGAGATGCCTCTGCCCGAATTTCGGTGCAAACCTTATGCCAAAGTCAGTGATACAAATTTTATTTAACAGTAAATGTGAGGTAGAGAAATAAAAAGAAATAGAAAAGAGAGAAGAGAGAAGAATATTGTCACCACCGATGGATCCAGTGGTTATCCCTGTTTGTCATTCTTCAGCCTGGGCTTCTTGGTGGTAGGGTCCCAAGGTCATTCAAAAGTTTTCATTCTTTATACATTTTAGCAAACAAAGCTCATTGGCTACACAGTTCTCTTATGCTATTCATTAAATTATTATCTCTTGCCTCTAATGCTAATTAGTCCACATGCTTAGTCTTTCTTTTCTTTTGAGCTGGTGATCATGATCTTCCCCTGTCAAAATTACCTTTTACCCAGTGGGAACTGATTTCATAAGAGTTGCTAATTTGTCTTGCTTTGTGGCCTGTAAATTCTGCTTTTTTTTTTGTGTCCATTATCAGTGATACCTTCTTCTTCCTGGCTTTGTTAACCTCCCCCTAAGTCTGAGATAAGACCCAGATAATAGTGCCACCTTTATCTTATCTACAGCCCAAGTTCCAGGTATCAACAGAGGAATATCTGGGGGCACTTCAGTGGTCTTTGTTGGTCACAGATGTGAATTTGTCCAGGGAATCAAAACAATGGTGTATTTTACACTGAGTTGTAGCAGAAGCAGCCTCTGAGTTTGCTGTAGTCTCCCATCCAGTGTCTGTGTTGGGAAGATGCTTTGCTCTCAGCTGGTTACAAAGTGGGACCTGCCCTTGGCTGCTGAGAGCTTCTCCATAGACTTTGTTGCTTTCTTGATGTCAATGGATATTTGCCCTCTTTTTGGTGTACAGAAAAGCCATATAGAAAAGAGTAGATGTGGGCTTACTTTGGTGTGCCCTTGATGGCCAGCTCTAATTCCTCAAGTTCCTTCTTGTAGTCTGACCCTTGCTAAAGGTCTGTAAAAGCTCTCCTTTTTATTTACTTTTAATCTACAGAATGGTCCAGCTAAATTTACTGCTCTTTCTTCAGATGGCCTGTCTGCTCCCTGTAATTTGATTTTCAGATGAGCTCATCTTCCCCTGTTATCTAAACCAAGAGCAACAACTTGATGATAAATTCTGCAGCCTCTGTTGCTCTAATGTTACAACATGAGCATAACATGATTCTTCTCTCCAACAGGACGTGGCTGGGAATTGACTGTAGCTGAGAATGGTTGACTTACTTTTTTAATTAAGGATTTAGTTTGAGAAAATTAGTGTCTGCCTCTTAACAACAACTAACACATTTTATTTGGCGAGTTCCCTCTTCCAACGTCAGTGCTGCATCGTGCAGAGGGAGGGAGCATCCAGCCAGCCAGGCCCCACAGAAAGATTTCTGTTTCTGACCACTCTGTATTGAATGAGGACTTGCCTTTGTGCAGGTTTCTAGTATTTCATGCAATGTCCTGAAAAGCATAAGATTTGCCTGGGTGAAGCAATTGATTGGTGATAGCTGTCCAT
The DNA here is from genome assembly GCA_013397315.1 of Donacobius atricapilla. Lineage (NCBI taxonomy): Eukaryota > Metazoa > Chordata > Aves > Passeriformes > Mimidae > Donacobius > Donacobius atricapilla. Next base: position 208,507 of record WBMY01007371.1, on the reverse strand, counting down.
TTGTATTCTGCCACTAACAGTGCACTCTTGCTTTATACGTTTTTTTACTGTGTGCCTAAAAACACAATCCATGGAAGTGCTCTTTCTTTCTCCATCAGCAGGTGTAGCAACACTCATAACATGTTTTTAAGTCTTTCTATCAGCTGAATATTGATGCAAACACCAGAGAATCACAAAAGCAGGGAGACAGATTGGCTGAATGCTGAGGGTGCCCAGGCTTTCCGTTGGTATCAGTGGCTTTCTATGCTTTTGCACACTATATATAATATAACAAAGACAACTGGCAAAATCATCAGTGGGTGAACAACAAAGGAGGCCTTGGGTGAAGGCCATGTCTTTGCAGTCCTCAGGACATTTTCATGATCAGTTCAAGTAGAAATTATGTGAGGAACATTTCAAATTATATGGCGGTCATACAAATTGAACAGTACTGTGCTACTGGAAGTCCACAGACTGTTAAATAAACTGACCACTTTCTCAATTTCTCCAGGATCCAGACTATAATTACAGAGCAGAAGTAAAAAACCTCATTCCCCACTTGAAGTATTTGGACAGAATACCAACAAGCCAGACTGCTCTCCTTCCTTCCAAGAAGATGCATGAAGATTCTCTAATCATCAAGGAATCCATCAAGGAAGGTGGTTTAGCCAAAGACATTTCATGGTTAGGTATGACAGGTTTCCTGTTGGGGTTCATTTTTCAAGTTATGATGTGTAAAAAAAAGAAAGATGAAGAGCAAGCCAACCTCTTTAAAGCCAATCTTTACATATAGTGAAGAGACAAAGGATGTTGTCTTCATCAACTAGGAAGTAAGAAAGCTGGAATTCAGCAGATATCAGTGCAGATTTAAATGGAAGTTGTCCTAAGCTAGGCATCAAGATCAAAAAGTGCAGACAGCTTCTAGAGCATCAAGTAAATACAGCAGTAGCTGGGAGTCTGTACTTAGGGCTCCTTTTGCATGATGGGAAGAAGCAAAGCTTGGAAAGGAATTTTTCAACAACAGCTGTTCACAGCTCTTCCATAGTAACAGTCAATCCCATGTAGCATGGATGTAGTAGGATTTCCTATTCCAGTTTAATAATGGGAAAGGCAATCTGGTTACCACCCTTCGGTGGTAGCAACATCTCAGGAAGATTGCATGGTCTTGTAAGAAATCTGTTCCACTTTCTGTATTACTATGGTTAAATTCTTTACATTCATTAGTAGAGAATAAATAGTTTGAAAGTAAATCTGTTGTCCCCTTGCCTGCAGCCTTGGTAATAGTTCAGATGTCCATGCTTTTACGTGTTATGCTACATGCACTTTACCACATACTATTAAATATTGCAAAGTATTTCCTATAACTGCTCATGTTGCTTCCCATTAGTGTGGGCAATGCAGTTGGCTTCCCAGCCCCCTCCCCAGGTTGTGGTTTGCCTGCCAAATGTACTCCATTAAAAATTTAGTTTCTTTTGGAATAAGTACATACATTTATCATTTATTGAATCCCCATGGGTCCAAATCATTAGTTGTAATAGTAGTCATAGTAGGGAAAGAATCCATTAAAATCTGATCCCTCCATGATCGTGCTTTGGCAACATCACCTGAGGCTCAGAAAACTAGTTAACAGAGTTTGCTGACAGAAGCAGTAGGGGCAGAGCACAAAATTGTGAATTCATGTCATTTCCTGGTGTAACCTGACTTATATTCTTGCTGGCAGATGTAAACCGGTAAGTTCATACAGTCAAGTTCAGACATCCTAGTACTTTTTTCTTTCCAGTAGCAATGTTGATTTGGGTACTTTTCACATGATGTGTATTTCATGGGTTCATATTAACAGCTGTGCCCAAGATATATTAAAGGTCACAACACTCAACTCTTAAGTAAATGGCCATATTATCACAGAGCTGATGCCTCACTTTGGAGCTGATAGATGCTCAACACTTTAAAAAGCACATTATTAGTCTGGGCACTGAAATGAAATTCTCTCTTCCATGGGTTGTTGGCTGCATATGCTGCTCTTAGAGCTGTGCTGTGCTATGCTCCCAGGACAGCCAGCAGCTGGGCAGGTAAGAGAACAAGGCTTTGTCTGCCTTTGCTAGTTTTTGTATAATCCTTCTTGTCCTGTAGCATTACAAAAACAGTTTTCACCTTTCTTTCTGTGGTAGAGAACTATCTGTCTCTGAGGCTGGAAAAATCTATCACTGCTCTTCCTAGATTTCTGTAACTCCTGGTAAGTCAAACCCCTGTTTGACTGCTAGCTCTGGTAAGGTGTCCATCGCCATCTGAATTGTGCCAGGGCATTTAAGCAATGCATTTTAAGACTGGGGTCTTGGCTGTGCCTGCGGCAAGTCTGGAATTGTTCCCCTGTGGGCAGGTGGGCAGCAAATGAGAGGCAGTATACACTTATCCTGGGCATGCAGACAGGGAAAGTAGCATAGCCCTGGATGTATCCAGGCTCAGCTGTGGGACAGTCCATGCTGAGTGGTGAGCACAGAGCAGTTTCTGACCCATAAGCCCAGCAGTCTGTCTCTGGTGCCCAGGAGCAGAAGAAGAGTGGGAAGGGATATCAGTTTAGTTAGGGATCCCCAGATTGTGAGATTCTGCCATGACTGTGCAGCACTGGAAGACCTCTGTCTCTATGCTGGACCCATTCCAGCATGTTTCTTGTAGCTGCAGTTACATATTTTTCTGTCCCCTATAGCTCCAGGTGTGCAGCAGCAGTTACCATATTGGCAAGGTTCAGTGATGGTGTGGTTTGAAGCCTTGCACAACTGTGCTTACACTAATGAAATCTCTTTTCTAGATCCGTATCTTGGGGAAGTAGCAAAGCAGTCTGGATGCAGCCCAAAACCCCCAACAACTTCCAGAGCTGGACATGCACAGTGTTCTGCAAATGTAGGGACACGTAGTGATGCCAGCCTCTTGTCTGGTAGCTGTCCTCTTCCAGATCCCACTGTTTTTCCTGATAAGCTGTTCACAGAAGATGACTCCAGTGATTTGACACATGGTAATGTATGTTTTTTTAATCCTGTTCTTTCCCACACCTCCACCTCCTTCTGAATGTTATTACTGATGAAAGCCAGGGTGCTTTGAATACCACCCACCCATGCCACTGCTAATCAGGTTCAGCATATGTTGTCTTCCATGAGACTCACCCACTCTAGTATAGGCTTTCCTTGATTTCCCCCTGCAGCAGAAGGTGCGAGTCACCTGGGCTGCCCATTCCTCAGCCCCCTGCCCCCATGCACCATGTGCTGCTGTCTTTTTTCACAGCCCCGTACTGCAATGCTGCTCCCCTGCTGGCGCTCCTTTCAGGCCTCATCACAGCTGTCCTGCTTGAGTAACATCAGGCTCCTCCTGTTCAGCCATGGGAACGTAGTCCAAGAGAGTCCTCTAGAGAGGTGTGGTGATGCACATTCACTCCCCACTGGATCATGTGCTCAGACTGTGTGTACTGCAGTCTCATACTGCAGCAGCATCACTGCTGTCAGTGAGTGCTTTGTTTTGGGTTTCCAGAGGTTGATCCCTCAGCAAGAGGAGTCAGTTCCTTGACTTCACTTCCTGATCTACAGGCTACCCCAAAACACAGATCTACTATTACCCTTCTTGCCCTAGTCACTTAGAAATACTTCCCTGACTCCTGGAAACACTTTGACAGTGTAACTCCACCAGCCCATGGACTGCAGATGAGACAGGAAGATGGCATTTGTTTCCAGGCTGCTTGGTGGGCTGCTTTTCTCAGATGCCAGTCTCTCCTCAGTTACCTGCCTACAGGTAGGACTCAGGCTGATGGATTAGATGAAACAATTCAGAGTCAACAGCCGAGTGCACATTTGGAGATGTACATGGAAACCAAATACAGCTTGTCAGGGAATGAGACAGTAATTTTACACGCACATTTAGGCAGCTAACACTACTGATAGAGACAGTTTCACCTGATGTTCGCTGCTTCTTCTGACCCTTTGCTGCCTTATCTCATTAGCCTGATTTTGATCAAGATCCAGCTGAAAAATAATCCAGCAGAACAAACAAAAAAGACCCCCCAAAATAATTTTTTTAAAATCTGAATTTGTACCTTGATCTGACTGACCGTATGTCCACACAAATATTTGCACCAGCACAACTAAGGAGGTAGGCCAGGAGCAGAAGAAGACAGATTCTGGTGGAAGCAGAGAAAACTGCCTCTTAGCAGCAGTGTCAGGCCATGCCAGCTGGTACTGTGAACCTACATCATTAAATATTACAGCTTCCTGTCTGTGGGAAATTATATTGACTGGCTTCAACAACAGCACCATTTGTTAAATGATGGAGTAAAATGCTGTCTTTTTTCCTGGTTTTTTTAGGATTCTGTCAAGTTATATGTGGGAACCCAGCCAAGGCCCTCCATGCAAGAAGGCAAAAGCTAGGTGTATGTTTTTCTTGTATACTTCATGTTCCTGCATGGTGACCCCCGTAACTCCTGGGATAAACTGAACTCCCACTGTGGCTTGTAGCAGCTCACTCTCTTCTGTATAACCCAAGAACCCCCAACATGCAGTTGCCTTTGAGGAGGACCGAGGGTCTCCTGCCATGATGTTGCATGTGCCCATGTGTTGTTAGCAGCAGTAGACCATCAGCTGCAAGGGAACACATGAAAATCACATATCAGCTGCTGGGGGCAGACTTCCTATCATCCTGCAGTGAGCAAAGTACAAAGCAGGGTTGCAAAATTTGGTGGTATTTCTACAACAGCTATTAAGAAAAAGACTATTTTCAGCAGTGTTTCTTTGATATTGGTGTAAACAGCTTGCTAATACTGCAAGGTCATTCCTGTTGCCTAAACAAACACAAAGCCCAAGTTTTTTCCTCTTGGCAGTGGGGTGGTACCCCTGCCCTGTAGGCCAGCCTGCTCAGTTTGGCAGTAATTCAGTGAGAGGATATACCCATGTGTGTAAAGGGGAGCAGCCTGGCTTGTCATGGTCAGCTTTTGTGGGCCCTGAGGTTCAACACAGCACAGCTGAACATGAGTAGATTTAAACAGGGAGATGCACAGGACATGAACTTAATACTGACAACAGATGTTAAAGAACAGCAGGGAGAAAAATATGCACCGCCCTTGTCTTTCTGCTCCCACTGCCTCAGCATAGGAAGCTTCTCTAAACAAATTAGAACATTTTAGTGAATTATTGTATGCTAAACACTGGGATGTGGAATCGAACTGTAGTCATATACTGAGTGGTGCAGTTTCTGTGGTACTGGTCTTAATATGCTTATTGGCATAGGTGCTCTAGACTTATATCCACTGAAATATAAATCAAGAATTTTGTAACTTCTGCCCTGGGTTTCTCAGGCTGTAACAGTACATGTCTGGGGAGTGGGACTTATAAAACTGAGGAGTTAGAAAACTATGAGGGATGATCTAAAAACTCAAAAACAAGAGTGGGCTTTGATGCATTCTAAAATCTAGAAAAAGAGCTGGGAAGAGTTCCCAGGGATATCTAGATAACTTCTGCCATTTCCACAGCCGCCTGCCGTGAGCCCTTTGAAACCGTCTGGTCTGACGACAGAAAACCTTTGTGGCTCTGGAGGAGGAAGAGATCTGCACCATGAAAAGGTGTCTCCTGACCTGGGAGCATGGACGGGGCAGCACAAGGGGTGAGACCGCCGGGGAAATCTTGCCGTGCGATAAAGTGTGCATTCATTTTCTGCTGCAAAAATAAAATCAGCGCTTTGGCCACCTGGTGGCGGTTTCGAAGGATAGTCTCGGTCTCCTGCCTTCCTGTCCCTGCTCTGGGCGGCAATCCTCCCGCCTGGAGCATCTGCGGGATGGCAAGGAAGAAGAGCCCTCTTTCTTCTCTCTGGAGCACTGGCAGGATGGGCTCACTTCCTTAGCAGGAGCAAGGAAATGACTTTTCATAACTGGTGAGCCATTCTTGGCCCTGATAGTGTCTACCTTCAGACAATAAAAGAGCTGAAAGGGGATGAGCTTTTCTGCAAGCAGCACATTGGCCTAAGCAAACAAGAGGCTGAAAGACAAATACCACTTTGCTGAGATCTCATAGATCTCACAGACAGGTAATGGTTATTTTGGAAGTAAAAATGGTTTTATTTCTCTGAGCTTACTTCACTGGATAGTAAAATCTGCGCCACTTCACCAGATTAACTTTAAGATGTTTGAGATAATCAGACACAGGTATCTTAGATGGCTGATCCAATTAAAATGATTTTTTGTACCTCCTGGAAGGTGTGAAGTAACAGTGGGTAGGGTAGCTAGATCCACTGCCTGGTGTTTGCCTGAGTGGCCATGCCAAGCTGCACTTGACCAGCTGCATAAACACACTCAAAAGCTAATTAAAGGTGTGATACTTGATGTTGTCCAGGAGCCTGCAAACAGGTCACCAAGAACAAACCAGCCAAGCTCTGAAGGTGAATGAGGGTAAAGACTGGAGCCTGACTGACAGCTCAGAAGATGAGTTGAGAGAGGCCTGTGATGAGGACCTCATTGAAAGGATTTCACTTGACCCTTCTTCCCACTCCTCCTCAGGTACTGGACCTAAACCCCTGGGGAGGGGTTGGCATTGGGCAGTAATGCTTGCTGTTTGTAGATAGGTGCATTGGTAACCCCTGTGTTTTATGAGATCTGGTGTCTGTGCTCTAGAGCAGCAATTGGAAAATGCCATTGCAGAGCCAGACCCCAAGTGATCCATTCCAGTTTTTAAGCAGGACATTGTGGCCAGCTGTGCTGACCATCAGTTGATATATTTCAGCATTAATATGTAGAATTGAGAGGAGCAAAAGTGATCTTACACTAGCTTAGCATCAAGTCTAGTAGAGGGACATGTCTCTTTTACCTGGTGCCATTAATTTATGACAGCACCAGATGAGTCTAAAATACTGTCATTCCTACTGCACTGTATTTGAACTCAGCTGGCACTGATGTAAATAATGACTGAGCTAATTATTAAAGTTTAACTGAGCAACTGGGAATTCTGGAATGATATGCAACCAAAAAGATGTATTCAATAAAAGGTTTAAAAATGGAACATGCTCTTCTACTCAGGAATAAAGCCAAAGGCTTCTCCGAAATTGCATTTACATGAATGAAAGCAGAATTCCCACTCTTCACTACTTGTTGAGTATTGTCTTTAAGAATATTAAAAACATTAATAATGGTTATTCCAAACACATATCAAATGGAGGACCTTACATAATTACAACTTCAATCTTTTTTTCTATTGTTAATAAAAACAACTCTTTTTTTCTCTCCATAAGTAAAAGCATGTGAGTTTTCATTTTACATTTCTTTCAAGGGCAAAAATGGATCTACTAAAATGTAGAAAAAATATAGTATATTTTGAAAAAAAAAGTAAATATCATTAAATTATTCAAAGCCTCTCTGTGTATTAACAGTACTATAAACAGTATCTCCCTAACAAGATTTAAAAGCTGTTTGGAAAAATATGAAGGAATGGCTTATTGTCCAGTGACCACAGTCACAGGAAGTCTTAGATTATGATCTCATGGTCTCTTTAGATTTAATCTGAACTTGTACAGATTTTATATGATTTCTTTACATTCAATATGATGGTCTCATCATCTTTGTAGACTGACAAGACAACGTCACAGACATCTCACGGTGTACCTATACCTCACAGTGTCATGCCCTATAGCACTGTGAAAGTGAATGGTTGGGCCTGGATCTGTCCATCTTCTAACTAAATCTGCTGGATGATGATAGAGTGTTTTGAAATCTAGGATTGTCTAAGGTGGCAGGGGGGACTGATCAGGATCCTAATCACACACAGAAGTGTGTCCAATCCAGTGTGAGTTTCTCACAGAAAACTTGTTGCTGGAAGCAACCCTTCTGACCAGAAAAGGACAAGTCATCTGAGCAAAGCCACTCAGAAAAATGTTTGCAGCATCAGATCCATATAAACTGCATTTTTTGGAAGGCATTGAATGTTATTTCAAGCTCTTGAGTCAGACATACCAGTCTCTCAGAGTGGCTATACTTAAAAACAAATATTAAGTTTAAACATTTCAAAAGCATATAGTATGATACAAACTGTTCCATGAAAACTTTTTATCAGCTTTACCTAGGCAGTAAAATACATCCCCATCAATTGGGAGCCACAGAGACGAACTTTCTGGGCCCGAGTTTTGGTGGCACATTCTTTAGATTATGTTCCTGCTCTGGACCCCGCACATCAGGCACTTAGGTACAGTTGGTTCTTTTAGTAGACAAGAGCAATTGGATCCCTACTATTTATAGAATGGTTGTTTTTTCGAGAGCAATCAGATCCCTGCTATATTTAGAATGATTCTAAGCACGTGTGCATGCTGGTTATGTTTATAAGCCAGCAACAAGTTTTTTTCTCTCTCTGTGTTGCACATATTACATGGAGAGAATTACATGGCTGAAACATGAACAGCTAGAAAGTAGCAATATTTTCCCCAGCAGTCAGGGACTTATGAGATTCCATGATCTCTGCCTCTGATTTAAAAAGTGGATCCACTCATCTCTGATTATTCCTCTGCCTTGCACTTCAGATCACTGGAAGGAGTCCTGAGGTATTTAGAACAAGTCAGTGCAAACACTGATAGGGAATGATGCAGGTGGGATCCTGCCTGAGAACAGGAGGGCAGGTGAACTCATGTGTGCCCCGTGAGCTGTGCCTGTGAGCTGTTCCATGCTTGGCACATCACCAGCAGTGCTGGCAGGGAGGCTGCCAGTGAACCCAAACCAACTGTCAGAGGAAGCAATTCAACACATCTGCCCACCCAGCTCCATCACACAGCGTCTCTAAAACCTCTCACCCCCTGGGTTAGCCATTTAGCAGTCAGATGACCTGGTAAATCACTGTGCTTTCCACTCTGTTTCAGATTTGTCACAGGCTCAGGAGGGTGCAATGTTCTCCAACACAAAACGTTATCTAATTCCATCCCCTCCAAAAAAACCTTCACCTGCCTCTGCAGTGAATGTTGCAGCAAGACCCTGGAAAACAAGGAACCACAGGGGCCTAAAAATACCCAGCCAAGAGGAGGACAGGCAGTGTACACAGCAATGCCAGTCAAAGGCTTGTCAAGAGAATCCAGCCCAGCCTCTGGACAAAGAACCTGCTCTCCTGGGCCTGCACAGCACTCTGGCTGCCTCTGGATCCCCAGGGCAACACCAGCCTGTGGGCTGCACCAACAAGCAAAGGCCCATTCCAGGACCAGCAGCTGTTGGGTCATCAAGGATCAGGTATGTGCACTGGAATGTATCTGGGAAAAATGGAAGGGGCTTCATGGCAGGAAAAACACAGATTTCTCTGTTGTATCTCAAGTCTCCTGCTTCTTCTGTTAAAAGAATTCCTTTTATTTGTACTGACATTTACCTTTGACTGTCTAAAGCTAATGAAACTTTTTCCCATGTTCCTTATAGATTGAGTATTGTAAATTTTGTATTTTCTTGAATAATAGCCCAGAATTTTCCTGTGTTCTTACTGCTCCATTCTCACATTCCCCACCCAGAGCCAATGCTGTGTCTTTTGCAAAGATCTGGTGGCAGTTGTTCAAAACTCTCCTCCAATACACTCCAGGAAGGGTTCCTGACATCCCACTTGGGTTTTTTTCCCTGACACAAATTCATGTTAGAATGAGCTCTGGAAAATTAAGTAGGCATTAGAGAAGTGTCACGTGCACCAAAACATGTTTATTTCTGAACCTGTTTGCTGTAAATTTAGCTTCATGTTGTTGCTTCTTTGAAGAAATACAACTGAGGACCTGTGACATGACAGCTTGGGTTTGAATTAATGTAGTCACTTTGGAGTCAGCATAGGCAGAGAGCATGTGCCTTGTGTGGGAAGCTCGTGTGCCTGGGGCTTCTCCCAGGCCTGGCAGCTTTTGATTCAGTTTTCAGAGCTAGGAGGAGAATTGCAGATATTCTAATCTGGAATGCAGTCTCACTGCGGAGTGTTCCTCTTTTCCTCAGGCCCATCATGGATGAGAGCCCTTCTAAAGAGATCAACCACAAGCATCCAGCTGCCTACTCATCCACAAAAGCCTCGCTGAGGTTTAGGCTGATGAATTCTGCTTGGCCCCTGACTGCCAGGTCCATTCTGCAGTCACTGCCAGACAAATTCACTGCCACAGAAACATCTCAGAACAGAAGTCCTCAATCCTAGAAGATACCCAGTTGCCAGCATGTGTTGGAGCTGTGTACACAGTGCGGCCATGAAGGATCAGTGCTATCTTGCAGCTTCTTCTGCAAGCTAAACACAGAGCAGTTCAAACAAGTAATGTGATTTGCCTCAATTCAGGATACAGCTGGTCCAGAAGTATTTTAAGAGCAACCACTGATCAACCAATGAGCTAATGAACTTCTTATTACAGAAAAATGTGGTTATTTTTGCAACCTCTACACACTAAAACAGAACAAAACCTATCATACTTCCTCTCATCCTCACCATGCCCAGCTCTGAGAGTCAGGCAGGGACACCAAACAAAGCAGAGCATAGAGCCTGCTGTCTGTGGGGTGGGCTGGAGGAGGTGACCTACCTTGCAGTCCTGGATGTTTAACATACGAGGGCCAGAACCAAGGGCTTGAGGGGAAGTGTTGACCAGAGCAGGTTCTAAGGGAGGCGTGCATTGTCTGAGGAGGAGCCCAGGAAGACTGGATGGTTTCAGAGTTTATGCCCCCACAGGAGCTCACCCTATTCACAAACATTGGGAGTCCTTGTAGGATGCATTGCTATGGGAACAAATGTTGAACAAGTGGCTTATCCCAATATTAACATGTTTGTTTGCTCCATAGCTACCAGGAATGATTTGTCTCCCTTCCTTTCCTTCCTTGCATTCCAGAATTTCTCTAGCAGAGCTGACTTCTGTCACCAGGTGTCAGAGCATCCTCTGCATGTGCCTTTCACCTCCATCCCATTTCTAGCATTTTCAGATCAAATAGACTTTCCAATTCATTATAATTTGATAATTTTAAGTGATGATGCAGCAAAGCAGGGAAGTAAGGGAATAATCTCTTTCTTTTTCAATAGGGCATTTGCTTCATGTTCGGATAAGATCCAAAACATCTGTTTTAGTGACTGCAGTCTGTGAGATGCTGTTACAAATGACTGTGCCTTAAACTTTATTGATGTTGCAGTCTGAAACCAAGCATCATCACATTTTTTCCAGTTTAAGTTACTATGTTAGATTACATTTTTTAAATCACTTTATATAACAGTAATGACATGGTGAGTAAATGAATTGGTTTATGCTTCCTTTCTGCTGGCCATCTTAACTTAGAAAAGCAGAATAATAGACAAAGCTCTAAAATTTCCTTTTGTCATGGTGCTCCTTTGCACCACTATCTTACAAAACAGTCTAGAGCTTGAAGCAAGTTTGCCCAATTTTGGTGTGTCCTAGCAGAAATCATCTATCAAAATTAATTTAAAACTGTGTGGTATATGATTTTATGAATACTATGGGTGCAGGCAGGATTTCACCCAGCAACAGTGCCTGTGTCCTTAAATAGGCTCCTAAATTTGACTTTTTGCCAGTGTCACTGACCATACCATCCACACCAGGAAAAGCTGGCCTTGTAAAAGAAAGAAGACCCTGTCAGTAGTGACCCTTCTCTATATCCAGGGTCATACCAGGTAGGTAGGCCTGTCTTCTCCAGATATTCAGAGCTGCCTTCTTAATCAACATCTTTCATTTCAAAGGGGTGGAGGGGAAAAAAAAGAACAGTGTATGTGTAAACTGTGTCTGGACATGAGCATCTACAGAGACAAAACTCTTGGTACAGATCTGGAAAGTCTCTCAAAAGCATCTCTTGTCATTGTAGGACACGAAAAAATGAATGAGACTCCAAATATTTCAGAAAGCAAAGGGCATAGAGAAGGCTTTATTCTCTAATTCTTACTACCTTTTATAAGGTGTTCTGATACAGACTTAACATGATTGGTGAATAGGAACGACACCTCTCTAATCCCATTGGTTAAACTAGAGAAACAGAACTAGAAGGACAAAACATCACCTGGAGAAAGATTATTTTGAGAATGAACAATTGTTTGCCAAGATTGTTTTGAGAAGAAGCTTTCTTGAGATATTTTTCCCTTGGGAAAGGTTAGCAGCTGCTAGCAGGCTAAAATCTCTCAGACTCAGAAACATCAGGCCCACACATCTGTGGTCTCATCTCACAGCAAACTCCACTTGGCTTCGTATGTGCACAGAGCAAGAAGCTTCTCTGAGCTGGCAGAGAGGATGTGCAGAAGTGGTCAGAAAAAAACAGCTCTTCCCTCGTGTGTGGGAAATCAGTGCCTGAGGGCTTCATCAAAACCATTTAACTTGGGGTTTCCTGTTGTACCTTCCCATCAGGCACCCCAGTGGTAAGTCTCAGGGCTGCAGGCTGTGTGTGACCTTCAGAACAGCCACTCCACCCCTCATTAAGCATCTCTGCCCCACTGGTAGCCTAACCAAGGCAGTCACATGCTGCATGGTGATGTGGTGTGTTCACAGGGGCAGGAGGAGATGTACAGGCTGTACACGGCATCAGCTGGTGACATCACCTCCTCAGGTGCGTATATCAGTATATATTGATAGGGATGGGTGTGTGAGACAGGCTGGATGCCTCCTGCTCTTGTGTCTGTGGGGATTTAGTGTCCAGAACTCAGTGGCCAGCCTGTCATGTGTGGAACAGCAGAGAGGCTTGCTAAGAGAGCAAGTTTGTGATCACTGCCCAGTCTGATGGGGAAGAAGGGCTGGTAGCCTGCTCTCTTCTCTCTGCCAGTAGTGGGTACACCTCAGGATTTCCCAGGGCATCATGCTGTTTCCAGGACAAGGAAAATAAACAGGGCCATTGTTGTCTGGACAGCTATAACAGATCCACAGGGAAAATTATTGCCCTGGCTTAGCCTCTGTTTGTTCATCTTCCACCTTTTTCATCTAGAAAATGGAAAAGCCAGTAAGGTCTTTAATAGGCTAATCAGGAAATGTAAGGCATGATGGGCTATTTGTGAATTCAGTTCTCTTGGCCCAAAAGGGAAAAAGGGGAGTTTCACTGTGTGGGCTTTTTGTCACTGTTTCCTCTGTTAAAATCACACATCGGTCCCTTAAATATAGACAAAGTCCTTTAATGAATTAGCTTATTCCCATCCCTGCCTCTGCAGACTCTTACTATTTCTCAGTAGGATCCTTGCTTCCAGCTGGATGTGACCAGTTTCAGGTGTACATTACCAGAGTTCATCCCCTCATTTTTGTAATGGGCCAGGAGCTGCTGATGCCTTTAAGTATCTCACTGCCTTAATGGGATTTGCTGCTGGCTGCCAAATTGATATCTAGTGTGTAAGCTGGAGAGAGGGGTGAGAACTGCTCCCCTCACCTATTAATAAATCAGCACCGCAGGGAAGAGTTTTCTGCTGGGAGCGGAGTCTCACCAGTACATGCTGTTAAGGGAGGGGGTGGTTAGCTGAGAACAGCTGCCCTGCAGGGAGCTGGGCTCAGAACAAAGGGATTTGACCCAAAGTGACAATGCTGCAGCATTAGCAGAAGCATGATCCATCCAGGAGGCCTCTCAGCATCACTTAGCTGGTGTCCCATGAACAGCCCCGATGGAATGACTGGTGGTGCCCGGCCTACTGAAAGGCTTCACTCAGCTGTAACTTTAAAAAAACACATGGGAGAATGAAGTAGGGAGCTGTGTGCTAGCCAGTTATTTCAGTGACTAAGAATTATCCCTCCCCCTGAAGGGGAGCATGTCTGGGACAGCATCCCACCCAGACAAATGGACCCTGACTAGAAAAGGTGGCTCCTGCTTAGACTTGGATTTGGTTCTGCACCTCCCAGCTCTGCAGAGCCCAGCGCATAGTGGAAACCTTAGCATCCCACTTAGGAACAAGCTAAAGGGTTTGCTCACCCTGTCCAGCGCCCCCATGGCAGTTGCGTGCACAGCCCCAGGGCTGTGTGCTTGTTGCCAAGGCCATTACTCTCATTGAAGACCTGGGATTGCATTGCACTGGGAACAAATTAATCTTCATTGAAGGATGGATAGAAGATATTTTCTTTGGCTGTCAAGGAGGAAAAAACACAGGCATGTTCAGGAAGGAAAATGTCATACGTGTCCCTTCTTCAAATACACACAAATAACATGCCTACTCGGGATCATTTCCTACACGGTTCCTTGGCTTGTTCAGAGCCTGACAGGCTTAGGTTCCTTGTCATGGGCAGTATAGCATAGCAGAACACAGGTACTTTTGGGGTATGATGAGTCCGGTGGCTCACGCTCCAGTAGTGCCAGTCTCTCCACTGGTAAAACAGGGCTTGTGATGGCTTAGATGTCTGCTTGGTACCATCTGTTGCCAGGTAAGATGAATCCTACCCTGCAATGGCTTTCTCATTACATCAGAGAATCCTGGCCATGTTTTTATTGTGTTTTGTTCCTCTAAAATTACCCCAGGAGATACTGGAAATGTCCTGGCTGAGACAAAGGATCAGCCTTGGAGAGTGGAGCTAGTGTGTGAGCACTGGGGCAGCATACCTCAGTGCGTGTGGCTCTGTGAGCCAGTCTAGGAAGTTTTTGGACCTTCTAGAGAGGCACAGGTAGGGCAGGACAGCTGCAGGACAGCAAGGAGGGCTTGTCCTGGACTGAATTCAAGGTGTCAGAGCAGACCCTGAGCTGGTGGAGAGCTGGCCTGGTGCAGGTGCGTCTGGGAGGGCAGATCTGCTGCCCTGTCCCAGAAGAGGGGGATATCTCTCCTCAAAGAGAAGGATTATGGCTGGACTTTTGGAAACCAGTTCAACCAGCTGGGAGGGGACCCAGCTGATGGAGATCCTACCCTGGAGGTCTCTTGCTGTCACCAGAAATAAAACAACCTTTCAGTGACAGCCTTGATCCAGCCTTAGGGGCACTGCAGTAATTTCTAATCTCTGCCCTGGTTTCCTACAGCCCAAGGAGAAATTATGTGATCTGACAGGAGGTTTAACATGGTCTTACACAGGCAACAAGTGCAGGGGCTCGCTCTAACCCATCCCTCAACAAGGTGTCCTCTCCACACTGCCATCAGAAACCTCGTGGCTGTGCATCCCCGATTGGAGTTCAGAGTAATCATGCTAAAATTAAGGTAGTAACTGAGATAATTTTTTTAAACTGACAGGAGGCAATGGCTTTGCAACAGGATCCTCCTGCATGGCACAGCGTAAACCAGAAAAGGAAAACGTCAGATTACTGGGTGGAGGGTTGAAATATTTATAGATATAAAACCTGTGCCTGAGGAACACAGTGAGTGCAAATGCATCCAGGCGAGCACCGCTTTTGCTGGGTTTGAAGAGCAGGAGGAATGTGTCAGAATGGACGCTAGAGGGAAGAGGAGAGTCTCACAAGTGCAACTTTCAAAACCAAAAACACTCAGAAACCAAATTCAAGCAGCTCCAGGGCATTCAAGAGGCATTTGGCATTCAGTGGGCTCAACATTTTCTTTTTACCTTTCCAGCAGCCAGTGTGGTGCCCCAAATGCACTGTGCTGGTAGTTGCTTGCTGCATCACACGCCACTTTGATGTATTAGGAAATATTTTCTTAGGAAACTTGGAATGCCCACAAGGTGTAGTGGAGAACATCCCAGACCCACTTTGGCACTGGAAAGCTGAGGAGTTTTTGGGATGTTATAGGGCATGTCCATATGATAATGGTGTGTGCAACCCCAGCATGTCTTAGAGATATGGTCTTTGTCATAGGCTACAGCTACAAGCTGCAAACAGGCTCAGAACCATGCATGGCTTGTGTTCCAGCTTCTCCTCTCTTGGTTACCAGAGACTTCTCATTTCTGGAACCAGCAGAGCAGGCAGAGCCTCCTTGGGGACTGTGTTCCCCAGTGCCACTGGGCAAGTCCCTGCTGCCAGGCCTTCCAGTGTGAAACCAGCCCTCTACCAGCCCACTTGTGTGGAAGCTCTCTGCCACTTCTCTCCCCTGTAAAGGGGAGATAACCCCACCCTTTTCTCTTCTGTCCTTCCCCTCTGCTGCTCCTGGTTCTCACCCAGCTTGGCCACCACCTGCAAGCAATTGCTGGCACCCCAGTGCCTACCTGGCAGGACCTCTCTGAAGGAGTGCTGTGAGGTATGCACAGTTTGCATTTGGTAATTTTATTCTTTCTTCAGTGGCTCCATCTGCAGAGATCTTGGCCCTCTTCCTGATGTCAGTAGAGCACTGGAAGACCCTGACAGGACACAAGGGCTGGTCCCAAGGCCTCAACATCTGCCACCACCAAGCCCATGTAATTTTTGTCCCAGTCCTTCCCCATGTGGAAGCTGGCAAAAAATCAATGCCCACATTCCTGCTGCTGATTTGTGGGCAGAGTCAGACCCTTCTTCCCCAAGAGAGAGCACCAGCCCAGTCCCTTCTCCATCCCTGGGCCACTTTGCTGCTGCAGGCTCCTGTCAGCTGCATCATACACACCCCAGAGGACACTTAGAGCCATGACGAGGACCTGAAGCTGAGGACCACAGCCCCTGCTCTCTCCTCTCCAGCCAAAACACATCGGCCCTGGCCGTGCTGCCTGTAGGGACAGTGTTGAGTGTATGCTGCCTCCTGGTCGTGCCCTGGACCGATCAAGGCTGCCCAGACCAGGTCTGTGCTGGGCATGTGCTGACTGAGGCTACAGGAAAACATGCCACATACAGGACACACAGAGATGTCAGGTTCAGGAGAGAAAGAAGAGGTGAAACTGCTGTGGGAGGAAGCGGTGGAAGCCTTTGGGAGGTGTGTCCCAGCAGGAAGGCACTTGGAGAGCAGAGGAGGAAGCACACTCCCAGAGGCAGCACAGGGGAGATGGGTGCACCAGCAGCTGGGGTCAGGTTGGGAGCACCAGCAGTCCTGTCACAGGAGGAGAGGCTTGTTTTGCTGGATCAGAGATGGAGGCAGTAACCAGGCAGGGGTGATGGGTCCCCCTCCAGGCCCCTCAGTTAGAGCAGATCATGGTGTGCCCAGGCCACCCAAACAACTGCTATGTCTTGGCAGGGCAAGCACCTTCCGGGGTCTGGGTATGAACCTGTCAGAAAAAATGCCACACACCAGGAACAACAGTCAGGATCAGGACAGGTCATCTTACCCAAGAGAAGGGGATTTCCTGGGATTAGTCACCAAATCTTCCCTCTTCAGAAGCTCAGCCCCAAAAGCTGCTAGGATCCTCCAAGGAATGTTTCCTGCTACCTCTCCAGGCAGGGCCTCACAGTGATAGCAAGGAATTAAAGATATTTAGAGGTTTTGTAGGGTCAAAGCAACAAATACTTTTTCCCCCTGGGTGATTCCTAACAAAATTGATTTTTAAATAGGGAAAAAAAATCTCAAACCCAATATTTTCCCTGATTTCTCCTATCTCTTTTATCTCGTGTCAGTTTTGGTGGTTTTGAAGAAGAAAATGAGAGGTATTACTTTTCCCTTTAAACTGCTATTTCCCAGTCTTGATTTTTTTTTTAACAGTCCAGGGGAAGCAGGAATCCAAACACAAACCCATGGATTAGATTTAGTGGCATGTAAAAACAAATGAGAGGCCCTTGGTGCTGTGGGAAAAGCAATTCCCTTAAGATCAAGCAACTTTGCAAGTGACGTGCAGAAGAAAGGAAAGAGAAGAACGGGGCTGCCATGTCATGCTGGCATTTGGGAATACGGCCAAAAATGCAAGAGGGAGACTGTGTGTGTGCACCTGTGTGTGTGCGCTCCCTGCCAGGCATTAAGCCCTGGCAGGGATGGCTGTGGCATCACTGTCACCCTGCCCTGAGACAAGGGCAGAGGGCATGGGAGGTTGAACGAGAGCTGCAGGGTTAGTTTGGGATGCAGGAGTGTTGGAGGCAGGATGGAAGTTTCGGACAAGATCTGTCATGGAGACCTTCTCATTGAGTCACAAGGGTCAGAAAGGATACCCTTGACTTCTAAACTCCTTCTCAGAAAGGAGTCTGGATCCAATCCTTGTCAGTGGTTTATGTCTAAAGAATTATATGGGTGTAATTGAGCCTTTATACAACTTTGTGCTCCAGAATTAAGGATGGCTGACCAAATATATTTATATGAATGAAAGAAGTGATTTACTTCAATTGATGATGATAATGATTAGACTGAAAAAAACTTTATTCAGAATTGTTCACTATACAATACGGATAGTTTTAACTACTAGCATAGTGCATCATTTTTTATAAATATTGAAGCAATTATATTAAAGTTGGCAAAATAATTATTAAGTAGAGATTGATGTTACCCATTTCAATGACCATTGGCAAATGTCTTGCTCAGCCTTGAGGGGTGTCTCCACTCAAGAGAGGAATCTCCACACAGACCCAAGAAGGGGGGTATTAGAGGACCCTGTCATTAAAAGGTGGGACTGGGTTTTTATAGTATGAAGTGATTGACTGTCAGCCATATGTTTGTAGGCCATGTGTGTCACCTCTTCAGCCTTTAGCTCAGCACCATTAGATAAGTCATCCGAACTAGCACTTGTTGGTTTCTTTATCAGGAGCTTTGTCTGCCACCTCCTCACCAGTGCCAGTTTCTGTCAGGAAACATTGTTCCTCACATCCTCAGAATGTTTAACTTTGGGCTTGATGAGTCAGCCTCCTCTCAGCATTCTCCAGCACCAAAAGCAGCCTGACCCCTCCTACTCCATTTGCCACTGATAACCTGATAAATTCTGCAAATAGGGTAAAGTCTGAGCTGTTTTACCCCCACCTAGGCAGAGCATGCTGCTATAAGGAGGGCTTAGTCCCCAAGACCCTGTTGGGGTCTGTAGCTCAACTGCTGCCAATCCAGGGCCAGTGTGGAGATAGCAAAGAACCGCAAACACACTCCTCCTCCATTTGCAGCTCTTGCCAGGCTTTTTGTCTCCTCTTGGATGATTGAGCCAGCAGTCTCCCAGTGAGGATCTGGCACAAAGACTGTGAGAATCCTTTCATTTTAGATCATAGAATGGTTTGTGTTGGAAGGGACTTTAGGGATCACCTAATTCCAACCCCATGCCATGGGCAGGGATGCCCCAAGCTGTGTCCTACCCCAAGGCACATTCCCCATCTGCCCTGTCACAGCCTTCCCTGCTCGGGGTCACTGCAGACAGAGGACACAAAGCCCAAGCAGCTCTGCAAATCTCAGCATTTCTGTTTCCCTGTTCTGAGGTGTCAGTGCAGTGGGGACCACCTCCAGGTTCAGTTGTGTGGTGGGGTCACCCCACACACCAGCAGCCACCCCACATGTGCAGTCAAGCAGCATCTCAGCCTCATGACAAAGGCAGCAGAAGTCCTTTTCTGCCACCTATGGAGATGTCACCCAGGCAAGCCCTTGAGCAGCAACACGGGTGCATGGGGCAGGGTCAGCCCTTCTGGCAGGACCAGGGGGTTATAACGCACCATCTGGTGCAAACAGGTGTTGCCTCCCTGGTTTTCACCCAGGCTAGCTTATATGTGCTAGCTGCAGAGCGGGTCCTTCAATCTCCAAGCACAGTGCCTGTCTTGGCAAGGATCCTGGGCTGCTGGCAGGGTTTGGCTGGTTTATTTAACCGGTACTGGGGCTGTTGTCTGCCACATGCAATTCACTCCTGTTCTGGATCACAGAGTTTGAACCATCTCCTGTTTCCAATGCTTCTGTCACAGCTTTGTTTGCAGTAGCATTGCCATTCAGCGCCTGCCTGTGCTGCACGTCCAAGAGGGCTACCAGAGCTTAAGGGCATCTTCAAGGCTCCCATGAGACCAGCAGGTGCTCAGCACCCATTTATATCTGTGTCCTGCTGACCTGTGGGAGGCACCCTCCAAGTCTGTGGCTGGGAGTGGTGCGCTTTGGTCCTGACTCATCAGCCCAGTGTGTCCAGGGTTCCCCATCTCCTGCTCAGATATATATTGAGGCCTTTCACTGCAGCCACAAGCTCTTCACAATGGGATCAAGTTGAGATGAGAGACCCAGCGATGAGCTAGAGTCCACCCAGGTGAGCAGGTGGGTGCCAGTTCACCTGCTCTGAGTAAATTTGTGATGCTGCCAGGGAGAAGGCAGTAGTAGACAAATAAATATATCTGAAAAGCAGGAGAGAAGTGAGTATAAGAGAATATAAAAATATCTCTGTTAAGAGTATATTCTAACCCCTTAACCCTTTGTCCCTGGTCCTGCATCATTTCCAATTGTAGCCAGCAGCAAATGCCCAGGGAAAAGCCATCCGAGCATAGGAACAAACAGGACAAGTAACATTTCTTCCTCATCTTGCCTCACCTCTGTGGCTACAGGCCTGTTGCGCAGGACAAGTAAACATCAAAATGTTTATGCTCTCTGGCTCTAAGGAAAATCTGTAGCTCAGTGGCTGTGAATTTCATCTGTGATTTTAAATCTTTGCATTTAATACACAGCAGATATGGCTGGATTTTTCTACATTTAGTCTCCCAAGATTTTTCCAGAGGTGTGAGCAGGGGTGGCATTCCCTTGACACTCCTTGTCCCCATACTGGAATGCAGCAGGTGCAACTGTCAATGGCTCCACATTTCCAAGGACTTACTGCCATTTTTCTTTCTAATACTGAAAGCCCAGAATAACAACTGTTATAAGGGGTTTGTTTTGCAAGTGAAGTAGAATTTAAGAGAGGCTGTCATTGCCACTCATTCCCAGACTGTTACCCGAATTTCTCTACTCTCCCTCATGCTACTGCATGTTACCTCTTCCTTGCTCCATGTATTTCCAGGAGCAGGCTCTCCCATGCAGGGCTTTTTCCTGGGGCTTTCCCCTTTGGTTTACTGGGGCACTTTGTGCTCCAGCATTATCATTTGCTGTGCATGGCCCTGCATCCTTCAAATTACACAGCAAGCAGTAGGATTGTGCGTGCAGAAGGGACCGGGGGGAGCATGCCAGGGTCCATCCCCCTGGAACACCCCAGCCATTGTCATCCTCTCCCCAGCATATCCATGCTTCTGAGTGGGAAGTGAGCACCCTGGGAGATGGGTAAGCCCTTGGAGCTGCAGGTGCAAATATTTGCACCCAAGTTCCTGCTGGGGCTGTGGAGAGGAAGAGCTGTCCCCCGATGCCCTTGCCCCCCTGGTGGGGACCCGCCGCAGTGCTGAGTGTCACTCTCCCCGTGGCTGAGCCCTGCGGCAGCCCGCCTTTTCCTTATTTGTTTTTCTCTTTTGAGAGCTATTCTTTCCTTCCCATATGCTGTAATAATTGCAAGTGATAACTTAACAGCTGCTCTGCTATTCCGGGCTCAGCAGAGCCACGCGCCTCCACCTTCCCTCCCTCCCACGGCTCTGGGTCAACGTCTTGGCTCCAGCAATCAGGGATTCCTGTAATTTTTGCTACTCAGGAAGATCTGGACTCCTTTCCCCTCCGTTGCCATCTGTCTCCCACCCGCCTGCCCCAGCATCATGAAGGGGGATGGGACTGCGACATCCATCTGTTACCATGGAGAAAGCTGAGCCAGCGAAGGGATGCACCCTGCATCCTGGGTGAAGGCCAGCGGAGAGGGGGTGAAAGAGATTCTCTTGTGTATGTGTTTTATTTCCATGTGTCTGTTGTCACTTATGGGGTCTGCTGCAGGTGACAACCACCACCTTTGGTCACAATGGACCTTAGGAACTCCCTAAACCCTCTTGCTGGAGAAGATGGTGGCCTTAGGCCTGGTGTGGCAGATGCCACCATCCCAGATGGTGGACCTAGTCCACATTGCTAAAATGAACCGTTTGCCATACTTCCTCCTGTGCAAGAATGGTGGTGGCTCCCAAGGAGATGATAGACCCCCAACAGCAGCCCTGGGGCCCAGGGCAGCCCTCGGGCTTCCCCTTTTGGGTGTGAAAGGGTTTTTTCTCCTTTTACAAGAGAATTTTGCCTCCAGTTTATCTAATTGCTGAAAGCCCAGCATGAAAAAGGTCACAATGAGGTGTTTCTGCCTGCTCCCTGCAAAGGAAATGCTGCATCCCTGAGCATTCCAGTCCTTTCCCGGTCAGCAAGGCTATCGAGGCCAGAAGTGCCACTCCAGCACAGATGAAGGTTCCCAGAAATGTGTGAAGACAGCCCGATTCCTGTCAATGGTAGTGAGAGACACGCAAGTCTTTATCAGGCCGTGTCATCCAGCCTACAAAAGGCTGCATTCTGCTTCCCAAGCGCTGGAAATCTGACACCTGCCTGCTTGCTCCGGTGCAGTCCCGTACTGGTCACCGCAATTCCAAAGGCAGCAGTCCCAGCACCTCTGGTTGCAGCAGGCACAAAACTGTGGTAAAGCCCCACACAGCAACCTGAGGCAAGTGTCTGCAGCATGGCCAGCACCTCAATTCATTTTTGGTAATCTGCAGTGCAGGCAAGGTGCCTGTGCTTCATCCCTTACGTGTGCTGGCCTCTACTGACATAGTAAAATGCTGGGCATTAAAGACAGGATTTACCTAAGGATGGGATTTGCCAGAGCCATCAGGCCACAGTGGTCTTGGTTCTTTTCACCCTGCCCAAACATATCATCTGCACATCTGATACGTATCACAGCAGGTGACACCTTCCCCTGCCACTTGCCAGCTGTCCTTGTAGGCAGCAGGTCCCATAGGATGCCTAGGGCAGGTCTTTCTAAGGGGCAGTGGTGGATAATCTTCCCTGTGGTCCTCCCAAAGTAAGTGGGAATAAAAATTGTGAGTGTGCAAGAAGGTGAGCCTTCCCAGGAATTTCACTTCCCAGGCTGGGAATTCTGCTGCTGGCACCACTTTAAAGCAATGGTGGGCAAGGTCAGGGTCCACAGACAGGGGTTTTGTTCATGCGGGAACTTTTCACACATCAGGGTGACCACGGGAACTGAAACACTTGGCTTTTGGGTCGCTAGCTGCAATGCTATGCCTTGAATTGTGCCTCACCCAGAGGGCCTTGGGAAGAGGTGATGTGGTGCTTATCTGAGCTGGCTTTGATGCTTGGCAGCTGTGCAGGACCACCAAGCGAAGGCTTCGGTGCTGGCACTGGTGGCACTGGGACATGCTGGAGGAAAGCTCTCCAGGGGAAGCAACACGTGCCTCGCTTGCACCTCCCACACAGGAGTAGGCAGCCCCAGGAAGAGGCGGCTTGGAAAGCCTGTGCCATCTCGTATGGGAGAGCTGGCAGCTCCATCTGGCTCTGCTTCGGAGGAGCTCTCCAAGGAGCTGCTGAGGATGGCCAGAGCGAGGCCTGTGGGTGGTGTGCCAGGAGCAGGAAAGGAGGAGGAGAAAGAGAAGGAGGAGGAGTGGGTGGGATACACGTGCCCCACACTGCTAAGTTTCCCTTGCAGCGAGGTAATCCTTCATTAAAGCAAGGGCTCTGTCCCAGGAGAAGGGTGGTGTATTTAGGGGCTCATGTGTGGTGTGATGCTGGTGCTCAGGTGCAGGGGAGGTGTTACTGCACAGTGACCCCACAGTGACCTGGGGACACGCAGGGCTTTGTGTGCAGGAGCTTCAGCCCACAAGTGCTTGAAGCCACCACAAGCATTTGCCACGTGACAGAGTCTCTTTGCAGCTCTACTCATTTTCACGGGTCTTGCACCTTGCTCTTACTCTCCAGAAAGGCAGTAACTTTTTTTTTTGCTTGAAGCTAGCGATGTGCTAACAGAGTTCTCATTGAAACAGGGCAGCTGGGGTATTTGTTAGTATAAAAACACATGGAGTTAGCACTGTGTTCCTCACTTCTCCAAGCCCAGGCTATTGCACAGCAAAATTACAGTCCTTATCTGCACCCAAGTTTTGCAGCAGTGTAACTGCAGCCATTTGGTTTTTGGTTTCTTCATTTCAATCTCTTTGATCATGTGCCATGATTAATCTAATCTCTACGAGGCGGGATGAGTAGGAGTCAGAAGAAAAAAAGTAATCGTCTGTGCCTTTGGCGTGCAGGAACAGAATAATTTTGTGGTCTCATCTCCATGCTGGTAGCTCTAGGAAAAGTCTCCATCCCTTCGTCAGCTAGCAACACCATGCAAGGCTAAGGGATACTGATCTAAATGGAAATGTTCAGAGCTGGGTACCATCACTGTTCCTTGTTCCCTAATTTTTCAGGCTGCAGTATCTCCATAACACAAACCATGTGGTCAGTAACTGAAACCCAGCTGGCAACAATGAGCTCCAAACACAAGGATAAGTTCATTATAAGCTCCTTGCTGTTGTTTGCTCTCACCTGCCTTGTCATGATACCAGGCAGCTAATCCCCTGTGTTGTTTCCTTGCCTGAGTCAAACGAAACGTGTGGTTTTGTTGGGCTGGGAGGAAGGCAGCAAGGGGAAAGGATATGGGGAGGTGACATCATGCTGCCCAGCCCTGTCCTGGCTTTCCCGACAGTTTTTCCTTGCTAGTTCCCAGCAGTGCAGCACCGACACGGGTTTTTGCTTTCCTGACAGCTACATAGAGGTGTTTTCACCCTCTTAGCCCAGAATGACCTTGCCCCCACTGCAGAGCATTGCTTTAATTCTGTCTGCACCAGCCCTGGTGTCCATCACAGCCCTTCCTGTTTTGAAAGCCCTCCCTTTCCTAGGCAAAATGATCCTAATTCCTTTACCAGCACACCTCATCACTTTGCTCCCCATCTGATTGCATAGCTCTCTTTGAGCATTGCTTAATTTTATTGAAAAGCATTACCAGCACCAAGCAGAGATAACCATGTAAGGGGCTTGTTTTAAACTGTCCAACAAGGCATTATTAATGCATATCACAGATTATGATCAACAGCATCTTTTCTATGGAATTTCTTCTTCTTGTCCAATGGACAATTCCAGCAAAAACAAAACAACTCCCTCTGTCCTCCATTTGCCCAAATGATTATCCCATATCATATTACCTGTACTTCTGTTGAATTATGTTTTTCATTGTGTTTTTTTCCCTCCCCACCACCTTTAGGAAGTGAGTGATTCCTTTCCTAAGCTCCGTCAGCAGTCAGCAGGTGCTGGGGAGGTGGGAAGATGCTGAGACAGAAGGATGGAGAGCCCAAAAGGGCCATTTTTCTGCTCAAGTGGTCGTGCATCTGCCCACAGCCCCAGGTTTAAATAAAAGGCTTGGATGGATTATCACTGTCCCCAAGTCCTCTCACAGACTCTGGGGGCTTATTGGCTGCCTAAAGAAGAGAGAAACTCTCAGGTGCTTCTGTTCTGGTGTAATTATGACAAGCAATTTAAAATCAGCCAAGAGCTATATTGATGGTGTCATTTGGAACATAATAGACTAATGGTCCCTTCAATTTAATTAAGGATTTTTCCAAAGAATTACAAATTAACCTGAACTAAGATGAGTGTATACAGAAAGACTTAACGTGCTTCCACTAATTTAGATTTGCAGCCTTAATTATTTTGGATTAATTTTCCAGTAAGACACATGACATTTTTATTGGTGTAAAGACCAATAAGAAATGCAGCAAGTGTTTTGAAAGTGAAATACTTTTGCCTTTTCAAGGCTGCAACTCTTGGTAACACATCTTCTAAGAATCTGTACTAGTACCTCCTTCCCCAGCAAGAATAAGCTATAGCAACCATGCTTCAATTTTACAGGTGAGTGTTTGCATATACATATATGGGGGGGGTCACTGCCTGTGTGAAAAAACAATGACTGGGAAATTTGTTCTGTTTTGATTGCTCCAACAGCTTTAAATCAGTCTAAAATCTGAATGGGTAGCAAGGCCTGAAGCAGCGGCCAGAAGGTGATGACAGAATCTGTAGTGGTTTATGACTTGTTTTTCCTCCTGTTTCTTCCCCTCTTCCTCCTCTCCAAGCTTCTCAGTACTCTCTGGCTGCTCAGGATTGATGTGTCAATAGCTGAGGCAGTGGGAAGCATTGGGAAACCTCTTCTCATCCCCACAGCACACTTGACTGGATTTAGCTTGGACAGCCATGGTTCTGAAGTTCCCTCACTGCCAAGCTGGATCCCTTTAGGAAAAAAAACCCAAAGTCACTTCTCTGTGCAGGAGAAACTGCCCTGGAGCCCCCCATCCAGCGCAGCTGTTGGAACACTGCTTCAGAAGGTGCATAGTAATTGAGTCATCAAACTCTGCCTTGCAAAAAGATCCTTAAGGTACCATGTTTTGCTCTGCTGTCCTTGACGCCGCTGATGGGAATGGGTGATTTTGGGAGCAAGCCAGGGCAGCCTCTGGCCCTCTGCACAGCAGGATGGGGGGAAAGAAGCCACTTGTGGTGTTTGGGTTGTGGTACCACCCAGATGATCAAACAGAAACCACTGCTCCTCTGGGAATGCCACTATCTCAGCACACACGAGAGGATGATCATGGGAGGCTGAAGACCTTTGCTTTGGAGAAGAGACACCAGAGCCAAGACCCCCAAGACCTTGCAGACCAGCGTTTCTGCAATACAAGGAAATCCAAGGATGGCTGAGTCAGGCTGTGAGCAACACGCCTGGCATCTCCCAGGAGATCAGCTGCAGAGTCAGGAGCTGAAGCCTGCTTTTCTGCACACAGCTCAGGTGCCTGCAGACACTTGCAGGTGTGTAGGAGTGAGCTTATCCTGGGAAAGGGAGACCAGTGGACTTCAGATGGGAGAATAGCCATGGCTTGCCATTGGTCCCAAATCCTGATGCCCAAGGCAGTTTCCTTGCAAGAAAGGGAAAGAGACAGGGAAGAAAGGAGAACTGTCTTTTTAAAAATGTTTGCTTTAGGGAACCCTCCCACCTCAGGGTCTCAGGACTGAAAGGCAGGAAAAAAGGGCTTGTTGACCTGATGTTAACCTTCAGCTGTCAGCCATTCAGCTCCATGATCCTCACATGCCGCTGCTTAATCCAGGAGGAAAAAAAGCACAAAGCCTGCCCAGAGCCTGTGCCATCTCATTAACATTTGGCTTAGGCAAGATTTCTGTCCTGTGCAGGGAGTGCAGCAGCTCCAGTTCAAACAGCTCTCCTCTGCTGCGTCCAGGGACAGGTTTGTCACAGCTTCTGTGGTGCTGTGCTTTGGGGTTGGGGTCCTTGAGCTAGTAAAATATAATTCAGGCAGAGACACTGGCATTTTTTGGCTTATTGAGAACTTGAAAAGACCTCTCTGTGAGGTCCTTCTCTGTGCCAGAATGAAGTGGTTCCCAACAGGCACAAGACACAGACCCAACATGGGTTTGGCTGGTGCCTGGCACCTCTTATTGGCATTGGGAATCCCACAAGGCCATAAAAGCCAGGCTGTAGTTCCTGGTTTGACATCACATCCCACATCATGTGTACTCAGAGGAAGGTCATAGGGATGGTTGAGGAAGAAATAATATGGGAGGGACAAGGAGCACATGGGTATCTTGACCTACAGCCAGACATCTACTGCCCCCAGGCCCTTGCAGCTTTCACTTGATTAAACATGAAAGCTCTGTGGTTGCCTGAGCTGGCAAATATGGTTCAGCACACCTGAAGTTGGCAGGGAAACCTGTTGCTCTGGGGTTGGCATGAGGCTGGCAAAGGTTTTCTCTTCCCATCTGGGAGCTGGCAAGAGTGTGTTCCTATCTGACAAGCAGGTGGGAGGAGGGAGGTGGGTGGCTTTATGCTGACTGATGTGAGCAGTGTGCTTTTGGTGGTGGAGGAGGCCATGGCCATGGGCTGAGTGGGATCACATGAGCTTGGAGATGGAGCTTGAACCATGTGAGAGACAGATGATTCTTTGAAGGCATGGTGGGATTCTTCAGTGGGAGGACCTCTGTTCTAAGTATAACAAGTCACACTTTAGAGATAAGTTGGTTGAGGCTGTGGCTGAGTTTCTTTAGTGTAGGCTGAGGACACACAGTACAGGGAGAAATCACACGGTGTTCTGCTTTCCTGTTGATAAACTGTGGGACAGCTCTGATCCTGGGACAAGACTGTGATCCATGGGGCTGTTTAGCCATGGGGAACTAGAAACTACTGCACTAAGCCAGATCAAGGGTCTGAATTGCTGAGCATCCTGAAGCTCCAGGGAGCAGTAGCTGCTCCCAAGGGCATGTTGATTAGCACTCCCTTGATTCTCACTCCTTGTCACTACCTCCAGGAGTGAGGTGTACATGGGCAGAGTGTTGCCCATATGGCCCCTCACCATTTGCTACTAACACAAGTCAAGAGCACAGTCCCACAGGCTTTGTAAACAGCGTTTGTCTGCATTTAATAATCCAGATTATGTTTTCTCCATCTACTGATCTAATCTTCTCTTGAAGCCATGCAAATACTCACAGCTGACAGCATCCTTGGGCAAGGAGTTCCCCAGGTCTGACCCCCACCACACAAGGACTTACAAGCTCTGAATTAGCCCCAGTTTTTGCACTGGCAGGAGGCAGCAAGGCCAATCCCTGTCAGCCTTCTTTGGGCCATGCCTGACTTTGCAGTCCTCTACCATAACCTCTCCAGCCATGTCTTTTCCAGACTGAGAAGTCCTGGTGTGCACAAGTCCTTGCTTGCAGGAAGGCTTCTCCAGACCTTTGATCCTCTTTCATCCCCTTCTTTGTGTTGCCCTATTACATTTTGGATTCGAGGCTTCAAAGAGGTGCCTTTTGGGGCACAGGTCAGCACAGTGGCTTGGCAGGCATGCCTGCCCCACAGCCCTTGCTCCCTCCAGATGCTGTTGTTTCTTGGCCACAGGCTGTGCCAGCTCCTGTGATCCCTTTGCTTAAGTAATTGGCAGTGCATACCATGCATAACCAGCTCTGAGTCTGTGTTGGGGTTTTTTTGATCCAGGGCTCTTTTCTCCTCTGGAAAGGTAAAAGTGTCCTTTGGGTGTTTTTATGAGTGTTGGGTCTCTCTCCTGACTGCAAATCCATCCTCCCAGCATGAAATCTGCTTGGTTTTCCTGCAGGGACCCCATGGTGTGTAAGGGACTGTAGGTTAGAGCCTGGCATTGTCTGAGACCTGAAGGGAACATTTCAGGGCTGTTCCAGCCCCTTTCCTTTGCTTTTATCCTAAGTAAAATATATTTACATGATAACATAGAAAAGCAAGATAAGCAACCAAACCTCACTGTGGTCAATTGGCTCCCAGTCTATTTCACGCCGATAAGACCGTGATGGACTCAAATTGGAATTTCAAACTTCTTTGAAGGCATTCAGCCAATTGCAAAGGTAAGAACCGGTTGCATAGTTTGGGTCCTGAGATGAACTTTGCTGTAGGTGAGGCTGTTACGTGAATTTGTCATGCAAATCTGTCTTGAGGAATAATAACTCTTTTTTTTTTTTTTTTTTTTTTTTTTTTTTTTTTTTTT
>WBMY01007371.1:157371-179432 GCA_013397315.1 Donacobius atricapilla | reverse complement strand
TTTTGTTTTTTTTTTGTTTGCTACAGTTTTTCCCTCCTCCTGGCCCCACCACAAATCTGTTGTCACTCTAATCTTTTCTTTGGCAGCTGAAACTATTATCTTTATTGTTTCAGGGCTTGACTTCTTCCTGCTAGATCTCCTAATTGGATTTTTACTCTCCAATCCATTTAGTCTCTCCTGTGCTTTCACTAAAACCCTTTAACCCTTTGGCACCAGCTTTGCTAACCAGTTACCCTGGAAGGTGCTCCTCTTCCTGATTTGCACGGGGACAGCTTTCCTAAACCATGGGTGTCACCTCCAGTGTCACTGTCTGTACACAGTGTCATCATCATCTCCTTCACTCTGCAGACTGCAAAGGTTTGTTGGGTTTTAGCTAAAAATAACCAGAACAAACCACATCACCCTTTAAAAGCAAGTCTGAGGTCACCATAGAGCCAAAACCATCCAGAAATTATGACATTTCAGCTGTGGCTAGGAAAAGTCTGCTGCTTTGTCCAGATTCACCTCCCACCCAGACTGGGTGCCAGTCCTGTGTTTCTGGCTGTGTCTTAAACTCTATTAGCAGCTACAACAGAGGTGAAACAGCAGTGGGGCTATGACCCTTCTGGCACTGGGGTGACCTAACCCTTCCACTCCTCTTCATCCTCCTTGGAAAATGCTGTTCACAAAACATGCTTTCTTCCAGCTCCCATCGATTTTGTTCCTTTGGCCTACAAGTGCTGCTGGACAGGGCCTTGCCCATGCAGAGCCTCTCATAACAGTGTCAGAATCTTCACTGGCGGCTTTGAGTGTGCCAGGAGTGAGCTGATTGCATTGCAGGTGCTTTCTGTACAGCTGAAAGGACCTCTGTGCTCCACACCAGCAATGATCTCTGTCCTCTCCATGAGTAAATCAGTGTTTTGGTTTCTCCAGCTAGCTGGTACAATCCAAGCTGTCCTATGAGCACAGAAAGATGGTGAAGGAATATGGTATGGAAGGGGCTTGGGTACCCCATATCCCAAGAAGAGGCTGCTGGTTTCATGCCCTGAGCCAAGCAGCTTCTCTTACAGGAGGAGGGTGGAGCTGAGACGATGGCATCTCACTGTGGGTCTGGTTTTTCCATCAGGCCATGCAGCACTGTGATTTTTCAGGGAAAAATTCACTTGTAATAGTTCTTTATAACAACTCAAGGCACAAGGAGGAAAGCTCCCCTCCCGGTCGGTCAAGCCCAGTGTGGGCAGAGGTGATGGAATAAGACCTCCATGTAGCAAGATGTTAAATAGAATAGGAGATGTAAATGCAAAAGAAGGGAAAATGGGGACAAGAGGTACCAACCCTACTAACTGGCTGCTCAAGCCAGATCCAGCTGCCAGGCCCTTAACAGGCCCCAATGGACCCCGTCCCTCTCCTCCTTTTGTTCTTTTTTCCAGCCTTTTTACAACCTCAGTGCCTTTGTGTTTATGTTGCTGGAGTGCGTTGCCATGGTTAAAGCTGTTATTCTCAGCAGGGTTTGCATCTTACCTGTGAGACAGATAGATATGGAGATGGAGATGTGCATGAATATGTGTGTTTATCTTCATGTCAGTTCCCACTGGCCATGTGGGAAAACAAATGTGATGGGAAAGGAGAACCCTCCAAGGGGAATGGAGGGGAGTGGGAGAGAGGGAGAATACCACCTTGGAGGAGTTTCTCTAAGGAGTGCATAGGCTAAGCCAAAAGCATGGGATAGAAGGGATGATCACCTGAGAGCAGGGGAGGGCAGAGATGGACATAGGTTTGTTGGAGGTGTTATTGGACCGAGAAAACACAAAGCTTCAGGTCAAGTCTATTGTAAGGGTGCAGTGTACATGTGGAAAGGTGAGGATCACTGTTCCCTCCCTGCACACTGTTCCCACACTGGCAGTGCCCACACAAAATTCCTCCTTAGCCTGTCGTTGTACGACACACACACTCACTTTGGTGAGAAGGCATGAACTGTTTATTAAAAGATCTGACTCCACTTTTATAGTATTTCTACTGAGGCCAGGAATTGGGGGAGAAGGTTGACACCTCTCCCCATCCCATTGGTCAAGACAACTGTCCATCAGCTGTCCATAGGTCTAAGACAAAGAATGTAAACTACCTAGACTAAGGAAAACATTGCATCTATTTTTAACACCCATGTGTGAAAAACAACCTAAGAACTATGAAACTGTGAGACACAAGAAGGCTGAAAAATCAGGGCAACATTAGCCCATAATTTTCCTTAGCTCTGGTTGCTTCAAGTGCTAAAAGGGGTTTGCAAGTGTTATTTTTTAATTATTATTAATTTTTGAATGTGCTTATCAGATACGTATTTTCTAAATTTTACTTTATTCTTATTCTTCTTTTATAATGTTATTTATTCAAGGTACAGGGAAGGTGGGGAACTGATTCTTTGGCACATTCCCATAGGTATTCTTGTCCAGAGGAAAATTATAACACTACCTTTGGCTTTTAGACTTTTAGGATTTTTGGCCCTGGTGTATCAGACCACAATAATTTTATTATTGTTCCTCAGGGAGTGATTCAGAATAATAGATCTGCTAGGAAAGATGGACCAAGTTCCTGAGTTTTTGGCTAATTTATGCAAGTTTGAATTGATGGAACAGTTCTGAATTGCTTCACTCAAACATGCACTGAATGAAGAATTGAATCAATAGTTGCTGGGCCCTCTCACAGCCCCTCCAGCTCACTTACACAATCCAGCAGTGCTGCCCATGCCTGGACAAAATGTGTGGGGCTGGTCAGGGGTGGCTCCTAGCCAAGAAGTGAGGCCCAGGCCCTCTGGAGTATTTTGGTATCTCACATCCTTTGATTCTGCCTGGAGGCAGGACTCCTCTCCCATCTATCATGAGGCACTTGACTATGCCTGACTATACCTGACTCCTGCCTAAGCAGAGGAGGAAGATGGCACCTCCAGGGGCTGAGTCAGTCGCCTGAGAGAGAAATCACTCTGAAGTGGGATATTTCCATTGACTGAAAATCTTCCCAGGTTACTGAGGCCCAAGGTTAGCTGCCTGCATTAAAGCCTGAGATAAGGGATGGTGAACTGGGCGGGGCTAGACATTCCCTCCTGCCTCAGGTGAGGACAGAATAGGCTGGGGATAAAAGGGACTGCTTCTAAATTGTGTGCAAGAAGTGCAGAAATGGCTTTTTCTCCATGGGAGAAATGCTGGTAACAACCCCAGCTCAGTATTTCTGACAGCCTTATCCCCAAGCCCCACTGCTGGCCAGGGCTGCTATTTGCCTTTCTCATGGGTGTTGCTACCCCATGGCAGTGCCCAGACAGCCAGGTCTTACTGCCTTGTTCAGCCCTCGTAACCTGCAGTTAAAAGCAGTGACAGCACTGATAGGGATGTCCTTTTCATACCCACCTGGCTCCATGCTGACACACAGCTGACCTCCTGCCATTTTTTCTGTTCCTTTTGGGAAGGCTGCCAGAAATGTCAATGTTTTCACCCTCCTGCTCTGTATGGCAGCGGCGCTGCAGCCCTGCCTGACAGCTGACACCTTCCCCATGCTTTTTAATTGCGGTGGTGGAGCAAATGAAGGGGTGAAATCCATCCCATCACTTTCTGTGACTGTCATTTGCCTTCTCTTCCCGCACTGAGTCAATGGAGAAATCTGGTATCTGAGCCAAAAAAGAGACATCCGTAACCGTGGTCTAACCAGCACTGCTGGAGGCTTGGTCCTGAAGATGAGCAGACCAACCTCAGAGCCACATGGACACCTCCCTGTGCACTTGTCTGCTCCATAAAGTCACCACAAATTAACTGCAGGTATGTCTTGAAAATTAATGAGTTCAAGACCTTTACAGTCTCACACGGGCCATCTTCTGCAGAAATAGTGCCCTTAATTAAAACATACCTCTTTCATGAGGAGCTATATTGAGCCCAAAGGCAAGGAAGGCAGTCAGGCTGCCTGGTGCTTTACCTGCAAGATGTGGGTCCACTGGGAAAAGGCTGCTACAGCTCATCCGCATCCACCTGCAGGGCAGAGTGGGGTGAGGAGCCAGCCTGGATTCATTAATTGCTGGCTTGGGGTGGCAAGGAAACCAGCCCAAGTGTTGGCCACGGGAGTGGATAGCACCTCAGCAGCATAGCTAATTAATGGAGTGAAATGGATGTTTGGGACTTGGTATAATGAAGAAGTGAGTCAGGCACAGCACCACATGTAGCTCATCCTATGGTTCCACCCTCCAGCATGCTCAGACCCCTCTTCAGGTCATTTTCTCTTGTGAGCTGGCAAAACCTCAGCGGTCTTCTTCTGGGGAGAATAAATAACAGGGAACAGGGTTAGTATAAGCCAGGTACACTTATCCCAGGGGCTCAGCATGTGGTCTGGGTGTGGAGGATGCTGTCTTACAACTATTTCCCAAGCAGGAAGGAGATCCACATAGATGCCTGGGTTGGAGGGTCTAGGGAGCTTGAGGGGAGAAGTTCTGCCAGAACACCTGGGTTGCTGTTATCTATCCCTCTACCACCACCACCAAGGTGATGTGGAGATTTCTCTTCAGAATCTACCCAGGCACCTGTACCTACCCCACCTTGGGAAGGAGCCTGGTGGGTTGGGAAGAACCCTCTCTGGCCGTGGGGAGTCAAGATGCACTAGTTCCCACCTTGGCACTGGAGGAAACAAGGTGATGGCTGCATCTTTCACTCAGGTGCTGCACCTTGGCAGCAGCTGCATGTGTTTGAGCAGAGAAGCCAGCACCAAGGTGTGAAGGAAACTTTCCTGTCTGACCGTTTGGGAGTGTGATGGCCAGAGTGCTTCCTGAATGGTCACACGGGAAAGTTTCCCCAAGAAAGGATGGACTGTTTGCATTGTGCATCTGAGTCCCCTGTGCTCACAAGGGGCTTAAGGCTCCAGTTCTGGGCTCCATAAAAAACATCTTGCAGGGGCCGGCTGGGAGAAAAAAATGCCCCTGCGACTGCGGCCAAGCCAGAAAGCATTCCTGGAGCCGTGGGTCTGCGGGCCCACACCCACACTGCACCGTCTGGGGCAGAGCCAGGCAGGTGGAAGCAGTGGGGCACAAGGAGCACACTGCCACTGCTGGGGAAGCTCCATCGCTCCCGGGCAGAGGTGACCTGGGCGCAGGCTCTCCTTGATAAGGGGACCACCGGGGTATGGGCTGGAGCTGGGAGGTGGAGAAAGAGGACATGCAGAAGAACCCAGGCTTGAGAACGTAGTTCTGGCAGTTGGGGAGAAGTGCTCTTTTCCCTTCCCCACATCTCTTTTGTTTTCCGCAGCCCGACAGAAGAGGCTTCCAGTAAGGAGGGGTGGGGGCAGAGCCCACCCGCACAAAGGCAGCTCCCCACGGGCTCTGTGACCGCTGTCACGCTTTTTCGCTCAAATCAACGCCAGCAGTGCATGACGTGGGGCTGGTGCTCCCCAGCCCCGGGGCTGATTGGTCCCAGCTCAGGTTTGAACGCCAAGGTGTCCTGGCAACGAGAAGCAGAGGAGCCAGACTTTCCCGTACCCACTCGGCTCCGGGAGCACGGCGAGCGCCGGGAAGCGACCGGCATCGCGGGCGAGGAGCAGCGCTGGGGGCCGCTGGCCCTCCTGCAGGTACCCTCTGCGCCGTGCCCAGCCCCGGCCCGGGAGCTGGCAGGAGTTTCGCCCCGTGCCGGTGTCCGGCGGCCGCTCCGCGCCGGGGCTCCGGCGGCACCTGCGCTCCCTCCCGCACCGACACGGCCGCGGAGCCGCTTCCAGCTGGGAGCAGCGGCGGGGAAACCACGGGTGTTGGGAGGGTCTTGAAAGCGACCGCTCAGTGGGGTCTGGGGGAGGGATGCCTGGGGAGGGACGGGGGAGTCAGGGGGCCCTCCGACTGTTGTGTGGTCAGCTCTCTTGCCCCTGGAGGACGGAGCCCGTGATTTTAGCTAGTTTTGGGTTCGCCTGATTAATCAAACTCACAAAAGCCCTGCAGGGCACCCCGGGCTCTGAGATGTGCTAGAAGAAGATGTCTTTACATTGAAATGAAACAGCTTTCCCTGCTGATGGGGAGCTGCTCTGCTTTTGCCTCCGCGCAACCCACGTGCACGTCCATCCCTCTGGAGCTTGGGGGGTGAGGAGGGAAGGGCACCCCGGGGCTCAGCTGTGCACAGCAGAGCAAAGGGCATCGCAGGGGCGTGCTATAAAGAAAAGGCTTCTTCCTCCCCCTGGAAGATGCGAGCAGAGATGCGAGGAGCTGGCTGGGGGAAGATGTTTGCCAACACAGGGAGGCAGCACACAGCACAGCCCATTTTGCACCTGTCAAAACTAGCAGAGACATACCCGTGAAAAGATGTGCCAGCCATTAATGACAGGACACGTCCAAGCTGTCCAAGTTGAGAAACCACCTCCACAGGGTAACAGCCATCCTGGAGGAGCTTCCTGGCTCAGTGGCAGGTGGTGAGCTTGTGGAAGGGCTGGCATCCTGCATGGATTCAGTGGCACACACTGAAAAGCAGTGCCACAACTCAGGTCTTGCTGCTGCAAGTGGGGGATGAAGAGGAATAGCAACGGCGAGACCTTTTGGATCACAGCTTGTGTTATTTATTAGAGCACAGGGCTGAGACCTGCCTGAACGATTCTTTCTCATATACCCAAAGGCATGATGAGACTTGGAGATCCCTCCTAGTATCATGTGCATAGTAGGTGAGCAGTCCCTCAGCATCCCAGTGGCAGGGAAAGGAAGAGGGGCATCACAAAATGAGCAGGGAGTGTTTTGCTGGCAGCATATTATTGCTGACCTGGATTCGCACTGATGACCTGGAGGGGTAAGATTAGCACAGTCAGCTTGTCCCAGGGCTGTGGGGGGATTAGAGAGAGGGAAAGGGTCATGCCTGTTACATACATCATTTTTCTCTGTTTAAACGGGAATATGTAGCACAAGTTGTCAGTTTAAAAAAAATATCCTGCATACTGAAATGCTGCCAGAGTTTACAATCTTGGAGTGGTGGGCTTACAGCAGAAGAGGCTCTGCCTAGAAAACCCAGTTACTAGATCTGTGAGAATCAGTGATGCTTTTTGTATCTAAATTAAAGTTAAGAAAAAATATCTGTCCTATGTTTTAAGAGGAGGTTTGACCTAGATGAACCTGAAGACAAATAAACATGAAAATTCACTAAAGGTGAATTAAACAAACTGGGTATTTTAATCATTTTTTCAACAATTAGGTTTTAAAATTGAGCAGCTCAGGACTGGATAATATTCCTATTTGAACCAACAGCTTTCCCTGCTCCAATTAGTTCAAATAAGACTTGTGTCTCTGACTGGTTAAGACCAGTACATTGTTCAAGCTTTATTAAACCCATGAACAGTAATGTCAGTCTGAAACCCAAGAGAGGGGAAAACATACCCGCACCTTGCAGGCCATAAACAGGAACAAATTCAGCTCACTCTTTATCTCCCCAACAATTCAGCTGAGGAAGTTTATGAACTGAGAACATTAGCCCCAGTGAGGCAGGACTTTCCCAGATTAAATAACATGTCAGTCATTAAATAACTCATCTTTCCTGGTATTTTATGGAATAAACAGTGCCTGTTGCTTGCTAATAGCATCTGCTTTTATTTGAGTGGGATTGTGTTTTGTAACAATCCTTCTGTTCAGTTTGCGTGTTTGAAGTGACCCCAGCAAGCAATCACTCCATGGCTGATAGTAAATTCACTCCCAGAGCTTTAATGATGGTATTTACTGTAGGAGCTACCAGTTTTAGGGCTGTAGTGATTAGGGTGGGTTGATGGGACACGGGGCAGTTGGATAATTGCTAGTGATGAGCCAGTGAACTCCCAGGTAATTGCACCTTACCTGGAGAGGTGTGCTGGCATGAGCGGTGTTTTAAAGACAAAGCTGTGAGGAGGATAAAGGACAGTCATTGTCTCCACATGATAGTGCTGAATCATGAACAGGAAATTATCCCTTCTCCTCACCAAGAAAAATAATGCTTGATCTGTTTTCTTTCCTTTTGCTTTCTTGGAGAAAAATAGTCATTGTAGGACTTCTGTGCCTGTCAAGTCTGTGCGCCTTCCTTCTCTTTATACCATTTAAACACTTTTGAGAAGTAGAGATGCTCTGCTTGAGGACACCTACAAGTGTTGTGAAAATGGATTTTGAGGAAAGACAGACATACTCACTGACTGACCCCGGGAAGGCCTAGCATAGACCAAACCTCAGCAAGAC
Source organism: Donacobius atricapilla (assembly GCA_013397315.1). Classification (NCBI taxonomy): domain Eukaryota; kingdom Metazoa; phylum Chordata; class Aves; order Passeriformes; family Mimidae; genus Donacobius; species Donacobius atricapilla. The sequence goes on along the minus strand of WBMY01007371.1, from coordinate 171,271 downwards.
ACCAGAGAGGCCTGGTAACAGAGGGACCCTGGCAAAGCTCACTCACCAGAAGGCTTCAGCATAAGCTCAGATTTCCTTCATAGATGGGAGGTCCAAGCAATCCTGGTTCCTAGGACAGCAGACATCATTAATGATGCTATTAAAGAGAGACAGTAATTTTACTTTTAATGAATGTGGGATCTACAGAAGTTGGTGCGGTCACTTGCTAGAGCCCCATTGGCCCTTGGGCAAGATTTCTCAAGTCCCAGCCATTTCCATTTATGTTTGGGCTCCTCAGGACATTACTCAGCCTGCATGTATGTGGATTTGGTAGTCCTCACCTGGCCCCAGTGTTTGAGGCTGTCTCCAGTGCTGCTCCAGGCTCCCCAGTGCCTGCGGTCTCCAGCCTTGGCACTTTGTGTTTGTTTGCCCTGCATACCCAGCAGTGGAGAAGACAAAATTGCTTTGCCCTCCCTGCTCATGAAGCAGAGGGCTGGAGACTTGATCCCTGTAATTGCCAGCCTCTCCTACCCCAGAAAGGAATAATCCCCAAGCAATGGTGTCACTAGAGTCTTCTAATGCTTCTTGAGTCTTCATCAGCAGGTCCTGGAGGGCTTTAGGAAAGATGCTGTATGTCTCATGTCTATTTTAGATCTGGGTGGATTGAAGCAAAGCAAAGGGCAGAGCCTTGATGCACAAGGACAGGAGTAGAGCAAATAGCAGGTTTAGGTAGGGGCAAAGGGACCAAGAGAGCAAAGGAGCTGCCAGTGGTGCTCTCACCCCAGAGGTGCTCCTTGGTGGGTCTGGGACCAAGAAAGTTCTGGTTAGGTGGCTCTTTATCTGCTAGAACCTTTTCATTTTGCCTCGTGATTAAAAGACAAAGGTGGGGAGTGTGTCTCTTCTCTCTCTTAATGAGCTTTCCTCTCCCTCTGTAGCAAGAGAGAAAGATGGCAGCAAAACAAACTCCGGTACATGATTGTTCCACTGATGGGGAGAAAATAAGTAGTTTGTGGACCCAAAATCTCCCAGGAGAGGGGCTGCTCTTGGTCCAGCAATGATTTAAGGGGCTTAGCAAGTCAGAAGTGCTGACAATAAAGCTGTGGAAGGGTTATCAATATATTAAGAATTTTGGGAAATTGGACCAGGTATTTCCAGGTACAGGCTGATAGAAACGGTAGTGCTGGTCCATATTGCTGAAGCTCCATTGACATGCCTGGAGCTACTCTACTGTTATGGCTAATAATGGGAAAAGGAGATTAAACTGCTCTCATTCCATGCCTGATCCAAGCACTTGCTGCTCCACCTTCTTCATTGGCATGCACATTTCTCCACCTGCTTGATGCAGAGGCATTGGTTTGGCAGAAAAAAAATCGAACATTTTCTCCCCTAGAGCTGGACAGTCCTTGATCCAGTCATACTCTCTGCACCAAGAGTAGTGCAGGCACAATGAAGAGGGGAGTGCAGTCCAACACTGCCTGCTTTAACCAGTCCAAAATACAGCTTGGATGAATGGAGGAATCCTTTCCCTTCTCTTACGTGTGGCGCTCTTAAGGGAAACATGTGCTGATCATGGGTTTACAAGCCAATGCCAGATGTTTGAAATTACATAGTTTAATTGTTGGTGCAAGACCACTCAGTCCAGTGAGTGTGACCTTAAGGAAATCCCCTAAAACCAGCTCTCTGGTACCAAGATGAGCACCAGACGTCACAATACCAGTTTTGGGCCTGAAAGTAGTGAGGTACCAGCAAAGATCAGAGCATGAGATTCAGAGGCAGGAACTGCTGAGTGTTGATCCTGGATCTACAGCCAGCTCTTTTTGCTCTGGGGCAAATTATTTAGCTTTCCTTTTCCCTGATCCCCTTCTATCCCCTGTCCAAATCCCGTGTCACATGAGAGTGGGAAGAAGCTTGCAAAACACCTGCTGAAGTGCTTTGAAGACAGAAAGCAGAATGCACAAATGGTAAGGTGTATGGGCAGTATAAACAAATCCAGCTATATGTTTCCCAGGCTAAATGAGGAAGGAGGAGGGGTTAACTGGTGGGTGGCACCCATGTCCTAATTACAAGGCTTGTCTCTGGATCCCTTTGGTGTGAAGCATCCTCTTGGCTGAAAAACAGCTGATATAGTCACACCTGAGCAGAGGTAGGGGAGGAAAAACTTGTCACACAAGTGAACCGGGGTGGGTGGAAATTTCCTTTGTGGGGGAGGGGGTAAGTGGTGGTACCAGCAGTGGGTTGGAGATGGCCCTCTGGACCACTGGAAGTCCTAGTGGTCCTGCTGTACCTCCTCTTTCTCCTCTGGTGGGTTTTTCCAGGTGCTTGCTCTATGGCCTTGAGAGTCCTATGAGGTCTAGGAAAGTCCTTCCTCTGGCTGCCATTAGACCCTGTTTATCCTCTCTGGCACCTGATTCAGGGGGATAACTTCTGGCATTTTAGTAGTCTCTTTGTCCCACATCAGTTTGCCAACTGCAAAAGCAGCACAGCGCCAAGGCTTAAAATTGAATAAGTTAATTGTGAGTGTGCTTTGCTTTCTGAACCTTTCCGGCATTTCAGGGTCACATCTCTAACATATCTTTGCAACAGTAGGAGTTGAAACCTGATGGTTCACGTGTATGAGCTAAGAGAAGTGAGATATTCACACAAACAGCTACTGTTGAGGAGACAAGAAACACAGCAGATGCCATGAGGGCTGATAGACCTTCCAAGCTTAGCTCCAGATAGGTGTCTTGGGCCTCTTCCACACCATCTGTGGTTCCCTCCTTACAGCTGCTTTTTGCATTTTACTTGTGCTTATGACCTTGCCCTAAATCTAGGTTATTCTTGCAAGTATAGCACACTCTGAAGATCACCTGGACTACGTTTGCAGGTCTGGCCCCTTGTTTTGGCCAGGTAGTTTCTTCATGACCAGGGAAGAGCAGATTTTGCAGCCTGGGACTAGGGAAAGCGATTGCAATTCACACCTCTGCCTTTGACATTTTGTAGCTTGGCCAAAAATCAATCCAGTTGCAGGAGGACATATAAGTGCCTGAAGATGCAGGTTGATATCTGCATGCTATTTATTTTGCATTTAAGCTGTATCTGGGAATTTTGTTTCATGTTTGGCAAATAGGAAGAAGAAATTTTTGTCTCTCCTCTCATTATTATTCTTCAGCCTGAAAGCTGCTGGGGTAGGAGATGACCTCATTCATGTGCAAGTGCATGCTGCAGGCCCGGATCTCAGCTGGAGACCTATGTTGAGCCACACTAAGCCAGCCCTGGAGCTGAGCAGCCAAGATGCTCTTTAAGCCCTGCAGAGCTGCACGTAGTGGAGGGTATTTTTTTCCCCAGTGAGCATTTGATTCGTGCAGTACTCTGGACAAAGGGACATCTCTGCACCACCTGGGTGTTCCTCCATCACTTGCTGGGGCTGAGCAGCACCTGCTTACAACTGGTGCTTTGCCTTGGAAACCCCTGAGGGCTGTTGAATGTATCTGCTGCCTGGTTTCTCCCTTAGTTAGTCTGCATGTAACTGCCTGGGAGATTATTGCCCCCACCCATCCGGTTTGCCAGACAGATGTTAAGAGATCGTGGTGGATATATCTGCTCTCAGATTAAAAAGCAGTTTAAAACACATCCTCTGCCAGCTGTGGCCCTCTGCCCTGTTAGCTTTCAGGTGCTCTGTGGAAGAAATCCATTTTTTTTTTTTTTTTTTAACTCAGCCTTATCCTTTCCTTTTCTTGTGCTGTTCTCTGCCTGGCAGAGCCCCAGCAGCAGCCCCCGGGCAACATGGCACGTGTAGTGGAAACGACTTTGGCTGACTGGGATGCTTTTGCAGGGAGTCCAGGTGCTGTACACAGTACAGTGGGGAGGAGAAGACGCCTCCGGATGGAAGTTAGAGTTCGCTTCCTCCTCCCCTTTTTCTCCTGAGCCCAGCAATTCAGTGGTTGTGTCAGCATAACTTGATAGCATGGGAGTAGAGAGAAGCTGGAGCCTCCACAGCACAAAGCAAAAGCCTCAGTTTGCTCTCAGTTGCCTGTTGCAGGAAATTCTGTCTCCTGGTGATAAAGGGAGAGAAGGAGCTGAATGGGGAGGATACCACAGGACAGCTCCTTCAGGGGGAGAGTGGATGCTTTCTTCTCTGCATTGGACATTCGTATCACAACTTGTCCTGCCCTGTCTCTGCATGGGTATTCTTGCCCTTAGCATGGGTTTTCCTGGCTTTTCCCAGGGACCTTGAGAGCTAGTCATCCCCATGCTGCCTTTCCAGGGCAGAGCCCGTAACAGTATGGGCTGTGGTGCAGGTCTCATTCCTTTCCTCAGTTTGCCCTGCAGCAGTGGCAGGATGTGCTGGTCACTGCAGTCAGATTAAAGGTTGGTAAACTCTCCTTTTGCCGAGCTAGATTTAAAGGTCTAAGGGCAGCAATGCTCAAAAAAATACCTCCTCTCTTGGTAGGAGGTGTGGGTGGGAAATTCTATCTTGGTGCTGATGCTGTTGGGACAGGGATGTTGGGATGGCAGCCTCAGTGAGAGATGGCTCTGCCTGCGTTAGTCATGGAGTGGAAACTCGTAACATAAAAATATAAATTATATGTGTTTAATAGATAGATAAATGTTACTTCTACCAGTGCTGTAAATCAGGCCTATCTCCCCACCTCCTCCCAGATTTTACCAGCCTAATCTGGAATTTTCTGTGCAATATTTATTTTTCATTACTAAGTCTTGAAGAAATTGATTTTCAAGCTTCCAGTGACTTCTTTTTTCTAAAAAAACTTCTTTTTCCCCTGAAGTCAGCTCAGAGCACCTGTCTCTTGGAAAACCAGGCTCCTTTAAGATGTCTCAGGCTGCTTTGAATCACTAATTGCTTCTGAATAGGCAGGCCAAATGTTTTATCACTTCAAACTCCCATAGCAATGCAAATCTATACAGCTGAGAAGCCTCTTTCCATGCATGGGGGTGATGGGCAAAGATAAGGATTAAAAATAGAAACAAATTCAGCCCAGGGGTCCTCTTTGTTCGTCCCTTCCCTCGGTGGGGTTGCCAGGGCTACATTTGTTCCCCTGCATCGTTTTTGGATGAGATCCAGTGCCCCTTGAATGCAAAGTTGAGAGGTACAGTGGCGGGAGAGGGCTGGATGAGGTCCTAGGTACATACATATTTCATTGCCCATGCCAGGCTCTGTATTGTTTTCTCTCTCTGGTTTCACAAAGGTGGTGTTTTCTAAAACTCTCACTTGTTGAGGGCGACAGAGTCCAAGCTTCATCCCGTCTAAGGTTTCTGGCTTTTCAGTTGTTTCCCACTCTGAATGGCAGCCAGGCATATTTCCCATGCCTGAGGGGGAAAGGGGGGTGCTTGGTGGGACAACAGACTTGCCAGAGTGCTGTTTGGAGGGGACTACATGTGCTGTGGCATGTCCCCCTCGGGGTTACTGCGTGTGTGTTTTGGGCTCAGCTGGCTCACACGTGCTGCAGGAGATGAGCAGCACTTTGCAAAGCCTCACTGGTACGGGGCTGGCCTGACTTCTTTAAGTAACCCACAGCCTGAAGGCAAATATTGACTACTAAGAGATGGAAAATCTCAGTGAGCAAGGGCAGTCTAAATCCTCCTTTTTGCTTAGGTCACCCGTTATTAGAGCTGCCTACCATGTGCTGAATATGGCTGTGCTCAAGAATTGCCAAGAGCTCAGCATTATGGAAGCAAAAGCCAATTCACTGACTTTCCAATAGAAAGGAAGATACGTATTGAATGTGCATCTGTTGGATGATATTTCTGTTTCAGGCATGCCACTAACATACAAATGGAAAAGCGACTTTGCATGATTTATGTAGTTACTAGGAAAACCTGGGTTAAATGATACTTTGTAGAGTATTGGGCGCTATTTATTCTTAGCAGAGAAGGTTATGAAATCTATTTTCTATTTATCTCCCCAAATGAATTCCAGTTGACATTACCTATCCTACTCAAGTACTCTGGACATAGAGAGCAGATAAATATCCTGACAAATCACATCTTCATATAAAATCAATAGCTAATAAGGAATCAGTCCCTTGAAGATGATGGCAATTTATCTTTAAAATTAAAATAAAGACTGCAAAATTTTGTCAAAGAGGAAAACAAAAATTTCTCTGTTCTTCTTGGTTTAGGTATTCTTTGTGTGTTTCAGTCCCAGTTAGGACTTGATCAACTAAGGATAACTATTGTTATCTTCATTCTACTTTTAAAACAAGCAGCTGCTTTCCCACCAGACTGGGATTTCCAGGGAGGTGCAGAGGAACTGGAATGATTTTAGGCCTTCAGTCCTGTTCTCCAAAGACCTTTGACTCAATGGGAGTGAAACTCAGGCTTAAATCCTGCAGGGGTTTAAGTCTTCAGTGTAGGGTTCCAGCCCAGGGGTAATTACCGTACTGAACTGGAGTCTTCATACATAACCCTGGTCTTCCTGGCAGGGAAAAAAAAATTACCAAGAAAGGTTTTGAGTATAAAAAGGACAATTAGAAACTAGAAAGCTTGCTTGTATTTTACAAGCTTACGTGTAGAGGTGGCCTTGGATGTCCAAGTCAGTACCAAAAGCAATCCCGGCTTGGGACTCTCCTTATTTCTGCCCAAGGTCCCCACTTGGATACCAGCAAGGCACAGAGCTGGTGCAAGACTGTGCTCTGCTCTGACACCTGGCACCAGCAAAGTGAGGTGTGGGAGAGAACCTCCAGTGCTTGTGGTGTGAGAGGGCTGTGAGGCTGAAGGTGTGGAGCTGGCTGTGTAATGGGGGGGATTCTGAGAGCACAACCTGGCAGGTGGCTTCTGAGGCATGGTGTTGGAAAAGCAATTAGGGGCCAGTGGGAATGGCACAGGTAGACAGCAGAAAAAGGTGTCCTAAAGGCTGGAAGCTGTGCCAGGCTCAGGTGCCCTTCCAGCTCGAAACTGGGAGCCCAGGCAGGAAAGGAGGGGGAAAAGCTGGAGCAAGAACCAGAAAAACCTGCTCACACCAGCCCGGGATTCACATTACTCACACTGCTTTAAAACAGGTCAGGTTTGCTCTGGTTTCCAATCAAAGATGACCCCAAGCTGCCTAAGGACTGTTTTCAGCTCAGCTTAGAGCAGTTCCGAGCTCCCGTGTGCCTGCTCACTGTATCACTGCCCCCCCGCCCTCCAACCCATCACCAGTTCAAGGCCTTTCTTGGGTTTTAAGCCTTTCTAAGCAAAGGCTGGGCTAGAGGCATGCACAGGGACGTTTCCCAGCTCACCTGAGGGGTGGTAACTGTGACTGGTGGGATCGCATCTAGGCACTCACCTCCTGACCTGCCACAAGCTTTGGAGCTCACACAGCAAGTTTTTGCTTGAAGCTGGATGGGAGACTGCTGCCCTGATTTTTTCAGCCTTCTCTTCTGTTTCACAGTTTCATGTTTTGGGTTCTTTCTCACGCTCTGGTCTGTAAACACTGGCAAATGTTTATCATAACTTCAAGGTAGTTTTCATTCTTTGTCTTAGAGATATGGACAGCTGATAGGCAGTTGTCTTGACCAATGGGATGGGGAGAGGTGTCAACCTTCTCCCCCAATCCCTGGCCTTTGTAGAGATACTATATAATGGAGTCAGACTTTCAAATAAAGTAGGTTTTAGTTCATGCCTTCTGATCAAAGTGTGAGGGTGTGTTTTGTGTGTGTGTGACGAACTGCGTCAGGAGACTGTGTCTGGATGCTCCCTATTGCAGAGGAAGAGTGGTCTGTCTCCCACAGATGCTATCAGAGGTGAGAAGATCATGGCAGTGATGCAAGCTGTCCTGCTGCAGGTCTCATCCACAAGCACGAGGGTCAGCCTCGCATGATTTATCAGGTTGTTATAGTCAACTTCAACTGGATGTGAGTAGCAAAAGCGAAACCAAAAATTTTTTTGGGAAGCAGGAGGAGAAATGGAGCTAACAGAGTAAGAAATCAGATTGTCAGAGGCTAATGGCTGTGTCTGCTTATTAGGCAGCAATAACAGTAATTTACCTTTGAATGCAATAATTCATCATAATGCTTCCCACCTACCTCATGAACCCTTGCTGCTTAATCTCACCCCTCTTGTTCAGGGATCTGAAAGCATTTCATAAACATTAATTAATTATTCCTCCACACCTCTGGAAGCAAAGTAAACATTATCCCAGTTTTGCAGCTTGAGAAGCTGAGCTCACCTAAAGAGATAATAACTAAACAGGGGTCAGGAGCCCAGAGTGCAGGCCCCTATCCCAGCTTCGACCAGACGCACCTTCCTGCAGAGTGCTCTGCAGCGTGGGCACTGGGGGCATGATCCAGGGTAGTTCAGGCCTTCATCCATGCACGTTCCTGTGCTTGCCATTTTCAGATGGCAGGAGAGGTGTAAAAAGTGTGTGTTGCTCCTGCCTTGGACATGTCTCACGCTCATCACCTTCAAGCCTCCACCCCAGGGACCAGGCACCTGCCAGCGTGTGAAGCACCTGCCATTATTCACAGTAGGACTCACCCTTTTTTACATGACTACGTTAATGACCCTAATCTGTCGGTGTGAATGTGGTTAATCCCACAGCTCTAGGGACGAGTAGTTCAGAGACGTTTCCCCTCCTGCCTCTCTCACGTCACTTTGCATCCTAACCTAGTGCTTCAGCACTGAGATGAGCTGGTGAGACCTGTGCTAAAGCAGAGGGCACTGCCCCAGTCCTGGCTTGAAAATCGGGCTACTGTGAGTAAATATCCAGGATACAACAGTTACAAATCAGGCCATCTCTCTCCAGTGTCTCAGCTAAGGGATGTGACGTGTGAGTGACATCCTGAAACAAGATGCTTGACGTTAAACCTGTGCTCAAGTGCCTTGATGGATCTCGGCCCTTGAGGAAGAGGGAGCCTGTCACCCTGGATGTGGTGACAAAGATGTTAATTGAGGGGAGGATATCCCCTGCAAATAAAGAGCCTTGGCAGTGGAGGGGAGGATGAGACACCAAAGGTCCATGCCAGCCCAGCCTGTTGGGAAGAGGAATTTTTTTCTTCCCCTGAAACCAGCAGTTGACTTTTTGAAGCCAAATGGGTTCCAGCATCAGAGCAGGAGGAGGGTCGTGTTTCACAGACAAGTCATGGTGGATTAAATGTAAATGAATCTGCAGTGTGGTGGACAAATGGGATCAGTGCTTGGAACCCCAGCTCCTGGTGGGGGATGGATTAGTAATGGGTACTGGTGCGTTTGCATGCAGGGAGGGAGTGAATGGCAAGGCAGGGAGGTTTCCAGTATTGCCCTGCCTGTAGCACTGAATGAAAGAGACATCTCCGGGCTCAAAGAAGAGAGGTCAAGCCTAGATAAACACCAGCTTGGTCCCCCATCAGAGAATCATTGAGGCATGAAGAAAAACTTTAACAGCTGCAATGCTGCTTTTGAACCTCCCAGTAAAAGGGAGGGTCAGGAGGTCAAAACTTTCAATGCCTCTGGGAAGAAGAGGACTTTTCCCCACAAGACTTTGAAAAACCGAACTAAATTAGCATGACCACACTGCTAAATGCTTGGGAAACCCGAACAGCTCAGGTCACAGGCTAGCCGAGCAGCAGAATGGCAAAGAGCTGTTGCATTCCCATACTCAACAGCCATAATTAATGAGGCTATTTCCTAGGCGAAAAGCAGGTCCTCTGCCCAGCACCTGGACGGGAAACAAAACCTTGCAGGATGTGGCCTGGGCATCTTTTGTTCTCCTGATACTGTTGTCTTTTCCCCTTTCCATTTCTCCCATCCATTTTCTCTCTCTCACTTCCATCCACCATTGTTTCAGCTGTTCCTTCCCCTGCTCCCAGTGTCACACAGCTCAACTTGCTGTTTGAAGGGGGGAATGGCAATGAAGTTGTAATGATCCAGCCATGCTCTCCCCCCGGAGGCTGCTGAATGGGAATGCAACTAAAATCCAACCCAACTAAATCACATTTTCCCCTAGTTTTTATTGCAAAAGGGTGATGTGAGAGCCCTCCTTCTCACTTTGAGTTATTCACTTCCACTTTTAAAGCAGATTTTGCTTGTTTGGACCTTTTGCAAGAGCCATTCTAGCAAAGACAAAAGGTGATGCAGACTTCTGGAGGATGAAGAGACCTGGAATTTTTGGCTCTGACTCTATCGTGGGTTTATATTCATCTTGTACCATGAGTGTGCTGGGCACCACTTTTCATGCGACCCTTTGCAGGTCTCCCTTCACGGCTCCCACCACCAGAGGTGTGGAAAGCAGAGAGGCATGTGCAGACCTTGCAGTGGCTATCAAGGCTTTTGGGAAAGAGCTGTGTGCCTATATAGGGCAATCCAAAGACCGAAGACCAGTGTAGCCAAAAAATTTAGTGATTTGGACTGCAGTCCTGCAGGCTGCTGGTCAGCATCCCCATTCCTTGCAGCCACAGGAGACAAGTGCTCAGCAACTTTTCCAGGCTTGCTGCAGAAGTGGAAGGAATACTCCCTTGAATAAAGCAGGAGGACAAGAAATACATCACACTCCAGAGGCCAGAAGGCCTGCCCTTCAAGGAGAACAGCTCATCTACCCACCAGACCAAGGTCTCTCCTTCCTGCAAGCCTTAGCCCAGGCAAGACTGTGGGTGGAAATGAGGGGTACAGTCTGTAGTACACTGGCAGTCAGCTGCAGGGCTCTGCAGTGCCAAGCCCTAACTTGGCTTTCCTGTGATGCTGCAGGATCTTTTCTTTCTCATGTCTCTTGTTGTCCTAGAAACAGAGGAAAAAATTCTTCCAGAGAAGCCCTTTTATTACACTTGAGGCAGTATCTTCTGTCTCTCAACAAAATGGTGTACAGTCACAAAATATAACCCTTGCCAGAAAATACATGGTGAGTTCAAAATCTTCCAAAAACCTGGAAAAACTTAATACCCTCCAAACTTTCCAATAGCCCTAAGAGTACTGAAAAGGTCAATGGGCACTTTGTAACACTGCTACACATGTGTTGGGCAACAGAAGGCAGTACTTTTGTGTGTGTGTGTGTGTGTGTGTGTGTGTGTGTGTGTGTCTATATATATAAAATATTTTTATAGATGTAATTATATATATTATTTATACATATTGTTGAGAAAGAGAGGGCCTCACTTCTAGCTTTGGATTACAGCTTTTGAGGTAGAGGGTGTCTGCTGGATGAGAAGGTCAACGTACTGTATGGTACCGTCCCCTTTTCTCTCCTGGCACCAGGGCTTTCCTGGAAATGCTGGGGTTCTGGGGGCAATTGTCTTTATTTGAGAGAGAAGCTCATCTTCTGGGGAAAATGTGCTCTTCTGTGTGCTCAGCCAGGCAAGGGATGCACTGGGTAATTTCTCTGAGGCACATGAAGTGTTGTAGCTGTGTCAGGAAAGGACAGTGACTGACAAATTGTCTGAGGCTTGCAGGATCTGGAGACATATTCCCAGGGCTTCAAGGAGTCCATGTCAAGGGGAGAAGGAGAGGAAAGCAGGCAGAAAGGCTTGACAGCCATGATGCTGACCACATCTAGCTCCTGTGGGGAGCAGGGGATGTGGGGCACTTCTGAAAATCTGGCTTCCCACTCTTTCCTTTTAGAAATAGGCCTGAAAAAGAAACTTTCCTCTACTTTTCCTTCCCAACCACAGCTCAGAGTGTTTTGGGTTTGTGCCAAAAGCCAAAACCCAACAGCTCTGCAGGTTCTGGTGCCTCAAGTACCCGTTTTCCGCTGGTGCCCCACACTGACCATGGACTATAGCATGGACTGACACTGCTGGGCTTGGGTGGCTGCCCCAGAGAAGATGTGCTGTGCTAAGAGAGGCTATGGCTGGTGACCTGCTGCACACCCACAGTACATTTGTACTCAGGAGGGGGGTTTTGTGCAAACATATTCTGTATCTTAAGAAGCCTCAGAACCAGAACACTTCTTGTTACGTTCCTAAGCACAGCAGTGAGACAGCATCATCTTCTTTGGGGAAACTCAGATAGGATTACTATCTCATCTGCTGCTGGAGAGACCGAAGGACCTGCTTGGTTATGATTCAACAGCTCAGGATGCTGAGACAGCAATGCTCTCCTCCCTAAAGCAGCCTGGCTGCTCAGTGTACAGTGGGGACATGACTCTTCAAAACTCTAAGATACACCTGTAGAAAACCCAGAAAGGAACCAGTGGGCACCAACCCAGAAATCAGCTCAGTCACTGTTCCTGGTCAGTTCCTGAACATGGCCTCAGCATCACAGGAGCTTTAAGAATAAATCTGAAGATGAGCTGAGACAGAGTTATGGCTGGAGAAGATGGTCCATGAGCCAGTCTGGAAAAGCTCATCAGTGTGAGACATTTTTATCCATCTTAATTGATGGAAGGTGCAGAGAACTTCTCATAGGGTGAGAAATTAAGGGATCATGCAGACATGCAAGTCAGAGTTAGTTTATTTCTTTTTCACAGTAATAATTTTACAAGTGAAAAGAGATTTCCAATCTATTTACAACCTGCTAAAGGTAGAAAGATTTAAAATTCAAAATATTTTTCTTAAAAGAAAGGCAGCAATCCTTGCTAGTGGCAAATGAATCTCTGCTCGTCTTGTGTCTGATTGGGATCTCAGAAGAGTATCCAACCTATTAAATAAGATATGTATCTCCTGAGAACAGCCTTTGTTGTTTTCTTTTATAGATCTTTGTTCCTCCTGTGCTGTAAGGTCTCCAGGGCATGGCCTGTGTTATGAGTGCCAGATGTACTATCTGATTCTAGATCATAATTATGAGGAATATGTCAGAACAACAGAAAACTTCATTTAAAAACGCTATTAAAGCTGCCGAGTGACAGCTATGGACTTGTGGGTTGCATCACCTCCTAATCCCAGCAGCTTCCATGTGGAGAAGGGAGTTGTTACAGATATCATAAACCTTAGATAAGTATCATAAGGCCTGCATGAGATGGGGATTTTTCCGACCATAAGTTAAAATTAGCACACATTTTGTGGTGGAGCAGCAAACCTGAGATCTGTTTTGGAGCAGTCACCTTGGAATCAAGGGTCTGATGGGTGGGTTATCCTTTCATGTGAGTAGAAGGACATTTCACAAGACATTCTGGATAAAGAAATATAAAGGTAATTGGCACTGGAGTTGCACCAGCACGGGCCTGCTGGAGCACCTTCACCAGTGGAGACCTTGAGGATGGGATGCTGATGCCATCACAGCCATCCCCATTGCTTGGGGGAGCATGGAGGAAGGATATTGGGATATAGGGTTGGGGGAGCTTTCAGCTGGGTGTTTTGAGAGTTAGGATGGGAAAAGCTGACGGAGGGAGGAGGCGAGAAGTTTCCAAAGCCTCCAGCATGGCAGCAGACACCTGCTTCTTCCAAAACCAGCTGAACCTGTCTCCCTGCCATCATCTCTCTGCAGTTTTAGGGCGTTCTAGGCCCCCGGCCAGCTGAAGGACACGGGGCTCAAGGGCTGCACCCTCCCCGTGCACCAGGCCAAGCTCTTCCTCTCTGAGAAGGGGTTGTTTTCTCTGCTCTACTCAGGGACCTCTGGGCCCTGCTGAGGACAGGCTGAGCACTTCCAGGCAGGAATGAGCCCGCCCATACAGCCCCACAGAGCTGGGAGTCTGGGGTAGGGAAGTACAGGGTGGTCTTGCTCGGTTTGTTTTTAGGAAAGGAGATTTTAAGTCTCCTTTTAAAAAACATGATAATGTTTTCAGATTTTCTTTTAAGATCATTTAATAACCTTTTTAAATAAAAGGAGAATTCAACAGTCTTTGAAAGTTTTTTAAAGAGTTTTATTTTTATTGGAGAGTTTAAGACTTTAGGGGGAAAATGTAGAATTTTTGAGTTCTTATAAAAAACAACCAAAAAGGAGAATTTAAGACTTTCTTTTTAAAGGAGAATTTTAATCTATTGTTTTTCTAGAGAGGTTTTATGACTTTTCAAAAAGAGAAGAATTTAAGGTTATTGGGGAGGTTTTAAAAGAAGAATTTAATACGGTTGTTTTTTTTTTTTTAGGAGAATTTCAGGGT
>WBMY01007371.1:139920-157308 GCA_013397315.1 Donacobius atricapilla | reverse complement strand
GCTGGCCCCGGGTGTCCGCGGAGAGAGCCGTCCCCGGGGCAGCCGGCGCCTCGCCCGCCTGGCAGGGCCCACCGGGGCTGCAAAGTGGGGCAGGGACGGCGAGCAGCTGTCTTGGGGCAGGGCGCCGCAGTAACCGCGGGTCCCGTAAGGAGAGCCCGGGCTGGGGTGTCTGGGAGCGGCGTTCGGCACTGGCGAGCCCCCGAGCCCCGCTGCCACCTGCCCGGTGCCGCCCGTGTCGTGTCCCGGCCGGTCGAGCGGCGGGTGGCGTTGGGGCCCACCTGCCCTAGGCCCCCACANCCAGCAGCTCCAGCCGGCAGCACGGTGCCCCCAGGCCCCGCTGGCAGCAGCAGCAGCACCGCGGCCCCAGCGGCGCCGCAAACGCTGCCCAGAGCCGAGGCGGCGTGGGGGTCTCGGCTGCCCGTGCCAGGAGCCTCCTCCCCTCGCATCCGTGGGGCGAAACCGCCCGTCCTTTCTCCCTTCAGAGACGTCTCCGTCTCCCTGGGGAGAGGGGTTAAATTCCTCGATAAGAGCCAGGCTCCAGCCGCATACTTCTGATGCCTTCCGTGAACTCTGCCGGCAGGTTGGCAGGTTGTTTCGTAACTCCACTTGTGGCCTGCTGCGGGGAGGAGGAGCGGGGGGACGGGACACCAAACTCCTCTCCTGGTTTTTTTTTCCTGCCCTGCAACAGCACTTTGTAAGTGCAGGTTAAAAACCCAAACGTGGGTTCAACGGTATTGTACAGAAGAAAGGGTCACAGCCATGCACCTCTCACTCCGAGTGGCTGCCTCAGGCACAGCCCACGGCACTCCCCTTGGAATGACTGATTTCAGGGGAAATTAGGCGGAAACGGGTAAGAAATGGTCGAAAGAGGCGAGACGGGAGCTTTGGCTGCTCCTCGCCGTGAGCCGGGGCCAGCTCCCCGGGGTGCCGGTGCTCACGGCCCGGGCCCCGAGCTCTGCCGGGACTTGCCAGGCGGGCCCCGGGCCCGGGAGCGTGCGGGAGCACGAATGCCAGAGCTCCGCTGGCAAACGGCGGGGCCCCGGCGCCTGCCGGAACGGGGCAGCGCTGCTGCGCACACACCTGTCAGCTCACCTCGAGGGGCAGCTCTGTGGGGAGCTGCCCTCCGCATGAGGCAGGAATTGCAGCTCTGCTTATGGAGAAGAGAGCACACCGTGAGCACATGCTCTATCTGCAGTGGGTAGGAGTGGGATGCGTTTTCCAAACGCTGCTTGTTTTCCTTATCAGGCAGTGCCGGTGATGTCTTCTCAAGAAGGGGCTGTGGGGAAGGGGGGATGTTCTTACCTTCTGTTGGTGCCATTGGAATGCCAGGAATCCTCCCACATCCCAGTTATCTGCTGGGGGAGCCTGAGCACGGTGCCTGGACTCCCTCTCGGCATATCTCTGCTGGCTTCCCTGAGCCCTCTTGAAAGAAATGGCAAGGAAATCCAGAAGCTGCCGCAAGGGCACACATCTTCCTGAAGCCTTTCTTCCCCCATGTCGTACAAAGTTGTGAGGCCAAGGAGTGCTGCTTGCAGCACCTGTGGATGCCCAGCACTCACAGCATTGAGCACTGCAGTTCCCAGGATCCCGCACTGTTTCCTAGCAAGGGCATGCCAGTTGCCTTAAAATATGAAACTCTTTGCAAATGAGTTTGAGAGGGACAGGGAAATTAGTTTCACCCAGCTCTTAAAGAGACAGACCCGAGCAATAATCTGGCAACACATATGTGTTGTCCACCTCCACAGTGGAGACGTGTCCTCTGGTTGCCCTCACTGTCGCCACATGCTGCAGGGGAATATTGCTTGAGTGCATCTGCATGATCCACACTGGTTCATCCCTTCCATGTTTTTCAGCGACTCTCTGTCCTGTCTTGTTCATGTCATCTTCTACAGGAAAAACCTCCAGTGGTGGCTCAGAATTAACCTATGCCCATGTTCTGTTGTTTCTCCATGTGCTGGGGAGGGAATGCTTTGGGACCAATTCCAGACAAAGAGTTAATCCTTCCTGGCTGGGAGGCAGTGGTGTGTGTGCCAAGGCTTCAGAGCAGAGTTGTTTTCTGGAGTCATGGGAGGTTGGGTGCTGTGGTGACCTAGGGAGAAATCCAGGTGCTGTTTGACAATGGGTTGCTCTGTGCCCAAGTTTAAATAAAGGCGTGAGGGACACTAAGTATCAGTTCTGTGTGTATGCATTGTTTTCAAGAGCATCTTTTTAAAGGATGTACTTTAATCTGTCCCAACTTGTCTATGCCCTTGTAAATCTGTGTATTTAAATTAATGCTTAAGCATGGCTGCACTGAAGGTTTTTTACAGAATCTTGTTGTTGTAAAGGATTGCTAACATTTTTATGTCCTTCCATTTTTCGGATGCTGAGTTCAGGAGCTCCTAAAAGCAGCTGATTATCTGGCTTTTTGTGGGCTGGAGTCAGCAGTTTCTTGAGGGTTGGGGTGCTTCCAGCTGCCCCAGGCCAGTCATCTAGAATAACTTGTTGCTTTAAAAAGAAAAGAAAGGAGGGCACAGGGGGAAATAAGCTGAAACACTTCTTAACCAAACACATAGGTGGAAACTTCAGGACAATTGAGCAATGAAGGCTTCTTTTGCTGCTACTTCCTAACCCTGCTATGGCACACAGAATCTGCTGGTGCTCATCATCTCTGGAGCCTCATGCTCAACCCTTCCTGTGTCCCTTCAGGTGCCTCCTGCATGACAGTGGAATGTCACAGTGCTCTTAACAGCCCTTTGGGGTCCAAAGCCTCCCATGGATGTCGTCTGTGATGTTAGACCTAGCATTGCGCTCCTGAGCACAGCAGGGACTTTGGAGGCACCTAGAGCATCCTGCAGGAGAGTAGCTGTGTTGGCAGAGAAACCCAGTGAGTGGCAGCCTCTCCTTTGCTCCCTGTTATTCCTGCCAGCCTGGGTAAGCTATTGGCACCCAGATGATGTTGTGAAGCTGTCTGACAGGGAGAGCACCTGTAGGGTTCTTGCTGGTTTAATGATTCCTGCTGTGAACATTGCTTTCCCCAGGAAATGTGAGTGTGCAGCAGGCAGCTGGTCTCTGCCTCCAGACACTTGCCTGAGGCAACTGGTGGTGTGCAGCAGGTTGGATAAACACCATAGGCATCTCTAGATAAGAATGAGGATGGGTTGTGTTGTTTTTTTTGGAGGCTTTGTGGTTGCTGTTTTCACTTGCCAGTTTTTATTTTCTTTTCCAAGTTCTGGCAATGTTTGGAGGTGTCAGCACTCCTTTCTGCTAGGAGCCAAACATACTTGCAGTGGGAATATTGGGTGGACCTCTTTGCGTGTTGTGATCACTGCTGGCTGGTTCCTGGAACACAAACACACACACACACACTCTGCTCTGAGGAACAGCTTAATTGTCGGAAAGCAGCTCGTGGTCTCCCTGGGCTCTTGACCAGTATGCCCAGGTCTTTGTTTGATGGTTTGTGCCTGTAGAAAGTTAGGTGTTTCCCAGGCTTGCTCTGAGGTCATCTCTCCTTCCTCTTCTCCCTGCCCTGATTCCTCTGGGACGGAACTTTCTCAAGTCCTTGGGGTCCCATCCCAAAGGAGTGGCTCTGTGAGGCTTTCCCACGGCTAACCCAGCCTGGGCACAAGGCCTGTACCTTATCATATGCGATCCAAGGTACTCCCACTTGTCCACTATCGGTGGGGAAAAAAAGCTCTATCTGCATGGGTGTTTGTGCATAAAGAATTCCTGTAGCTGTTTGAGTGTTTTTGTTGGTTTTTTTAAAGACCTTTTCTATTGCTCTTTCTAGTCTTTTAAAAGTCTTGCAAACTCAGCATCATACGTTAGAAAAGGACATTGGCTCTCCCATTCTGGAAGGAAAGCATCACTGGGACCCAGGAGTGGAGGTGCTAGAAATACGGCTTTGAATCTTTGAGGTGCTCCATGCTGAGGACTAGATGTCCCTCAAAACTCCTTCTCAAGTATTTTATGGAGTGCTTTAATGCAGTTTGAGGATTGCCTAGGCTGAGACACTGGATTTGGTATTGTCCTCTTTGAATTTATTTGGCTTTTTAATGACCTGCTAGGAGTATAAAGAAGTTGGGCTAGGAAGTTCAAAAGTGCATATATCCCTAAGGTGACTCCATGTGAGCATTAGCTGCATGAGGATTAAGCACCTAAATGCTTCAGAAGAAATAATGTATTTTTATTAAGTCTCCCACTCTGTGTAGGCAGGAGTGCTGGCCCAGTCCCCAGCACACGTTCCTGTCCCATTTTGGTCCTGCAGGTATCATTAAGTGCTGGACCTATGTATGGAGTAGGAGATGGAGCACTTTGCTGGCATTAAAAGCCCTTCAGCCCAAAGTCCAGCAAGGCAGTTTGGGGGATTAGGGTTGGTCATGCAACCATGCTTTCCATCACTTGTTGCAGGACTATGATTTGTACCCCTGGATGGATGTCCCAGATGCACTTGCCTCTCCAGAGATATGCCATGATTTTACTGCTTTAAAGAGCTTATTGTCTCTGGGTGGATTTAGGCAGTGATTGATAGCACCTCCACCTAATTAGTCATGTGCCAGGTACTGTGAAAGCAGAGACTTCTAAAATACCCAAGGGTCTTACCAAAGGTTCCAGCCAGAATTCATTCTGAGTCTCTTGTTTATTTGTCTTTGTGTCTGAGCATGTGAGAGAAAGGAACCTATTCAGCTTTCTGCAAAGGGTCATTAAAATCCTTTTTAATCCTACAAAGTTATAAATAAATATCCATGACAGCATGCACCTGCATGTTCATCTGTGCATCCTCTGCCCACCCAGCAGTGTGTCCTTGACATGGTGGCTGCTTTCTGAAGCAGGGTAGGAAACTGCAGGTTATTCTGGAAATGGAGAATAAAATCTGGAAGGTTTATCCTTGGTGGAGCATTTGCTAATTTGTTAATTACCCTCTCCTGTAGGAGGAGAACTGGAATGGAAAGAGAATTGCTGATGGCTGACACCAGCATTTCTAAAGGAGGCTGGAAGGCAGGTTGGAGGGACAATATTTTTAGGTCATTTGGCTTTTTTATGTCTCTGGTCCTACTTGTAGGACAGCTGCAGAGCCTGAATTTTCCTGTAATACTATGGAGATGAAATTCTTGATTAATTTGACAGGAAACAGGGATAGTGTCTGTCTCCACTTGCATTATAGTCAGGGCTCATATATGGTCAAGTTTCATCTTGTCCTCTGGGCTGGACTGGGCGAGCATCTCAAGGAAGCTGAGCTTTGAGGGTCCTTTCTGGCTCTTCTGGAGGCATTTTGAGAGAGACCTCATTGGTTGGGTTTTCCCCACTTTGGTCTCGCCCTTGAAGGTAGCGGGGGAATGGAAATTCTCTTCTTTGGCTGGGGAGGTGTATTTCCAAGGCTTGAGCAGGCTCTTACCTCTGTGTTCTGCAGGGTGAGAAATACAAGCTGTGTTCTGACTTGGGGTATGGACTGTGTGTAATAGCAGGGGAATGTTCCCAAATTGCGTTGTGCTTTCACTGATGACTGATTGCTATGGAAGATGAACACAGCAGAAATTCTGGACCTGCTGGCATATGAGTGCCATGGTTGTGTTTGTATGGATGCTTTGGCAAATACCCCTCAGAGCTTGCCTTTTAGGAGCAGGACTGTGAGTCATCCCCTAAAGATGATGAACCTAATCTAGATCAGCCCAGTGCCCCAAGATACCTAGAATTAGTCTTGCCCCTGTACTGGGGGCAAATCTAGGTCCATCCTGGGCATGGCATCAGGGTGCACTCAATTGCACAAGAAAAAAAAAAGACCACAGCAGTGCAAAAGCCTTTTCTCTTTCTCCTCTAATCTACACTCTGTTGCTAATTTTGCTTCTCCCCCCTGGGAAGAAACTACAGATTTTCTTCCAGCTGCTTTCATGAAGTCACTCTTCATATGAGGGACTAGGGGTGATGGTAATGGTTACAGGAATAGCAGGTGCTGCTAATGGTTCCCTTGCAAACCTTCATGTTTAGGGCAGACTTTCCTAGCCAGCCCTGCCAGTTCTCCCCTCATGGACAATAGCCATTAGTGCTGCAAGGGAGAAACATGATGCATGAAGGTGGGAAAGATGATCCTTCTGCTTCCAGGCTGAAATGCTGTAATGTGAGTGTGTGCAGTAGGTGGAGGGGTGTTTTTGCTGCTTTTAATTTATAATGAGCTTTTGGTTGGTGGCTCATCTGTGGGGTGGACTGACTAGTAATCATCCCTAAAATGTCATTGGCTGTGATTCTTGATGTTTTCGTATGATTCTCAATGCTGACCTGCCGTGGCCACAAATCCTGATCTTGTCTAAGAGGGAGAAAAGGTTTCCCAGATTCTTTATAGTGCTGTTTCTGTTCCTTCTGTTTCCGTGTGGGTCTGATGCTGTAGCAGACCCAAAAGCTGGGGTTAAAAACCAGAAATCCTGGCAGGTGGAGGTGGCATGGAGTGAGTGTCTTTGACACCAGTCATGATGTGACCCTTTCTCTCCTAAATCTCTGCTGAAGGCCATCACCCTGAGGATTGTCCCCATTCTGCATCACAGCCCTGGGCAGGATTTGTCCGTGACTATTCCTGCCCTGCTCAACATTGGCTGGCCTCCCCAGGCATGTTAGCATGGGTCTGTAATTTTTGGGAGGAAGTGGAGCAGAAAATCTCTAAGCCTCTGTTTTTCTCTTAGTGGGGAGTTGCTGGTGTGGTGCTTATGGCTCTCCAGAAATCTGTCTCTTTGGGCATTTCTTGCAAGATTGCAAGATCCTTGTGTGGGACATGTCCCACCTTGGGTTGCCAGAGGATTTTGGTGGTGGTCTGTGATTTCTGGCTCAAGTCATGCTTTAGCTCTCTAGCATGCAAATGCCACAAGACACAGTTTTCCTTTGATCTCCTTTAGTGCAAAAAGCCCTTGAAACACGGATCCAACTTTTGCTGATGCCAAGTGTGCATTTTGTGCTGTAGGATGCCCCCAGCAGAAGCTGCTTGCTATTGAAAAGCCGCAGACCCTTGGCGGGTGTTTGGGCTCAGGTCCATCCACACATCTCTGGTAAAAGTGCACCTTCAAGTTAAACTACTGATTTTGGTAATTTGATGATTTTTAGGGCTTTTTGTCAGGCACAACATGTCAGAGTAGGGAGCTGGATGGGGCATGATGGGTGAACTGAGGATATGGTGCTATTATGGCCACCCCTTAATAGGCTGCTTGGGTGTGAATTAGAGACCCATGCCTGCTGCTTCCTTGCTCCTGGGTACTTGTGGCTACCTTGCGTAAGAGCTGGTGGCTTCCTTAGGCCTGGGGCGTGAGAAGAACTTGCACACCCTCCCTGTGACGGTGGAGGGGTGAAGAGCTGCCTCTCTGGGCTGTGACCACTCTGGTAGGACTTGTTTGTCTCCTCTTGAGCTTGTTTAACCCCTGTCAACTCTTCGTGGTGGGATGAAGTAACCTATTTGCTGCTCCAGTCTGGACCTCTGTGTGAGCCTCCCACCTGCAGCCTGATGGCCCCCGTGCTAAAGGACAGGACAGTGCTGTCTTTGGTAGGTGACCCCCTTGGCTGCCTTGCACCAGGCCAGGGGATGTGCTCCTTCGGGATCCTGGGGCCAGCATCCTCAGGACAAGCTGGAATGGTGGAAAGGTCATGTACCACGTGGCTGGGGTTTTGCCTGGTGCTCCCAGCTGCAGTGGCAGTGACCATGGGTGGTTGCCAGACTCTGCTGCACAGACAGCTTGTTCAGAGATGTGGATGGTCATCTGTGCCCAGCAAGGGAACTGCCAGCCTGTGACATGCCGCAGCAGCAAACCTTGCCATAGCTGATCCCTGCTCAGCGTTCGACCGGCCAGCGGTCAGTCCTGACCACAGCATTGCCTTCTGTCCTGGGATGGACATGGCATGGAGAGCCCAGCAGAACTGCCCAGTCCCTCTGACAGCTCAACCAAGGGCAGGTGATGTCACTCCAAAAGAGGGCCCCAAGGCAGGAGGACACAGTTTGTGGTCTGGAGGGAAACCTGGACCATGTCCCATCCCCTCCAACCTGCTGCAGGTGTTGTCAGGAGGCTTCAGTTATTTATGGATCTTCTCTGTGTTGGTCACCAGAGTAACAGGGAGGCTTCTGCCCCACCAGACGTTTCAGTAGGTGAGCAAGCACCATCTCTCCCCTTTGGTGCAGAAGCTGGGCCCGATGGTTAGAGCAGGAAGAGACTTGAGGAAGTATTAAATAGCTGCTGGATGTGTCACCGAAGCCGTTGATCCAGGGCAGTGAGTCACAGCCAGCCTGCCAGTGCCCCAGCATGGAGGATGGCAGCGCAGGGCCACCCCTCCCCTTCCTTCCCCACTTGCTGCTTACTCATGGATTGGGTTGGGGTTTTTTTATTGGTGTGTCTGCACACAGCTGGGATGAGCATCCCCCTGGCTTTGGGTGGGAGAGGAGCCAGAGGGTCAGGTTCAAAGTAGAAATAAAAGGACTGAGAGTACTCCAGCATTTTCCTGGACTGTGTCCAAAGGGATTCAAAGCTGCTGGTCCCTATGGTCCCAGCAGGTCCCTTGGTGCTTCATGGATGGCAGGCTCATCACAGCCTGCTCTCAAATACTAATGCAGTTTATTAACTATGAGTCTTTATGACCCTACCCTCAGCCCAAACCCTGACACGAAAGGCTGGTCTTCTGGGTTGCTTTCACTTTTAATTAGGCTTTCCTGGAAGCCTTCCCTGTGGCGCTGCTCTCCTGCCACCCGACCCGATACCCAGCTCCCTGCCAGGGGGTGGGCATAGTGAGGGAGGTGAGTGAATCTGCAAAAATAGTGAAACCTTAGTGCTGGCAGGTTGCCCATCTCAAAACCTTTGTGCTGGTCCCAGGTGGTCCTTGTTGGGAGCTGTGGTAGAGATGTTTGGGGTGCTTTGGTATTTGGGTTGCAGCAGGCCTTGCTGTTTGGTGCAAAATGGGTGGGTTTTTTCTGAAACAGATTTTGATTTTTTTTTTTTAATTACTATTCTTGCATGTGGCAAAATATAGTAGAAAGACTCTTGCGGTCCTTGGCTGGAAGGTGCTGTCTCAGCTTCTGAGAGACCCCAAAGGGGACATGGCAGGTGGCCCTACAAATCAGGAGTGTTCCTCACTTCTGTGAGGAGGGTGACTGGCCAATTTTCTATTATTTCAGGTCCAGGTGAGGTCACCAAATCCTTGTGAGTCCCAGCAGCCATCAGGATGGCAGTTTGCAGGAGGAAGATGGGCATCCTCCTGCACGTGCAGAAATACTCCTTCATCTCCACTTCCTTCAGCCTGACAGTTTCAGGGAGGCTGGGAGACATCAGTGCCAGGAATCAAAATAAAGCTGCAAGATCTGAGATTTTTAATTTTTAAGGTTTTTTTTTTTTTTAGTGCCAGCATTTGAAATTCTGACTTTCAGTTAAGAAATTTGTTGAAGTCATGGTATGAATCATCCCTATCCTCAATTTTAGGACCCATCACATGGGGAAAGGGAACAGAAAATTAGTCATTTTGTTAATCTGCTTCCAATAAAAATTATTTAGTTGTAGGGAGGGGTAAGAATAAAATGAGTGACCTTTGGGAGCAGCCATGGTGTGTCCTGGCACCCACAGCCACTTGCTGGCTTTCCTGGTGCAGTTTTGGAGCCTGGAAGCTGCCTGCACTTCTGGCTCATGATCAAAGCAACCTTCTGGGGCAAATACAAATAGAGGCAGCTGGAAACCTGCCTACTGCTGAGAAGCTGCTCTTCCCCAAGAAAAGTAATTCTTGCCCAAAAAAAAGCCCATTCTTTCTCCTACCTGGTGGTGTAACAAAGGCACCCACAATTAATGCAGCAAAACTCATTAAGAAGGGGGTTTATTTGCAAGTGGAGCAATGAGACTTAACCCCAACTGCTGTGGTTTTGAGTGACAGTAAAGAGCTGAATGGGTTACAGCAAAGGTGATGCTTGGGGTAAGGGGAATGTTTTTAGGTTTATTGCCTGATAGGGTTTTATGGTGTTGTTGTTTTTTTTTTTAACTAGGGTGATGCTGTCATAGTGGAATATTGGTGATGAGATGCTGAGTGCAGCCTGTGATGGCTCTCCCAAGCAGGAACTGAGGGGTTTGGGGAGTATTGCAGGTCCCCCGCAGATAGGGATGAGCCTTCATCCTGTCAGTTTGTGAGGCCAGGGATCTGGGGGAAGAGGGGCAGCCAGCCTGGTTTTGAGTGGGAGCTGATTCTCCCCAGAAGGCAGGGGGAGGGCAGGCAGAGACGGGAGCAGCCCCCAGCCCTCTCCAAGGGGACAGATAACATCCTGCATCTGTCAGCAGGCTGGAGGCAACTCCCAAAACCCCCAGAGGTTACAGCAAGGACCTCTTGTGCTTGCAAGGATCTAAAGAAGCAATAAAATCCATTGGATTTTGGGGTGCTGGAGAATGTGGTAGAGGTTATGCCCTGGCTGCTTTTTGGGAGGTTTCTCTTACATGAGGAGCAGAGCTGGCTGCCTCTCTCCCAGCTTTTTGACAGTGGTGTGCTGCATGCTGGGCTGCTGGTAAATGATTGCCTGGAATGCTGGCCAAGGCGGAGCCGGAGATTGGTGCCTGGTTTGAACCCGGACAGGTGCCTGGGGCCTGTGTGCCCGCAGCCATCCTGCTCCCACAGCGCTCGGCAGCCACTGGATTTTGCCAGCAAGGTGAGACTCTTTGGTGTGACTCAACAAGCTGGGTTATTTTTCTTGTTTATTCTTAAGCTTACCCTTAGTGGGTCATGGCAGAAGAAGCTGGATTTGAGACTAGCTTGGTCCCTGGCCAGGGAAGAGGGGAGGATAAGAAGTGCTCTGTGGGATGTGTTGCACTCCAGTTTTTGTGTTAGGGTGCTGTTGAGGGGGAGGTTGGGGGATGGTGAGCAACAATGGTTTCAGGGTGAGTTGGGTGGTGCCACAGTGGCACCTGGACTTTGCTCCATGCCAGGGGACAGTTGCAGCCTTGAATACACAGGACTGGGGAGTGGTGCCAAAACGCAGTTTTAAATTTATATCTTGCAAATTTTAGTGGTTTGGAGCTTACAGGGAGGTGGGCTGAACCCAACATGTCCTTCAACCTCACAGTTTTCCCCAGTTACTAAGCCAAGGCAAACATGAGCTCAGCGTTGAGGTATTTGTGACGGCTGCTCTGTGCCCATGTTTTGGGGGTGGGCAGGGAGGTGGCACCAGCAGGACCCAGCACCTGTGTAGAACATCCTCACCAAGCCGTGTCTTCCCTGGTTTCTCCTTGCCTTTCTCACACCATGATTAAAATTCCTCATCACCAGAGACAGGACCCTTCAAGCCCTCCCTTTGATTACTCAAGTAGGCAACAAAAAATAATGAAGAAGTGGATTTTAACCTCAGGTCAGGCTTTCTCACAGCCTGGCTGCAAACTTGGGATAGCTGGAGCAGAGGGAGGAGCTGCAACCAGCGAGGTGAGGCTGGGAAAGCAGTTTGTGACCCCTTGGAGGGAGTGACCCCCCTCCTTTTGTGTACGTTACTCCATCCAGGGCTTTCAGACAAGACTGATAATATAAAAAACAGTGTTAGAGCAGGGAAAATAGATACATCTTTGCACAATGTTTGAAAACACTCTAAACTCAAATATTTGAGTTCTTTACAGCTTATGCTTATTTTTGTTTAATTTATGACGGTTGCAGTTGTTAAGCTGCTGGAAGAGACAGGAGTCGGATGTGCCCAGGCTAACAGGTGTTGTTTTAAGGTAGTAGTACCGATGGGATGGGAGTTGAGCTGGGCCCTGGTGTCAGAGCCTGGGCTTTGTCATGGGTGTTTATGCCTGGCTACCCTTCCCAAACCCTACCTTTGGTCATGCTTTTGTTCAGAAAGAGGCTTTATTTTAATTTCTTAATCTCTGTCTGATAAATTGAGTTGGATGTAAATATGAGAAGATTAAAATATGCATTATCTGCACCTTCCCTCTATATCATTGCAAAAGTGGGCAGCCAGCAGTTCATCTACCTTTTCCAATGTTGTTTAGAAAATCCCTCAGTGCCATTCTGTCAAGTTTTCAGAGAAACTGCAGTGAAAGTCCAGCAAACCCATTAAAAGTCTGTGCTTGCAGCAGAAATAACCTGGGCATCTTTTGGACACCACAAAGGCGCACAAACTCATCATTTTCCACCATGGGAAGATTTGGACCTACTGTCCAGACATGAGGAAAAAAAAAATACTTTCTTTGCAGATGAATATCAGTGTTTAATAACTTCAGCAAAAATGCAATCTGTGCACAGGGTGGCAACGAACAACTTCTTGGTCTAGGATTAACCCCATGGGGTGATGATTTAGTGACAGTTCTTTTAAAGTGTCTTGTATTCCTTGCTAGTGGCTGGGGATGGAAACCTGGTTCCTTTTCTCCTCACAGGCAGCCTGTCCTGCAATGACCCAGAGCAGCTGAGGCCCGGCAGCCGTGGGGATGGAGCTGAAGGTCTGGGTGGATGGGATCCAGAGGGTCGTGTGTGGAGTGTCAGAGCAAACCACCTGCCAAGAAGTGGTCATCGCCCTGGCGCGGGCCATTGGTGAGGCATCTCCATCTGCAGGGGGGATTCCCCATCTACAGGTTCTTCCTGGGAAAATAAGTCCTTGGGTGGGTGGAGGTCTTGCTCTGTGGTGGCGGGGATGCCACCAGCACCGCCTGTGAGGCAGCAGCCTCACCACAGCCCCGCTGGTCTCTGCTTTCCCAATCTGATGTACTCGCCTCCTGCCGGCAGGTCAGACGGGCCGCTATGTGCTGGTGCAGAAGCTGCGGGAGAAGGAGCGGCAGCTGCTGCCGCTGGAGTGTCCCCTGGAGTCGCTGGCCAAGTGTGGGCAGTATGCCAACGACGTGCAGTTCATCCTGCGGCGGACAGGCCCCAGCATGGCCGAGCGGCCCTCCTCGGAGGGCGCTCCCCAAGCTCCAGAGAGGACGTTCATCCGGGCCAGCTTGCCCATCAAGCCCAGGCTCACCAGCATAGATGGGCCCCGTTCCAGGGAGCCAAAAAAATCCATGACCTTCAACCTGGGTCCTACAAGCTCCAGTGACCTGTTCACTGTAAACCGATGGAGGCACCAAACACGGGATGGGCTAGACTTGGAGGGTGGTGGTGTTGTCCAGCCCTCCAAGGAGGAGCTTTTTAGGAGAGTGCTGCAGCAGCAGGAGCAGCTGCATTCCTTGGAGGCCCATGGGGACACCCTAGAAATGGACCTACGGCTCTGGGAGCGCAGCCGGCTTGCCGGCCAGGAGAATGAGATCCTCTATCTGGAGCAACTGGTGCGGAGGAATGAGACGGAGCTGGGTGAGGAGGAGTTTTGGCAGAGTGAGCTCCGGCTGGAAAAGGAGTGCGAGCGGGAGCGGCAGGAGCGGGTTAGGAGCCTGCGGGCCAGCCTGGAGGAGTACACCCAGAGGATCTATGAGCTGAGTGTCCGGACTGAAGCCCTGCAGGAGGAGATCCAATGGGAGATGGCCGAGAGAGCCAAGAGGGGAAAGGAGATCTCTATGCCCAGCCCCATAGAGCTGGAGGACATGGCCACCAAAATGAAAAGGGACCTGGAGGCCAAGGTCAAGCAAGGCACCCAGCTGGAGAGCAACCTGGCCAGCGTGGAGAAGGCCCTGGAGGAAGCTGAAAAGAACCTGCAGGTAGATAGGATTGGATTGAGCCACCTTATGGGGTTGGTAAGACCTTCAGGAGGGGGTGGGACCAGCTTTCCAGACACATTAGACCAATGGGTTGATTACTCCACCTGCCCAGTGAACTTGGGGCTGGGTGCATAGCTCTCAGCAGCAGTCATCACTGACAGAGGGACACCACCACTCTTGCCCTACTGGCACGGGGTCCCACACCCATTGCTCTCCATGGAAGCTACATCTGGGCTAATGCACCTTCTGACTGGTGCACCAGGAGCACAGCATCACCCTGCTCCAGCACAGACAATGGTGCTGGAGCAAGTGGTCCACGTGTGGGGTTGGTAGCATTGGCTCAGGGGTTGATGTCTTGGATAAAGGAGTCACAGAGGGGATATCCAGGTCCCCATGGTGCCTGTGCATGAAGTCTTTCAACCATGCAGGGCTTGGGCTCATGGTGGGGGACTGTGCAGTGTGGAGATGGCAGCTCTGGGGATGAGCTGTGATGTCCCCTTGGCTCTCCTGTTGCAGCCTCCCAGCATCAGGGGTGAAGGGGTTGTGTGACTCCTGCCTTCCACCCACCGTGTCCCCTTCGGTGGAGCAAAACGAGGAAGCTTTTATCCAGCCAGGCTGTCCATGCTTTCATCATCTTTCTTTGAGCATCTCATTTGCATTTGGCAGCGGCCGCCCGTTTGGTGGCTGCTCGCACCCTCTTGTGGAGATGCAGCAAAGCAGGGCTGTTCCCAAAGGAACGCCTTCCTCGTCCCCGTTGCCAGGGCACCTCCCTTCCTGCAGGCCCTCAGAGAGGGGCGGCTGAGTCAAAGTCCCCCTGAGGTCCCTTCTGCTGGCACCGGCAGGGTGAGCCCCAGTGGGGCAGCAGCCCCAAGGAGGAGTGCCAGCCGGCTTGGGGCATGGGGGGAACATGCGGCTCACCCTGTACCCCCCTCGGTGTATGTTTTGCAGGCCCAGACCCAAGAGCTGGAGGAGTTAAATAAGGAGCTGAGGCAGTGTAATTTGCAGCAGTTTATTCAGCAGACGGGGGCCACGGTGACCGTCCTGCAGGCCAGGTCCGAGGAGGACGCCCAGCCGGAGCCGAGCCCGTGCGAGCTGCCAGCCTACCGGAGAAACGGAGGTCAGCACGCTGCCGCTGGCTCGGCCGCGGGGGCTGCTCCGCGGGACCCCTGCCCGCTCCCTGCCTCCTCCTGCCAGGGGCCAGCCCCAGAGCTGACCAGTTCTCCCCCGGGCACTGAGGTTAGGCAGGTGGGGGGCTGTGTGCTGACATGACAGTCGCTCACCACTCCGGGGTTCCAGAGATTTGTCAGACCTGGGGCTCCTTCCTCCTCCCCATTGAAGCCTGGGGGCTGCTCATAGGCACGCACAGGAGTCAGATCCTGCATTGCTGCTTTTGAGGCCGAGGTGGCTGCAGGGAGCTTTCCTTCGCAGCCTTGCTCATGTCACCACAGCGGCTGCAGCAAAAGGCAGGTGGCTGAAGGCCAGCGTCAGTCCCCAGGGGCTGTGGGCTGGTGGGGACATGCTCTGGCCGCAAATGACCTTTCTGTGTTTTGCGAGGGAAGGGTGGTGCCCAGGGCCTTGTCTGCATCCTCACAGGCATGAGAGGAGGTGGCAGGGGTCTCTCATGGAAAGGGACCTGGTCATTTCTCCTCCGGAGCAGGTGATGTGACTGCCCTGCGGCACTGCAGCTGCTGTGCCAGCGAGCGTGGCAGGCTCGAGCCCTGCCTGAGCCAGATGTTTTTCACCATCCTGTAGGTTTTTCTCCCACCGTTGGTACCGACTCACCTCCCCAGGTCAGCACCAAGCAGCTCCTCGGCCATCCCAGGACCCTGCCAGAGCCCCTGGTGTCCAGCCTGAACCCCGAGGGTGCGTATGTCCCAGTGGGGCCCTGGGAGCATGAGCCAGTCTGCAGAGGATGGGTGGGAAGAGGGGAGAGGCTTTTGCTGCCCAAAATGGGCTGCAGAGAGCAAGCGTGTGCTGGTGGTGGGAGGCCAGAGCTATTTATAGATGCCATTAGGAAGCGCAAAGCTCACACTCCGGCAGTCTCTGCTCTGCTGCCAGGGGCTCACACGCTGGCAGCCCAGCTCTCTGCCCTGCCAGGAGCTGTGGAGGATGGTTCTCATCCCCTCTCCTGCCACTCTGTATCCCCCAGGGTTAGGACATTGTTCAGTTAGGATGGGGAGAACTTGTCTCCTGTCTTTTACAGAATACTTTTGCTCCATCTTTTGGTTCATCCAAAAACCCTTTCTACCTCCTGTAACTCTTTTGTCACCTTGCACCTGTTTTCTGGGTGTAGCAAAAGAGAGCTGTGGTAGGGACACCTACCTGCTGTGGTGATGCTGCCTCCACCCTGGCATCCTACTCCTACCCATGCCACCTTTGCCTCAGCAAAACCCTGCTGGCGTCTTCCTCACAGCCCAGTACATCCAGCCCCACCCTTCAGGTCACTGCAGCAACTGCGTTCCCATCTCCCGGGCCAGGCTTTGTGCTCACATGCATCCTGTTTTCCGCTCCCCTTTTTGCAAGTGCTCACCCACCATGGTGGGATTGCTCAGGTGGTTTTTTCTCTTGTCTTGCAGTTGTATCAACCAGGCAGAGCATCTGGAGGTAGAAGGACGCAGGCAGTGGATCAATTGTATTGTATCAATTGATTGAGGATCAGTCTTCAAAGTGTAGCTGTATAAATAAACCATATTATATATATATAAATATATTTTATATTTTTTTTTACTGCTTTATATTGTGAATGGATGTGGATGGCCAGACAGAATATTTTTACAGACTGTAAAGTAAAACTAGAGACTGATGACACAAAGCAACCCTCTTCCCCTGAGGACAAAAGTGATTCCCTTCTTTTTTTTTTTAAGCAGTTTCTATATTGAACAGATAACGGCAGTGCACCAGTTCTGCATTGCCTCCTCAAAAGACCCTTCGTGCATTTGGCAAAGTCATTCCTTTGACTAGGGGAGTGAAGCTGCAGTGGAGACCTGCGTTGGAGGCTCACCTGGATGGAGCAAGTTAACAGATTTTACAGCAACTCATCACAGCAAGGGAGGCCATGACAAACAGCCTCTTCATTGGTGGCAGGGGAGGCCCAAAAGCAGCTTTAATACAAATTTCTGGCCCCTCTTTTTTCATGTATGTTATGAGAAACCTGTAGGAGAAGCCCACTTTCCATGGTGCCTCAGACCATGCTTCAAGGAAACACACAGTGGGAGCTCGTTTTTCTTAAATTCATTTAATCTTTCAACTTCTTTTTAAAGTAAAAAATTGCAGAATTTTCCTCGGTGGTGGTGTGAGTGGGGAACAGGACCAAAATACTCCTGGTGACATTTCCCTGATTTTTTTTTTTTTTTTTAACTTGATGGCCAGTAGTTACCATTTTGTTCATCTGTCCCAGTGGGTCACCTTGTATTTTAATTGCAAAACCAAAGCGGTGTGGGGAGGGGATGAGTTTGTGCGGGAGATCCCCAAGCCTGTTTTCAATGTGTTGTATGTGAAAAATGTGGCTGGGGCACGGCGTTCACCGTAAAACCCCGCTTCCCCCGTGTGAATGTAAATCCTGTGCGCCGCAGATCCAATTTTCAATAAATCTTTGGGAAAGGTTTTGAGCAAAGCGAGTGTAAGCGTGCTGTTGTGGCCAGGGTGAGCCATCCCTGCCGGTGCCTGACGGATGCGTCCAAGCGGTTTGCACACCCCTCAGCTGCCTCTTCCATTTCCAAGCCATCTCTTTCTATTTGCTGAATTAAAGCTGTGAGTATAACTGACTGAATCTTACGCATCCAGTGCTCTTTCCTTTTTTTTTTCC